>SJYT01073153.1:25821-86623 GCA_006410635.1 Cephalophus harveyi | reverse complement strand
CAAAGAGTCGGACACGACTGAGCGACTGAACTGAACTGATAGGAGTATAGCATGCTTACAAAGTATATGCAAAAGTATGAAGAATGGTTGTTTGAAATAAGAGTATATCTTTTTTAGAAACAGGTTATATTGAATACAGTTGCATCATAGAGTCAGCTTGCCCATTGTAAAGAGGAAGTTTTAGATCTGGACAATCTTGTTGGCTGACCTAAGGTGACCAGTGCTGCCAGAAAAATCACTGCACTGTCTGTGGTGTTGGTAACAATTCAGACATCTATCCATGTGGGTCATTTAATTATTTTGCTCCCACAATGATTCCAACTTTTGAGTTTTTGGTTTTTGGGGAAAAAAAAAGTTTCAAAGATATGCCTTCCAATCAGTAGCTGTTGTATGAGTTGCTCTACAAAGTGTGTTAAACCCGTCTGCTACCTTCAATCGGTCTCTGTAACATCTCCTGCAGCTGAAGCAGCACTCAAAGGCCACAGGGGTCAATGATCAAAGCCTCGGCATCTGAAAATGCCAGGATTTCCTCTGTAAGAAGTCCTGGGCCCAGGTTCTTCAAGATAATTGGATTTCCCCATCTTCCTTTAGCATCTACTCCAGGAAAGAAAATTGATTGGATGACAGTGAAAACCAAAGAGAGAGTAAAGAAACAGTCAGCCCCTAGCCTTTTTCCTCCAGTTTAACTCTGGTCCTGTCCTTTGAACTTGATATATGATCTAGGTCTCCTCAGCTTCCGCCTGGTACTCTGTAAAGACTCCAAGTAGGTTTACCATTTGATGCTCTCAATCTTGGTTGCCTTAGGTTTGAGAAACTATCTTCACTCTTGCGTGGGGACAAAAATGTAGTCTGATCCCTCCAAGGACAATATTTTAATGGAAAGTTAATTGATGAGAAACAAACAAGAAAGATGGTGAGAAGTTGCTAAGAATGGAGTTGAAGAGGTTCCATGCTGATGTAGTTGGAGGTCATCTCTTAGGGAGTGTTTTGGTCAGGCTAGTTATGAGAATAGGCTTTAGCAGAAACTTAGCAGACAAACGTGAGAAGAAGCAATGATTTATTTTGCAATGTTTGTCTATATCACACTTCTTCTCTTATACTCTAGCCTGTCTACTTCAAGAGTTTGCTCACTGCCCCTCCCCTGGCATAAGCCACATTGTGTATTTAAGTGGCTTTAGAGACCACTTTCTACATTTTGGAGTGAAACGGTATGTATGTGGGCCAGATTGTATGGTTTTCCTATTTGATTGAGGGCAGGAGGAGAAAGGGGTGACAGAGGATGAGATGGTTGGATGGTATCATCGACTCAATGGACATGAGTTTTGGCAAACTCCAGGTGATAGTGAAGGACAAGGAAGCTTGGAGTGCTGCCGTCCATGGGGTTGAAAAGAGTCAGACATGACCGAGTGACTGAACAACAACAAAATCTGTATACAACCTATCTGTAGCAGGTGAAGTTTAGCCCCGTACAGAGCTGGGATTTGGTTCTTGGTGGCCAGACTGGGTTAGGTAGCCAGAAATAAAATGAGTCAACCAAACAATGGAATAACATTTGTCAACTGAGCAAAGGGTCAGTTGGAGGTAAAGTCTTCAGAGGACGTCACAGAAATCAATGGCAGGTGTCTAGTCCAATGAAGAACATTGTTTTGATCATCTATTTCTAGAAAATATCCCATATCAAACTTAGCGGCTTCAAGCAACAATGATCACTTATTTTCCCTAGAAATCAGCAATTTGTGTGGAGCTCATATGGTATAATGGGGGCTGGAGGATCCACTTCAAAGATAGCACATGTACATTACCAGCAAGTTAGTGCTGGTGTAATACGTTAAATCACCTCTGCCCTAATTTCATGAGTGGAACCCTAAGTCTGTACTTCAGAAAGTCATCTTATTTGAAAATAGCATCTTTACAGAGGTAACCAAGTTAAAACAAGGTCATAAGGCCAGGCTCAAGTCCATTCTGAGTCTTATATGAAGGGGAAATTCAGAGGAAAGACTGTGAAGACACAGCGAGAAAAATGGTCCTCTATCAAGCAAGAAGAGAGGCCCGGAACAGAGGTTCCCCCTGAAATCCTAAGAATAAGTCAATGTTGATTCTTTGTTGGTCTCAAGGTCAAGCCAACACCTTGGCTCCAGAACTGTCAGACAATAAATTTATATTGTTTAAGCCATCCAGAAGCCCTGGGATACTTATATAGCTATTTCTTAGTTTCTCTGAAAATGGGTTTCTCCCTGAGGTGACTTGAGTTACTACTGGAAAAGACCTTGAAGCTGAGAAAAGATTGAGGGCAGGCGGAGAAGGAGATGACAGAGGATGAGATGGTCGGATGACATCCCTAACTCACTGCTCTTTTCCTTGCACAAAGGGCCATTTTCAAGAATGAGGATTATAAGAGCAAGGAAGTGGAAACAGTTTATTTTGGTTTATTTCACTTTGGGTGCAGAAACTGGCACACAGTGTCATTTCCTCTGCATTCTACTAGTCAAAAATCAAGAGGTTCGATTCAAAGAGAGGGAACATATTCTTCCCTTCTTATTGGAACAAACATCAACTCATTTTGAGGTCATGTGAGGAAACCATCTCAAACATTGAGACTGACAAAAAGTCAAGAACAAAGCGTCTCCAATATGCCTTGTAAAAGGTAGCAGGTAACACTTAACTGAACACTTACCGGGTCCAAGGAGGCATACTAAATGCTTTCATGCTTTATTTCTTTCCACTCTCCTCATAATCCCATAATATAGATGTTGCCATTATTATTCCCAGTTTGGAATCAGAAAGATCAAGAAACATACCTACCTAGGGTCACACAGCTAATGAGAGTCAGAATTGCCATTTGAAATCAAAATATCTTCTGAGCCTACATTTTTAGCCACTGAGATATTGCTACATGGATCTTCCAGACGACTAGACTAAGAGCTTCAATATCAGATAATTCTGACCTGAAACCTTCAAACACATACCTGTGTGTTTCCAATCTTCTCTCCCAGAACATGCTACCCATATCTTCAGGTTTAAAAAGAAAATGCAGTTCAGTTCACCTCCTTTCATTTTTACATAAAGAGTAAGAATGATACCTAGCAAGTTCTATAAAACATTCAGAGATTTAAAGAGGACAGATAAAAGCCAGATGAAAAGTTTGTCTTTACTCCAAGAATAAACACAAGTGCATTGAGTTTATAGGCACTGGTAAGAGAATAAATCAATTTACCTCTGTATCTCATCATACTTTACAGGTTTGTAACAAGGTGTACTTTGTTAGATTTTAATCTGCCTACATTTGAGACAGCAAAGCTCTCCACAATCATCTTTTAATAGCGTCACCATTTATAGACAGTAACTAATTTCAAACTTCATAGCACTTGGCTTTTATGATTATTTCAAATCATTTAAATGCAAATGAACTTCCATACAGAGAAAACATCAAATGCCCTTGAGTGGCAACATGTAACAGAGCCGCGCACGACAGCCACCGTAGGAATCTGAAGCAGTCGGATAGGGTTGGATGCTAAGGCTGTATGAAAGCATTTGCCTAAATCCAATTTACATTTCATTCCACCATTATATTCTATTTACCCATTTTGTCATTTTAACATGACTTACTTAATCCTCCTCTGAAATCCCATCCACTCCTCAAGGCAAACCTAAGTTTGAGTTAGGAAGAGGAGGGATAGCAATGCAACCTTCCAAAACAATCATTGAAAGCTCCTGGATGCCTCTTGCTCCTCTAAACCTCTTTGCAGTTAATGATCTTATTGCATGAGGCAGCCCCAAACATCTGTGCTTGCATCAAACTATTGCTCTTTTTTTTTTTTTCAGACTGAGTGTGTGATTTCCTGCTTAATCAAGTAATATTTCCTGCACAGAATTGGTAAGTAATAATTTGCACATAGCCCTGGGATGCAGAAGGCTGGCCCCTATATGAATTCATCCTAGTGTGATCATTCACAAAACCAGTGTTACGGTTGCCCTCACAGCAGAGTCCACTTAGAGAAAAGATGTGGGTGGCGACGTGGTCTTCACTGTTGCTCACTCGCTCAGTTGTGTCCGAAGCTTTGCAAACCCATGGACTGCAGCACGCCAGGATTCCCTGTCCTTCACTCTTTCCTGGAGTTCGCTCAAACTCATGCCCACTGAGTGGGTGATGCCATCCAACCATCTCATTCTCTGTCACCCCCTTCTCCTCCTGCCTTCAGTCTTACCCAGCATCAGTGTCTTTTCCAGTGAGTCAGTTCGCGTCAGGTAGCCAAAATATTGGAGCTTCAGCTTCAACATCAGTCCTTCCAATGAATATTCCAGGTTGATTTCCTTTAGGATTGAACAGTTTTATCTCATTGCTGTCCATGGACAAGGGAAAATGATACCGCATTATGTCATTTGACCAAGTATATACAAAGTTCTGGATTGGGCACTGGGAATATAAGCACAGGTAGTGTATTATCCCTACTCTCTACGATTTCATGATAAAACAGGAAAAAAAGATGCCATTAAATAGCTGTATCACAAGAGCTATGCAGGACTGCAAGCCCTTGCCCATCTCTGAGTCTTAAAGAATATGGAGACAAATAAGAGGGTGGATTACGTGGCAGATATTATGGAGAACAGCTTGATTAGGTCACCATTTTTAAGTTCAGGTTTGGGGGCTTTCCCTTCACAATGATCATCACGCCTAACTTTTAATCATTTTTTTAAATTATGGGTCTTTCCTGGTGGCTCAGACGATAAAGAATCTGTCAGCAATGCAGGAGACTGGTTCAATCCCTGGGTCAGGAAGATTTTCTGGAGAAGGAAATGGCAACCCACTCTCGTATTCTTGCCTGGAGGATTCTATGGACAGAGGAGCCTGGTGCAGTCCATGGGGTCACAAAGAGTTAGACATGACTGAGCAACTAACACTTTCACTGTCCTCATTCTGGGGTAGAAGTACCATAGAGATAAGGACTGTATCTATCTGCTCAAGGCCATCTTGCAGCTTGGCACAGGACCCCACATGTGGTAAGAACTCCATAAATATTTGCTAAATGTAAAGACCAAAGTTGATGTTAATTTCCAAACATTTTAGTCACCATCCTTACAATCGTTTTTCATGCCCATCCCAGGCTCTCCTGTCCATCCCTTTCCTGCCCAGACTCAATCCCTCTTCTCCACATTTGCCTCTTGTGATCTTTCTGTTTGGACCAAATTCCTAATTATTTTTCATGTGGTCCTTCAAAGGCTATCAATGAATTGCTTTTTTAATAAGAATTGGACTGACAATGCCACCTCTCGTAATCTTTACACCTTTGAATTTATACAACATGAGTTATCATTATGATTTTCAGCATAAAATTAATGTGTTTGGCTTCACAAAGCATGTGTGTGTGTTCAACATGAAACTTCTCAAAAGTAAAATCTACTAATTCTTTTATGGTTTGTTCTCCACTTCGTAGAATATAGTGCCAACCTTAGTAAACAGAACAGCCAGCCTGATAAACTTTAATGGGTCACCGCAACATTAAATGTTGCTGTCTATTTTCTAGAAAAATCGAATGGCCACCAGACCATGATGTGCCTTGCCTAGTATCAATTATCAGGTGGGGAAAGCAGGATCAAGCATCCATTTTTCCCATTGTCACCAAATTGTGACATCTAATTCTCACCATTCTTAGAGTCACAATGATGAATCATATTAATGATGAGAATTTGAACCATTCACAATCCATAGCTCTTTTACATCAGTTACTTCCCTGATCGCAGCCTTCATCAGCTTACCTCCAAAATATTAACTCTGGGTTAGGGAAGTTTCTAAAGTCCCTCACCACCCAGAAGCTCTAGTTTCCATTTTCTGAGTCAATGGTTTCTGCTGCCAAGGGGAAATAATAAAAAGATTCTGACTTACAAAATTCAACATGGTGACATATGACATACAAACTAACTCTGATATTACAACATATTCACCATTTTACATGAGCCTATGCCCCCAAAATGAAAAAGGTATAGAATACAGTATGTGGATATCACTTCTAATCTTTTCTAAGGAGCTTATAATTCAATTAGAAAGATGACAAGTGACACAAAGCTTACAGGGAGAAATGCGTATGTGTTAGTCACTCAGTCATGTCTGACTCTTGGCGGCCCCATGGACTGTAGCCTGCCAGGCTCCTCTGTCCATGGAATTTCCCAGGCAAGAAAACTGGAGTGGGTTGCCATCTCCTTCTCCAGAGGATTTTCCTGACCCAGAAATCGAGCCCAGATCTCCTGCATGGCAGGCAGATTCTTTACTGTCTGATCCACCAAGGAAGCAGAGCCTATGGGCAGGGCCACTGAGCGTTATCTGCCTCTTAGCACGTACCTCATCCACTGTTTTGGCAAGAATGTCAAAAGCTCTACCATTATAATGTTCAGAAAAGATTGTAAAAGGCAATTAGTTGGGCACTGAAAGTGTTTCATTTGGGGTCACAGAACATGAAGGGTGGTGGTGGTGGTGGTTTAATTGCTCAGTCATGTCCGACTCTTGCAACTGATGGCCTGTGGCCCACCAGGCTCCTCTGTTCGTGGGATTTCCCAGGCAAGAATCCTGGAGAGGGTTGCCATTTCCTTCTTCAAGAACATGAAGGGTGGTATAGAATAAAAGTTAAGAGCATAGACTTTGAAGTCATCGAGATCTGAGTTAAATATGGCCTCCAACCTGGATCAAGGTGTTTAACATCCATAAGCCTCAATGCATACATCTTCAGGCAAAGGTAAATAAAAGTACCCCCCTCAAGTGCTTTGTGTGTGGTTTCAGTGATATAATCTGTGCAACTCCCAAGACATAACAAATGCTCAATAAAGTTAATATAACAGGAGATCAATATTTATTAAATTGAATTCACATAGTTTTAGAAAGGTATATTGCTGAGACAATTCCCTCAAATCCTTTCCTGAAGTCAGATATTGTAAATAAACCACAAAGATTAGAGATGGAATGGAATGAGAAAAGGAAGCTGAATAATCATTGCTATGAATACTTACAAAGTGTTTCAAAAACTCTCTTCTGTGCTTATCTCATTGGAGAATCTCAGCAGTCCCTGAAATGTGCAGAAAACAAAACAAAACAGTGCAGTCCTCATTTTAACCATTTTCTTTCTTTTTTTAGCTGTGCCACATATCACACGGGATCTTAGTTCCCAGGCCAGGAATTGAGCCAGTGCCCCCTGCATTGGAAGCAGAGTCTTAACCATTGGACCACCAGGGAAGTCTTGTAAGTCTCATTTTAGAGATGAGGAAATTAGGTGACATGGTTGCCATATCAGCTAGTTACAGAGCAATGGTGCTTATTCTATTACTCACCAGTCTAAGTCTCCAGCTCCTCCAAGGTAAGCAGCCTCAAAGTTTATGTTAGGAGACTGTCATGTAAAGGGCAAGGACTGAATTTCAACCAAAGTCAATAGGGATTATACATAAAACTTAAAAGGCAAGGAATAATGAACTATAAAAAGTAATAATTATATGACAAGTTAACGCAAAATGTAGGTCTAAATGAGACATAAGAAAAGTGGCAAAAGAAGAATTTCAAGAAAGCCCAGTCCATAGAAAGGAACACTTGTTTGTGGTTTCAATGTGTGGACTGGGACTTTTAATTCTTGTTCCAAAGGGTGGTTATACAGATGTGAGCATGAATTTAACACCTGCTCTAGGAAAAGCGTCTTTATCCTGACTTGAGATGAAACAAGGAGTCTCAATTTCCTGCCCTCATTTTATAGGGCATCCTAATACAGGCCAGACTTTTTCAGGGACTAGATGTGTAGACATGAGAAGCTAACTTTATTAGTGTTGTTGAGACCTAGTGAGGAAACCAAATAAAGAACAGGAGAGGTCTAACAGTAAATGATAAAGATTGCAATAGAAAAAGGCATGTGGTTCTCTGAGATCAGAGTGGAAGAGGAGTCTGCACAGGAAGACATCAAGGGAACTTTTCTTGACAAGTGATGAGTTGGACTGGTACCCAGATGAGCACAAGATCAGCAGGGGAGGAAACTGGAAAAAAAGATCTGCAGAAAGAAAGGGGACTCCAATTTCCAGGCAGGGATCACCGTTCATGCCAGAGCACCACAGTGTTGAGTAGGCAGGGTTCTATATGCCTATTTCTAGACTGCGGCAGGAAATCCACTTAAAGGGGTATCATTGTTGCTACTCTGCACTTTGTCCTTCTAAAGATACCCTCTTCATACATGGTGGGACAATAAAACAGCTACTATATTTTGTCCCACGCAGGCTGACCTCAGCTAACCGCAGGCAATACACCATGGTGGGCACATGACCCATGGTCAGAGAGTCAGTAACATCTGAAGTATGACACACGGGCTAAAATGAAGAGACTATTCAGCTTGATGCCTCACTCAATAACTTAAAATAGGAGAGCAGGGGGACCCGAGTAGTGAGTGATTTGCTTGGGCCTGGTGCACTGGGAAGACCCAGAGGGATGGTATGGGGAGGGAGGAGGGAGGGGGTGCAGGATGGGGAACACGTGTATACCTGTGGTGGATTCATGTTGATGTGTGGCAAAACCAATGCAATATTGTAAAGTAATTAACCTCCAATTAAAATAAATAAATTTATATTAAAAAAGAATGAACTTATTTACAGACAGAAGTAGACTCACAGACTTAGAGAACAAACTAATAATTATCAGTGGGGGAAGAAGGTGGAGAGAAAGATAGTTAGGGAGTTTGGGATTGACATACACATTGCTGTACTGAAAATGGATAACCAACAAGGACGTACTGAATACTGCAAGGAGCTCTGATCACTCTTATGTAACAATCTAACTGGGAAAATAATTTGAAAAAGATACGTGTGTGTGTGTATATATATGTGTGTGTATGTATGTATATATATATATATATATAACTAAATCATTTTGTTGTACACCTGAAACTAACACAGCATTATTAATCAACTATAATATAAAATGAAAAGTTAAAAAAAAAGAGTCATCAGAAGGAAGAGTCAGAGATGGAAGGATATAGCAAGAGAAATCCATATGGAAGGCAAAGTTAGCAGGGATTGGAGAATATCAAACCAATCAAAGAAACTCAGCTGCTAGAGATATAAAAATAAAGTTATAAACAAAAAAAGATGTCAAGTCTTCATGTGAGAGAAAAGAGAAATTTGTTCTTTCTTAGTCCCTGGCATTATTACCACATCGCATGTTATTAGAGACGCAGTAAAACAAAGTGAAAATTGCTGAGAAAATTCTGAGTCATCCTTCTGGACAATTTTCTAAGCAGAGCCTATGTTTGGGGGATAGAGAAACTTAACTACAAGAAAAGAGCATTCAGGTGGCAATGTTAATGAAGTATAGGACTGATGCTGAAGCTGAAGCTCCAATATTTGGGCACTTGATACAACTGACTCATTGGAAAAGACCCTGATGCTGGGAAAGATTGAGGGCAGGAGGAGCAGGAGATGGCAGAGGCTGAGATGGTTGGGTGGCATCACTGACTCGATAGACACGAGTTTGAGCAAGCTCCACGAGTTGGTGATGGACAGGGAAGCCTCGTGTGCTGTTTTAGTCCCCATGGGGTCACAAAGAGTCGGACACGACTGAGTGACTGAACTGAAGTATAAAACAAGTAAATGATAATCAAATATTCAAAGCATAAAGATTGATAACTAATTTATGTGTGTGCCCAGGCATGTCCAATCCTTTGCAGCCCATGGGCTCCTCAGCCCATGGAATTTTCAAGGCAAGAATACGTGAGTCAGGTGCCATATCCTACTCCAGATAAGCAATTTACCTCTGAGCTTTCTGGCAGCTAAAGCAAAAATTGAAGCATGCTAAGATACTAAACTTTATTAGACTAAGAAGAAGAGTCCCAGGTATTGAAAGGAAACAAAATTCTCCCATCTGAGACTTCCAAATGAGTTTCCACGTGATTGTTGTATGGGTACTGTTCACTTGTGCAGTGGGCAGCATCTTCCAGGAAAGTCAGAGCCAACGAAGAAATGGTTATGAAACGATGCAGAGTCTTAAAGCACAACTCATCAAAAGGAATCCCGGGAGGATGGGGCCCTGTTACTATCTGTAGCTAACTGACTAGAACTCAGCACACTCTGAACTCCTGCCAAACTGCAACCTCATCCCTTCCCCTTATTCTCCACCACATCCCAGGGAGGTGTGCAACAGAATGTAATCTTCCAGGGGCAGTACTTTTTCTTCTTTAAAAAAAAAGCATTGGGGTTCAGTTCAGTTCAGTTTAGTCGCTCAGTCATGTCTGACTCTTTGCAACCCCATGAACCACAGCATGCCAGGCCTCCCTGTCCATCACCAACTCCTGGAGTCCACCCAAGCTCATGTCCATTGAGTCGGTGATGCCATCCAACCATCTCATCCTCTGTCATCCCTTTCTCCTCCCACCTTCAATCTTTCCCAGCATCAGGGTATTTTCAAATGAGTCAGCTCTATTTAAAATACTGTGTTAGTTTCTATTGTACAGCAAAGTAAACTATCCATGTGCATTTTGCTAAGTTGCTTCAATTGTGTCTGTATCTTTGAGACCCTATGAATTATAGGCTGCCAGCCTCCTCTGCCTATGGGATTCTCCAGGCAAGAATACTGGAGTGGGTTGCCATGCCCTCCTGCAGGGGATCTTTCCAGCCCAGAGACTGAGGCCATGTCTCTTACATCTCTTGCACTGGCAGGGAGGTTTTTACCACTAACACCACCTGGAAAGCCCAAATCAACCATACATATACCTGCATCACCTCCTTGCTGGACTTCCTTCCCATTTAGGTCACCACAGAGCACTGAATAGAGTGCCCTGTGCTGCACGGCAGGTTTTCATTAGTTATCTGCTTTATCTATACTATCAGTAGAGCACGTATGTCAGTTCCAACCTCCTAATTCATCCCACTCCTCTTGCCTCCTTGGTTTCCATGTGTCTGTTCTCTGTCTCTGTTTCTAACTGCTGAATCACCTCGTGCCCCAGACTGGGCCTGGTACACAGCTGGAACTAAGGATATATGCATTGAATTAATGTGGAATGGATCATTCAGCTCTCAGCTTATAAACAACAACATATTCCATTGGTTAAATGGCCTAGCAAATATTTTTTGCTCATTGAAATTACACCCCGAAACTGTCCTTCCTAGAAAACTGTAAATTCTTTGTGTTACTTCCTGTTGTATCCCCAGAATTGGCCCCTCCCTGTATTTAGAAGATGTTCAATATATAAATGATCATCCAGCAATAATAGAAATGAATGATCAGTGAGTCACTATTATGTGATGCAAGCTCTAGAGGCAACGTTATTGCATATAGATAGAAGAATTTCAGAAGCAAAGAGAAGGGATACAGAGATGATGATGGAGGAGAAGGGTAACAAGGAGAGGTGAAAAGAGGACAAGAGCAAGAAGAGCCAGGACAAGGCTGTTGATGATGAGAAGTTGGGTGAAACCCATATCTATCACTTTAACTGATTTCCCCAGTTCTGTGAAACCTGGTTAGCTCATCTTGTAGATAAAGGTGCTTATAGTCAAAGGGCCTAAGTAAGATGTACTCAATGAAATAAAATATGAGGCCTATAATTGTTGAAGTTTGTGCCAAAGAGCCACTGAATCATATTGACAAGCCATTAATTTTTTTCATGGGATCCTTGGGTAGCTTGCAGGACTCAAAGCTGGGGCCAAACAGGGAAAGAGAAGGGAGAGAGGGTTTGTCTTGCAAAGGTCATGTATCTAATTTTCATTGCAGAACTATTTACAATAGCTGAGACATGGAAGCAACAGAGGAATGGATTAAAAGAAGATGTGGCACATATATACAATGGATCTGATACATTTATACAGTGGAGTACTACTCAGCCATAAAAAAGAATGAAATAGTGCCATTTGTAGCGACATGGGTGGACCTAGAGATGGCCATACTAGGGTGAAGTAAGGCAGACCGAGAAATACAAATACCGTATGATATCACGTGTGTGGAATCTAACAAAAAATGACATAAATGAATTTATTCAGAAAATAGAAATAGTGTCATAGATGTAGAAAACAAACTTATAGTTATCAGAGGGAAAGGCAGGGGGAGGTTTAAATGGGATATTGGGATTGACATACACACACTTCTGTATATGAAATAGATTACTAACAAGGACCTACACAGGGAACTCGACTCAACATTCTGTACTGGCCTATATGGGAAAAGAATCCAAAAAAGAGTAGTTATATGTATACGTGTGCTTCCCAGGTGGCGCTAGTGGTAAAGAACACACCTGCCAGAGCAGGAAATACGAGAGACGTGAATTCAGTCCCTGGGTGAGGAAGATTCCCTGGGCAAGGGAAGAGCAACCCACTCCAGTATTCTTGCCTGGAGAATCCCATGGACAGAAGAGCCTGGCAGGGTAAAGTTCGTAGGTTCACAGAGTCAGACACGACTGAAGCAACTTAGCACACATGTGCGTATGTATATGTATAATTGACTCACTTTGCTGTACACTGTAAACTAACGCAACATTGTAAAGCAACCACACTCCAATAAAAATAAAAAGGTCAGCTGCCACATCAGAGCTGGGCAGGCTGGGCATCTGATGCCAAGTGAGGGCTGCAGGAGCCTTGACAGGTGGCCTGTTTGGCTCTGGTTAGCCAGGTGCCATCCCACACTGACACCCAGCTGGAGTCACACTGGGCATCTGAGAGAAGGCAGCCGATGCCTTGAGGAGTGCAGAAATGTCTCTTGGCTCAGTACAGAGCATTGAAGAAGATAAACACAGGAGCATTCCGCCTACAAACAATGGCACCCCGTGAAAAATGCAATTCTTTTAGCAAGTAACATATTACCCGCCCTCCTAAATGTTGCATTCAGGGGTCCTTGGCATTTTGTGTGCACCAAAGCATTTTACTTAAGCAAGAGCTTGCACCAAACAGCGGCACATCAAACAAACTCAGTGCTGCCAGCTGAGACAGAGGTGAGATCACCACCTTCCCTTTGAACTCTCTCAAGCCACAGGGGCTTCGGAAGCACTTCTAGTGGACTTAATTTTTGAAATAGTGGTGTAATAAAAATAATTTCTGTGTCAAGCTTGCTGTGTGATTATCTGCTTAATGTGTCTCAGCCCCATGGTACCATCATCCTCCCCAAGGCATCGGTCACGTCTGCTTTAGCTCCAGCATCGCCAGCCCCTGGCACAGTGCTCAGAACGGTGCCTGAGACAGTGTGTGGGAAAACTTTTCAAATCCTAAAAGGAAAAGTTTCTGAAAGGCGACAGCTAGAAGGGAGTAGTCTCATTTCACTCATCAGAATCTACTTTCAGGAAGCAATTACGTTCAGTCGAGTTGAAAGTATGTTCACTGGCTCCCAACAAGCAAACAGAGAACTATTGTTTGACCGATGCCTTCCAGACCCTTGAACGACTCCCAAGCCTATCGTTGCTTGTCATCATTTAAAAGATCCCCATCCCTCTCACTAGCTTCATGATCCACATCTCACTGTCTGTGAAGTGTCCACTGTCTCCCAGTTCTCTGTCTCCAACACCTGCTTTAACTTCTTTCAAACTGCCACACAACAGTAGAATGTAATTGCACTTTCATCTTCCTTAGGTATCATGTCTAAAGAAAAATCTACGGTGGGCCTATTCTCCCGACTAGAAGAGCACTCCACTAAAAAATAAATTGAGCCTCTGTCTTTCTGTGAAATCCAATATTTCACAAAGTATTATTTGACACAGCCTGGGTTACATTGATCTGTTATCAGAGCATTGTAGCTCTTTTATTCTCTGACATAGATAAAGAGAGGGTTGAAAGCCCAAGGCATAAACAAAATCTGGAACCCTCATCACTGGCCCATTGACACACTCGGTGTTAATTAAAACTTTGGAAAACGTTTTGCTTGATGCATGAGCTGAAGTTACATAATGATAATGCCCTGCGTGGGGGTTGGCCTTTGATAGTGTCATGTGGCATAAGACTTGAATCAGAAATGTATCAGGCATGACTCTCTGCCCGAAGGGGAAACACACCCCACAGTCTCTGGCCCTCCCCTCCATGAAGGCACCTTCTGCCTGCAGATAACAAATGAGGAAATATTTGAAGAGAGGCTTGAAGGGCCAGATAATTTGCTTGGTGGCATCAAGGGTTAAAAACTACTTAAATCAGAGGGACCAGAATATGCAAATTAGCGAGCAAAGCATTGGCTCCAGAGTGTCCATATTTTTCCGAAAGGAGCACAAAAATGAAATATTTCACCTGAGATTGTCCACCGTGAAGAAATGAGGGGCTGTAGCTGTCCGACTTTACACGTTCAATCCGCTATTTCTGCTGGTGTACACGAAGCTTGCTACTCAGCTAAATCCTCAGTAATTTCTCAGTGAATAGCTGCCTGCCCAGGCCCCTTCATTCCCTCTTGCAGTTATGAAACACATGTTTAACCTTTTCTCATGAGCAGTTTCACCTTTACTATTTTTTCGGAGCATTTGTGCCTCTGGAGATTATTTTATCTCTTCCGTTAATCATTTGAACTAAGATACCTTCCCTCTTTTGTTTTTATTAACAACCTTCACGAGCAGCTTGTCTTGTCTTTGTCTCTGCAGGCATCCTTTATAAAAGTGCTGTTCAGAATGGGAACAGGAGAGTCCTGTACCCCAGGGAAGTGCTGACTTGAGGATTGCAAAGAATTGCTCAACAGCAGTCGCTACGTTGTACTGACCCACATCTTGACTGTGACTTCCTATGTCAATCTTTTAAAAAAATATTTTACTCATTTATTTATTTAGCAGCACAGGGTCTTAGCTGTGGCACACAGGATCTTTGTTGTGTCACGAGGGATTTTTCATTGTGGCGCACAAATTCTCTAGTTGTGGTATGCAGACTTAGTTGCTCCGCAGCATGGGGGGTCATAATTTCCCTGATCAGGGATTGAACCTGCATCCCTTGCATTGTAAGGACCACTGGACCACTAGGGAAGTCCCCCAGTATCGCTCTTTAATCACGTGATATCTACCAATACAATGCAATACAGTGAAAAAGCACTTGAGCGTGAAACAGGACTTAAGTGTGTATTCTAATTCCGTCACTCTCAGTATGAAGAGGGGCAAGGCATTTTATTTTCTGAACCTCAGTTTCCTAATTTATAGAGTGAGGACAAGATATATTTTCCTCCAATGAAGAGTTTTAAAAGGTAATTCACTGATGCTAAAAATCAGGAGTATACAGACCTATAAATATATACATGCCTGTGGGTGCTCATACTGATGCTGAGACCAGGCATGTCTAGAAAGTAAACACTTGTTGATGTTGCTGTTCAGTTACTAAGTTGTGCCCGACTCTTTGTGACCCCATGGAATGCAGCCACACCAGGCTTCCCTGTCCTTCACTATCTTCTGAAATTTGCTCAAATTCATGTCCAGTGAGTCAGTGATGCCACTCAACCATCTCATCTTCTATTGCCTCCTTCTCGTTCTGCCCTCAATCTTTCCCAGCATCAGTCTTTTCCAATGAGTCAGCTCTTTGCATCAGGTGGAGCTTCAGTTTCAGTATCAGTCCTTCCAATGAATATTCAGGACTGATCTCCTTTAGGACTGATTGGTTTGATCTCCTTGCTGTTCAAGGGACTCTCAAGGGTCTTCTCCAACACCACAGTTCAAAAACATCAATTCTTCAGCACTCAGACTTCTTTATGGTCCAGTTCTCACACCCGTACATGTCTACTAGAAAAACCACAACTATGATAATTTGTCAGCCAAGTGATGTTTCTGCTTTTTAATACACTGTCTAGGTTTGTCACAGCTTTTTTTATTAGGAGCAAGCATCTTTTAATTTCATGGTTGAACTTACCATCCACAGTGATTTTGGAGCTCAAGAAACTAAAATCTGCTACAGTTTCCATTTTTCCCCATCTATTTTCCATGAAATATTGGGGCTGGTTGCCATGATCTTAGCTTTCTGAATATTGAGTTTCAGGCCAGCTCTTTCACTTTCATCAAGAAACACTTTAGTTCCCAGTTATGTAAGCTAATTTTTATTTTCCAGTGATAAAATATTTTATTTTATCATGTATTGAAACTCTCTGGTACATATTGTCAGTGACCCCTTTGAAAACATCTTCCATTTTGCAATAATGACTTAGTTTATTGTGGAAAAATGAGGGCTAACAAAACTGATTATGCCTGTTCTTTCATCAGAAACAGATTGCTATTCATGAACATCCTGTTGGTTAGGTTGACTGCAGAATTAAGGGAATCAATACTTGCAGACCAGACAAGGAAAGATCCTCTTCACTTACTCCCAAACTCTTCCTCCTTTGAGTGTCCAGGAATTGCAGTTGTGATTGAGACAGAACAGACCTCTTGTAAGGCAAATTTCCAGCCATGTCAAAATCAGAAAACAAGTTTTATAGGCAGAACTATTCCATTGTAGATTCACTTCTGAATCAGTGTGAAATCTTGGACAAATTATTCCACCTCTACAAACATTCCTTTCCTTACTGGCAGAAAATTACCTACCTTCCAGCATGGCAAAGAGAATAGTATGAGACAGCACAAGGATATACTTTAAGACAGTAGTTGTCATTGATAATGACTTCTGAAGAAATGTCCTTCTCAGTACCTCCTGCCTAGTTAAGGATGCTTTTTTATAAGCTAAACTATTGTTTTTGAGCATTTTCTGTGTGCAAGAATCATATGAGGTGATATGGAGAATTCAAAAAATCAGTCGGGTCTTAAATGAGCTACTGTTCTCATACAAATGCTATTCATCATACATAAATACACTTCAGACAAGGTATGCACGTTGGTTAACCCAAGAAAGATGAAGGCAAAGGACTTTGAGATTTGAATATGAAGAAGTCTGCTACTTGCCTGAGGCCATGAAGCTTCCCTGAAGAGAAAGAGTTTGACTTAAATGGCTGGCAAGGATAGGCATAGGGAGATGGAGTTTAAGGTGGCTAAAGTTGCTTGATTGCATGCACCAGAAATCATAGGAAACACAATTCTAAATTACTTTCTTAGGAAAAAGGAATAATTAGTGAAGGAGATGCATAAAGGGGGAATTGAAACACCAAACTTGAAGAAAGCCAGGAAACGGCCTGGGTAGAGGTGTCAGCAGCATGCACGCATGTCGGGCCCTTCAGTCGCGCCTGACTCTTTGTTACCCCATGGACTGTAGCCCACCAGGCTCCTCTGTCCATGAGATTCTCCAGGCAAGAACAGTGAAGTGAGTTGCCATGCCCTCTCCCAGGAGATCTCCCCGACCCAGGGACGGAACCCGTGTCTCCTGCAGTTTCTGCATGGCAGGCAGATTCTTTACCACCGAGCCACCAGGGGAGCCCCAGATGTCAGTAGCAGAAGCACATAATTCTTTCTAAGATGCAACCAAGAAACAGCTAGCTTTCAGCTGCATTTCAGAGCTAGATATCTCTGCTACTCTTTTCAACTTCTCAAGAGAGAAAATACAACTGAGTATCCAGAATATATTGATCAATGATGACCAACATAGGGAGGGCATAGTCACTGGAAATAGCTTTGTAAGCAGGGCAACCACCCCAGTTTGTGTTGGATCATGGATCAGAATGAATGAGTGCATTTCTGGGAGATGTGAACAGTAGCAATGGAGTCAGAAATCTCAAGAATAGAAAATTAGGTGGAGCTTGGCCAGATTGAAGAGCTTGTGAAAGAAAGGACATGAGATCTAACCCAGGATCTGCATCTATTTCAACCGTCTTTGAAATCTTATGATTAAAATGTGAGCAAAAGATGAGGTCAAAAAGGAACAGGTTGCATTTAGCCAGATTACTGGGAAAAACAAAAAAACAATTTTTTTTTTGGTGGAATCTTCTGGGGGTGGTTAACTGATTACTGAGACAAAAATTACTCTGGGAACACTGTAAGGCAAAAACAGAATGTGTTCCTTTTCCTTTCAATTATGGATGGCATGCTTGCTCAAAGAACAAAGCTTTTAAGTCAAAGATTTTTGAAAACATTTCTTGAAGTTATCATAACTTGAAAAAATCTCGTTCTGATTTTGTTGTCTACGTTGACTATACTCTTTACTGGGAAATCTGACTTGTTTCCAAATTCTGTCCCTTCTCACTCATTTGCTTCATGTGTCCTCTTGGCAATCTGGGCATTTATTCATTCACTCAATAGATAATGACTGTCTGGTTCAAGCCCCATTCCTACATTTACCTCTTATCTTTCCTGTTTTTGTTTAGTCGCTACCTTGTGTCCAGCTTTTTGGGAACTCATGAACTGCAGCTTTCCAGGCTTTGCTTTCCTTTACTATCTCCTGGAGCTTGCTCAAGCTCAGGTCCATTGAGTTAGTTATGCCATCCAACCATCTCATTCTCTGTCATCCTTTTCACCTCCTGCCTTCAGTCTCTCCCAGCATCAAGGTCTTTTCCAATGAGTCAGTTCTTCAAAATGGAACTCAAGAAATACAAAAAGGAATATTTTGATATTGGAAAACAAAGGATTGATTTAGGATGGGTCATTACTCATGGCAGTAAAGAAATTTTATTAAATTACCAAATAGAAGAAGGATGGATGGATATCTAGATGAAGTGGCAATCCAGTATATACTGTTAGGAGGTGATAGTGGAGGTGAGAGCTGACTGTCTCATAGGGTCCCAGAAAGTCACTGTCTCAAAGTCAAAAAAGGACAAATAGAAGATAAGAATGAGAAGTGGAGATGAAAATGGAGGGAATAATCAACACCTTTTACTGTGCCTCTCCTTTTGCACAGCAAGAGTTAGACTGATGTCTGTCAATAGTTATGAAGTAGGGTCTGTTGTCTGAAGAGATTTATGTAGTTTTCCTGCACAAACCATAAACAGTAAATTTCTTATTGCAGGCTTCTTTTTTTTCCTGTATTGTTGGCCTCTAGAGAGGTTGAACAATGGCTATTCCTAGATTTTCCATTACTCCACTATAATTTGGGATCTCTTTCTCTAAGATTCTATATCATCTTATTTGTTGCTTTATCTCTTGTTTCCCTGGAGTTTACTTTCAAAAGATAAGAAAAGATGCCCCCCATTTTTTTTTTCAGAACTCTTGCCTGTAAATTCTGTTCTAATTTGATAGTTTTAAAAGGTGTCGAATAATAAACTAAATTATTTTTAATAGAAAATCAAATGAAATTATAGAACTTAGAACCAAATAACAAGACAGCACTAACAAATTTACTAAGAAAGAAAAGAAAGTGAAGTCTCTCAGTCATGTCCAACTCTTTGCAACCCCAAGGACTAGAGCCCACCAGGCTTCTCTGTCCCTGGGATTCTCCAAGCAAGAATACTGGAGTGGGTTACCATTTCCTTCTCCAGGGGATATTGCCAACCCAGGGACTGAACCCAGATCTCCTGCATTGCAGTCAGACTCTTTACTGCTTGAGCCATTGGGGAAGGTCAATGAATTAATTTGCTAAGACTGTCTTAAATACATTTGTTAGAAAGCTAGAAAGAGATAATAAACAGCCAAACTATTCCATTTGATATAATACATGAATGAGGAAGTAAATAGCAACACTAGAAACTAAGGAAAAAACATGATCCATTATTTTTTTAAATGCATAAAATCAAAAAGAAAATAAAACATAATAATATTATGAGTTGAATTTTTGAAAAGTCAAAGTGAGAGATAGTCTGATCAAATAAGAAAGAGATAAACATCAAATAAGGAATATTGAAATAGGCAAGGGTTTCTAATTACCAACAGAAATGGGTTTTTTAATACTTTAAAATAAGTAAATTTGTTACAAAAACTTTATAAATGTTAACATCCAAATCTAGAATATTATACATATCACATTCCCTAATGACTATTCTGTAAACTTGGCTGTATATATATACACACTCCCATAGAAATTTTGAAACATTCTTTTAAATAGCTCACCTAAAATTATATGCAATGTTATATGAAATAATTCAAAATCTAGATGACATGTACAGAGTTCCTAAAATTAAAAATTTCTTGAAATCCTTAGAAAAACTGAGCTCATATATGGCAGAGCTCAAAAAATTAGCAGCATCAAAAGCTTTGCATTTCTTGCTGTCACAGTCCCAGGTCTGCAGAATTTGGAATCCTTATGATATAATAAAATGAAATTACTTTGCATGTTTCAAAGTGATTCATTTACTTTTAAGGATTAATTTTATAAACGTCTAATCCCTTTTAATCTTTCCTGACCAAAGATATGAGTTTTTCTCATCTCCTTGATTGTTTTCTAACTTAGGAAGCAAATTTTTCCCCACTTCTTAAATTTCTTAATTTTTGCATAACTGAATAGGCAAGTCCGTAATTTTTGAGTTCAGTGTAATGATCCCACTTGCAGATATAAGCCATTATCTCCAAGATCAACTTCTCAGTAATAAAAGTGGTATCTTGATTACTTATCTCCCTTCCTTTTTCTTTTATTTTTAATAGGTTCAAAACTTAAGTGGAAGAGACAGATGTTGTTTACTGAGTCTTTTTGAATCCTCAACTACTGCTCCAATCATGAAAACAATAGAGGAAGGACCTGCCCAGCCACTCTGTCTTAAAAAGGCAATTGCATACAGGGGGGTTTAAATAGCCAGTTCACAAGACATCTGACCACACAGAATCCACTTAGTGGGGAAGAAAGCTGAGATGAAACCGGATGCCCTGATACAAGAAAGCCAAGGTGAAAGCATTAGTTGTTCAGTCCTGTCTGGTTCTTTACAACCCTATGGACTGTAGCCCGCTAGGGTCCTCTGTCCTTAGAATTCTCCAGTCAAGAAGACTGGGGTGGGTTGCCATTTCCTCCTCCAGGGGATCTTCCCGATCAGGGATCAAACCCTGGTCTCCTGCCTTGCAGGCAGATTCTTTATCATCTGAGCCAAAAAGCAGGATAATTTTCTATTTATTTAAACTACTAGACTTTTAGGATTTTATGCATCAAAAGCTACATCCTGGCTATAACCAATGAGCCCCATGAATTAAATTATCTTTCAGGGAGATTTATAACTAGGTAGAGGTGCAAAGAATTACCAGAATTCCTTGTAGGAATCCAAGGAGGCTATTGTGTAATTATTTCATGATAGGTGTGTGGAAAACTATTTGATTATATATATTTGCTTTTCAAAAAATGTGAAAAGTAGAAAAGAAATGTTGGAAAACAAAGCAATTTTCAAGGTGAAACTTGGTCCAGCAACTGGTGCGTTATGCCATGTCTCTAAAGGGACAATGGAAAAGTAGTTTAACAATGGACAGTTTCCATTTCTGAATGTAATTAGCACTTCCCAAAGCCAGGTTTGCTCATCTTATGAATGGCTCCATTATTAATATATGGAGAGCTATTATAAAAAGCACATTCTTATGCTAATTACCTAATTAATGCAGGCACATTTAAGCCACTAAATTCACCTAGTATTAATTTTTCTTAATTTTGTATCATAGATATTAAATTTCTTTATAAGTTAACATTTGTATGGGCTTTCCCACCATTTTGATATTGGACTTCTCAAAATGCAAAAACTCAGCAATCTTGAAGAGTTAGAGGCCTTTCATAGAGTTTTGTAGATCTCATTTTGATCTTCCTGACCCAGGGATCGAACAAACGCTTCTTAAGTCTCCTGCATTGGCAGCTGAATTCTTTACCACTAGTGCCACCTGGGAAGCCCCATTTATCATAAGAACTAAACAAATAATAACATCGTCCAGCAAGGAATATTTGGCACCACAAGTGAAAGTACTAATCCCTTCCTTTTGGGGCAACTAATTCCATGACAGAGAAGATGGGAGTTTAAGGTGTTGTGTAAATGAGGACATGAAGAAACACCCTTTTAAACTTGGAAATTTGAAAGCTAAAAAGATAGGTGTTCTCTTTCCCTTCCTGGGGCTACTGACAGGAGTAACACTAGTGATGGTTTGACCCCACGTATCAGCAACAAGACAGTGGGCATGGTACCATAGCCTGACTGGGCAGAAGCATTTCTTGAGGCAGACTCCACCAACTTTTTGTGTCTCCATAGAAGCATGGGTCAGGAAGATCCCCTGGAGAAGGAAATGGCAACCCAGTCCAGTATTCTTGCCTGGAAAATCCCATGGACGGAGGAGCCTGGCCAACTACAGTCCATGGGTCACAAAGAGTCGACTGAGTGACTTCACTTTCACTTTCACTTTCATAGAAGCATGGAGGAGATTTCATTAGTTTCCATGAGCCCTGTTCCAGGGGTGACGATGGCTTCGCATAAGAGTTGGTATATTATGATAATATAATCAGTATTATAAAACAATGTAATAGTGTATTCTCTATTATAGTATATATAAGATACATAATATGCCTCATATTATTATACTCATTTACCAGAAAGTTACCAAAGAAAGAACTGGAGACTGAGTCAGCAAAGGAAAATGATCAAATTCTCCAGGAGGCATTATCAGTTCAGTCGCTCAGTCGTGTCCAACTCTAATATCATTCTCTCCAGCATTTATTGCTTGTAGACTTTTGGATCGCAGCCATTCTGACTGGTGTGAAATGGTATCTCATTGTGGTCCTAATTTGCATTTCTCTGATAATGAGTGATGTTGAGCATCTTTTCATGTAAAAGTGTGCTCTTTGATGGGGATTTCTCATTGGTTATCTCTGCTGCTGTAACTCATGGACTTTATTTGCATAGCAAGCAATACACCATGATGCCTCCTAAGAATCTGACTCAAAATTAAGTTTTCAGCTAGCAAATGATTGAACTAGAGTCTCACACTGTCTTGAAGGATAAATAGATTGATGCGAGAGTCTCACAGAATTCAGTTAGTCAGTTTATCACTCAGTCGTGTCCAACTCTTTTGATCCCATGGACTGCAGCACACCAGGCTTCTCTGTCCATCACCAACTCCCAGAGTTTGCTCAAACTCAAGTCCATCGAATTGATGATGTCATCCAACCGTCTCATCCTCTGTCGTCCCCTTCTCCTTCTTCCTTCAATCTTTCCCAGCATCAGGGTCTTTTCTAATGAGTCAATTCTTCTCGTTGGGTGGCCAAAGTATTGGAGTTTCATCTTCAGCATCAGTCCTTCCAATGAATATTCAGGACTGATTTCCTTTAGGATTTACTAGTTTGATCTCCTAGCAGAATTGGGGGAGTTAAATTGTCTGCTTCCCGTGTGGCACAGTGGTAAATAATCTGCCTGCCAGTGGAGGAGACTTAGATGCTGGTTCNCTTCCAATGAATATTCAGGACTGATTTCCTTTAGGATTTACTAGTTTGATCTCCTAGCAGAATTGGGGGAGTTAAATTGTCTGCTTCCCGTGTGGCACAGTGGTAAATAATCTGCCTGCCAGTGGAGGAGACTTAGATGCTGGTTCAGTCTCTGGATGAGGAAGATCCCCTGGAGGAGGGCATAGCAACCCACTCCAGTATTCTTGCCTGGAGAATCCCATGGACAGAGGAGCCTGGAGGGCTAGTCTATGAGGTCACAAAGAGTCGGACGTGACTAAAGTTACTTAGCACACATACATATGCTGGAAATGATAAGCAACGTAAATCTTGGTTCATTGATGAATGAATGAATGAATATCATTATAGAGTCAGAACTTAGAAAGTACCACAAATGAGGACGGTCACTATAAAAAGAAATTAAATTAAGGGAGAAGATGCGCTTAATAATCTTTATATGCCTCGTAAATACATTGACTGTTGTATTTTTTTTTTACTTTTGTGTCCATTTTCACCAGTGGCTTGTGGGCTCCCTGAGGAGACAGATGACATATTACTCAAGTGATATACTCTCTAACTAGAAATGGACTTTAATTCTGGAGATAATAATACATTTTCATTCCCCTAATTGTCAGTGAGTACCATTGTCCACTGAAATTTTCCAAAATAGTCAGTCAGTTGGATGTTATTCTTGTCTTGTCAAAAGGAGGACTCACACTGACTTTTTTTAGAAACATTCATTGCTTAAAGTGAGATCCACCTGTATGCTTCCATTAAAAAAAAAATTTCACTGAGTCATTTTCTGTTTTCAAGTCTCAATTGCTATTAAAGGGCAACACTCTTCCTGTGATTCAAAAAATGCCTTATTAATGAAGCTCTACATAAAGAGGACAGTGATCAGGTTTCATTCCATTTTAAGTAGCATGTGATATATAAAACCCATGGTGCCATTACAAGTGAAAATTGTCACATCTCTGCAAGGAAACTCTATATCCTGATTTGACAACACAAGACATTGGAAGTGCAACTGGTCCATGGTTCTTTCATGCCCAGGAACCTCTCAAGAGAAGAAAGAAATCAACATATCTAAAACCAAAGTCTCAAAACTAGCCAACCGTCAACCCACAGAGATGATGAATGAGCTATCAAGGAGATGAATAAACAGTAACTCTGTCATCACATTTGATACTTTATTTTCATCAAATTAGTGTCATTATAGAGATACTTTATTTAAGACTTATTGAGTTGGAGGGAACTTTAGAGATGTTATTAATAAGAGTAGCTAATATCCATTCAATATTATCTAGGGGCTTGGAAACTTACGTGGACAATCAACTACAATTCTCACAATAACCTTATGAGATAAATTGATTCCATTGTTAGAGACAGAGTCACTGATGCAAAGAGGAGAAGCAACTTGCTCAAAATCTCATAACTATAAAATAGCAGAACAAAGATCTCAACCTAAACAGTACAGTTTCAGAACCCATGCTCTATACTAAAATTAATCCCTTTACCATAGAGATAAAGACAGCAATGTAAGCATGGTTACAACTGATGAAGTCTTATCTCTAGTCTCTATATAAGCAGTATGCATTCATCATGTTGACTTTTGAAAATAATACAGTGGAGGTAAACCTAAACACCTGGCAGTGAAATCATCATGAAACATATTATTAAAAAGTAAGTCTGTCAAACCCATCTCTAGCCTCTGGTAACCACCATTCTATGTATTCTCTGATTTTACAAGTTTGGACTTTTTAGATTCTGCATATGCTACATCATACAGTATTTTTATTCCTCTTTCTGGCATATCTCACTTAGCATAAAGTCTTCAAATTTCTTCCATGTTTTTTGCAAATAGTAGGGTTTCCTTCTTTCTGATGATAAAATAATATTCCACAGGATAACTATACTACATCTTCTTTATCCATTGATTTGTCAATGGATGTTTAGGCCTTTTTCCATATCTTTGCTATAGTGAACATGAGACTCCATATATTTTTCACTAACCTGTTTTCACTTTCTTTGGATATACACTAGAAAGTGGAATTACTGAATTTACATGGCAATTCTTTTTTTTTTTTTTAATTTTTGGAGGAATCACCATACTGGTTTCCATAGTGGCTGCACTAATTTACATTTCCATCAAGTGTACAAGTGTTCCTTTATGACTGAATTCTCACGAACAATTGTATTTCTTGTTGTCATGATGTCAGCTATCATAAGATGTGGGAGGTGAAACCTCATCGTGGTTTTGCTTTGTACTTCCCTGATGCTAGTGATGTTTAGCATCGTTTTGTACACATGTTGGCCACTTAGATGTCTTCTTTGAAAAAATGTCTATTTAATACCTATAGTTATTCATTTCCAAATAGAGGTGAGGAAAAAAAATGGTAAACAGTGGACCCGAAGAGTACAGTGTTTGAAAAATGCTATGATTTTTCATTAAAAGGTAAGAACAGCAACATCAAAACAAGTAAATATATCCTACATTAATAAAAACAATAATAATAACAGTTATTGTTTACAGAAACCCTGCAAGGAAGGAGCTATCATTTTTTCCTATTTAATAAACAGAAGTTCAAAGAGATTGAATAGTTGACCAAGAACACACAGCTAACATATGCAGAATTCAAAGTAGGTTCCTGATAACTGTGAGACCCATGGTCTTCCACAGGTTGTGGAAGAACTTGTTGGGTAAGAGCTGGGCATTTGAGGCCTTGGAATCAAACTGTTTGAAATGGCATCTAGGGATAACTGCTTCTTTAGTTGTGAAAGTTTGAGCATGTTGCTGAATTTCTGTGTCTTGCTTTCTACATCTGTAAAATAGGGATAATGGTAATAATGGCAATGATGATCACGATCATGATAAGACATTGGGCAAAGGGTAGAAATCTTCACTTATGTGGAATGAATACATCCTGGAACTTTAATGTAAAACATGACCACTACAGTTAATAATGCTATATGTATACAATTGACCTTTGAATAATGCGGGGGTAAGGGGTGCCAATGCCCACAAGGTAAAAAAGAAACACATATAACTTTATAGTCATTCCTCCCTATACGCAGCTCTGCACCCATGTATTCAACCACAGAGCATGTACTACTTTAGTAGATGTTTACTGAAAAAACTTTTCATATAAGCGGCCCTGTGCTGTTCAACCTTGTCTGCTTAACAGTCAACTGTAGCTGACATTTACTGAAAGAGTAGATCTTAAGTGCTCTTATCATACATGAAAACATAGTAAATATGTGGGGTGATGGGTATGTTAGTTATCTTGATCATAGTGAGCATTTTATAGTGTATATCAAAATATCACGTTGTAAACCTTAAACCAATGTCTTGGAACCGTCTCAGTAGTAAAGACAAAAAAATAAGTAAATAATAATAATAATCATGTGCTTATGGAGTTCTTATAAATATAAAATGTTATCCATAGTGAGCACTTAGCAAGTCATCTGATGAATAGTAAACCCATTAATGTTCAAGCCATTGTTGCTATTGTTCATGTGGTGGACAGGCTATCTTTATGAATGAACTCCAAAATACTATCCTGGTGTGGTGAGAGGCTATTTGTATTCTGCAGTGCCTTTTATAGGTGACTTTTCTATACACATTTTTATTTGCAATGAAAGCCTTCCTCTAACCTTCACACATCCAGACTTACATATCTCCTCCCCCTCCCTGGAAAATGTGTCTCACATTAGACTTTGGATCTTATAATACTTATAAAACTTCGACTGCCATGTATCTTAGGCCTGGTGTTTCCATCTTTTTCTCCTTCTTTCCCATATGTGGCAGAATTCTGAAAGATGTTGCCATGAAGGATAATAGCCATCGTTTGTTGTGAGCCAGCTCTGCGACAGCACCTTACATACATTTTCTCAGACACTCGTACGATAACACTTGTGGTTGTCTTCACTACTACCTGGAGATATGTAATTTGGGGTGTAGAGAGGTGAAGTGACTTGCTCACTTTTACAAATTTTGTAATGAGGTGGGGCCAGGATTCACACCCACTTCCACATGGCTCTGCAATCCACAGCCTCAATGTCACACTCTGCTCACTTTTGATTCAACAGTGACTTGATATCCTGGTGGCCTTGGACTTTCCTAGGGTTCATTTTGCAGCTGTTGAGTTTGTTTACAGTTGACTCCCATAACACCCCTATCCTTTTACCAAGGACATTCTTAGGTTGGGGCTCTAGGAACATTCCTTTCATCTTTAAACATAACTTTGACAAAGCATTCTGTTAGCTCATCATCTGAGCAGAAGTAAACGTTTTGCTTGCTGGGTTTCCAAGTGTCTTTTTTTCCCCAGATAAATCTACAAATCTTTTGACTAATTTGATGTCTTCTAAGTCAGACTTGGAGAAGGCAATGGCAACCCACTCCAGTACACTTGCCTGAAAAATCCCATGGGTAGAGGAGCCCGGTAGGCTGCAGTCCATGGGGTCGCTAAGAGTCAGACACGACTGAGCAACTTCACTTTCACTTTTCATTTTCATGCATTGGAGAAGGAAATGGCAACCCACTCCAATGTTCTTGCCTGGAGAATCCCAGGGATGGGGGAGCCTGGTGGGCTGCTATCTATGGGGTCGCACAGAGTCGGACACGACTGAAGCGCCTTAGCAGCAGCAGCAGCAGCAGCAGCAAGTCAGACCTGGTGTCTGTCATCCTTTTGTTGTATACCAGGTTTCTGTGATGATCACAAATTGTCAGCAAGTCGGACACAACTGAAGCGACTTAGCAGCAGCAGCAGCAGCATACCATACTGAGTCTTAGTCCACAGTACTCAACTAAGTCAAATCCTCTAATATTGCAGGAAGATTCACTTTAATAGGGACCAAGACTCCCAATTATAGTGTTAAGACTTTAACTCCCAGCCTTATGCTGATAAAGCTGTCAAAGAAACCTGGAATACTGGGGTAGCATCAATTTCTGCAATAAAAATTCTGACCTGATATGGTTTTTTTTAATAATTCAGTTCAGTGAAGAAAGCTACTAGGAAGAAAATTCTGAATTATACTTCTGTTTCTGTTATGACTTTGCTGATAATTTAGGTTTTTCAGCTTGCAAAATGGCCAGCGACATTGATGACCATTTTAACATATACTGATTGCTATTTTGAAAATCTTTCTTCCAAGAGAGTTGACCTCAAAGGATCAACTGTTATAACAATTAATACATTTGAGCTATAATATTTTACAGTATAGGAACTATCATCAAACACCAGCCAGAGAGCTTAGCACCTTTATTCCTCTTTTGCTACTGTGAACTTCTCTCTGGTGCTCTATTTATATATGAACATCCAATGATATTTGCCATGAGGAAAGGAGAATGTAATAGAATTGAAACCAAAGTATGGGTATAGGAAAAGAGCAGACAGAGAGAAATTTGGAGGAATTATCACTTATGTATAGTCAAGGCTATGGTTTTCCCAGTGGTCATGTGCAGTTATGAGAGCTGGGCCATTAAGAGGGCAGAACACCAAAGAGTTGATGCCATAGAATTGTGGTGCTGAAGAAGACTCCTGAAAGTCCCTTGGACAGCAAAGAGATCAAACCAGTCAATCTTAAGGGAGATCAACCCTGAATATTCACTGGAAGGACTGATGCTAAAGCTGAAGCTCCATAATTTTGGTCATCCGATGAGAACAGATGACTTGTTAGCAAAGTCCCTGATGCTGGGAAAGATTGAGGGCAGAAGGAGAAGAGGGCGTTAGAGGATGAGATGGTTGGACAGCATCACTGATGCAGTGAATATGAACTTGGGCAAACTCTGGGAGATGGTGAGGGAGAGGGAGGCCTGGCGTGCTGCAGCCCATAGGATCACAAAGTGTCAGACAGTACTTGGCAACCACACAACAGCAACGACAACATCACTTATGTGCCTGGTATTGAATCCTTGCATGGATTCAATATGTGACATAATTTAGTCTTCACATTAACATAACTATTTATCTCTATCAGTGTCTATCTCTCTATCAAACCATCAGATCCTCACATCTGCACACAAGCACAGATGGAAACCTGAGATAAGTTTTAATTAATGCAAATGTTGACACTTGCCAGGTATGAAGACTTGGGTGTTTTTATTCAATAACAAACCTAGACAGCATATTAAAACAAAACATCACTTTGCCAACAAAGGTCCATTGAGTCAAATCTATGCTTTTTCCAGTAGTCATGTACAGATGTGAAAGTTAGGCCATAAAGAAGGCTGAGTGTCAAAGAACTGACACTTTCAAATTGTGGTACTGAAGAAGACTCTTGAGAGTCCCTTGGAGAAGATCTGGACCTGAAATCATCCATTAAAGTTGTTTTGCATGAGGCTAAACTAAGCAGCCTTTTTCACCTCTGTCTGTCAGCTGGATATGGTCAGCTCCTGGAAGTGGTGTTACCTTCTGGGAGGCAGCCCACTGCCTCAAAGGCAATCTTTGTAGGGAATGACAGTGGAAGGTTGACCTCCCTGTCAGCATCCCTTGCAGCTAGAGTAGCAAGTCTTTTCTAAAGGGAGAGCTGGGTACCACCATGGCCTGAGTAATGGGTATAGGATCGCTGTAGTCACTCAAAGGCCTGCTTTCAGAGGAGCTTATGTTTGGTTCAAAGCTCTGTGTTGTTGTCCTGAAATTGTTAATAATTTTAAACTGAGTCCCTGCATTTTCATTTTGCACTAAACCTTGGTGGCTCAGATGGTGAAGAATCTGCCCACATTGCTGGAGACCCAGGTTTGATCCCTAGATTAGGAAGATCCCCTGGAGAAGGGGATGACAGTGTGGTAAGATGGAACACTGTTGTATTCTCACTTGGAGAATTCCACGGACAGAGGAGCCTGGTGTCCCACAATCCATGGGATCAGGAAGAGTCAGACATGATTGAGTGACTAACACTTTCACTTTCACTTTATACATTATGTAGCCGGTCCTGGGTGGTACATCTCTATGTCAGCTGAAGTGCCTACTCTGTGAGATTCTGATGGAAACAGACGGAAGGGTCCAGCCATCAAAGATGCATTTCTGGAGTGAAACAGGGTTACAACTTATTACCCCACCACTGTGTTGATGCAGAAAACAAACCTTGAGATCCTCTGAAATGGAATTAAGCTTCCATATAATTTACCTCATTAGGTCTGAATAGATGTAGAGGTTATTCACCGAAATTAGGCAACTGAGTCAAAATAAAGGATAATGAAAACTTTTCCTCTTAAAAAAGGGAACTGTTTTTGTATTTTTTTTTTTTTTTTGTGTGTGGCAAATGTTCACTAAATGCAGGGTTGTTTTGTTTATATCTTTCCTTATATTCTTTTTGCCCCTCCTAGCCTATTGGCAACTGAAGCAGAAACAGAATAGATTATTAAAACTGGAATCTCTCCAACTTCAGCTTTTTATTGTATAAGTTAAGAAAATGAAAAAAAAAAAAAGAAAGAAAGAAAATGAAGTCCCACAAGGACCTTCTCCAAGGTCACAAGCTGCTCAAGGGCAACCCATGAGCTAGAACTCAATTCTCTGGATTTTTAAATAGAGTACTTTTTAAACTATATTTGTGATGCAATTTTTTTCACTATGTTTTATCACCAGTGATTCTGACATTAATTACCTGATGGAAGGCAATTCAGTCCGTGTTTAATTTCTCAGTAGCTCAGAAAATTTCTAATCGAGTCTAAATTAAAATCTGTATACCAAGAGTGGGACGGCTGATCTGTGAGATGACTCTCCAAGCCGCAAATGCTGTCATTTTCTCTGTGAGTTAGAGTTGTCAGGAGCTGCACCTGGTAGGTTCATTCCAAATGGTTGCAGCGAATTCACTTCAAGATGCTACCTGTTCCTCTTCCTATGAGCAGAGTTGTCAAAACAGGAAGTCTGGTTATAATGGGACCACAGAATTAGCCTGCAGCTGTATTTGCACATCTGGTAACTAAACGTAATATCCCTAGAGATGAGAGCCTTCATAAAAATTTAGAAGGCAGGACTTCTCTGGTGGCACAGAGAATAAGATTCTGTCTGCCAATGCAGGGGACATGGGTTTGATCCTTGATCCTAGAAGATCCCACATGCCCTGGAACAACTTAGCCTGTGCATCACACTACTGAGCCCATGCTCAAGAGCCCACCAGCTGCAACTACTGAAGCCCACGTGCCTAGAACCTGTTCTCTGCAACAAGAGAAGCCACCACAATGAGATACCCATGCACTGAAATGAAGAGTATCCTCTGTTCACTGCAACTAATGAAAGCCTGTGTGCAGCAATAAAGAACTAGTGCAACAAAAATAAAATCAAATAAATAAAATATATATTTTTTAATTTAGAGGGCAGAAACTGATTTTGCCTTCATAGATAAAATGTGTTGATGGAAGACTGATGGTTTGAAACAAAACCAAGATGCAAATTTATGCCAAATATCATTGATACTGGCATTGGTTGGAAATAGAGGATTCAGGCCAATGATTCTTCCCTAGAAGCTAAAATAAATCTGGACAGACAGGATATGATATTGGGTACAGACCAGAAGAGAAAACAGAGCCTTGGATAGCCAATAAGAAGTTACAATAAACTTTGTCTCCAGCATTTCCAGTCACCAGCAGTCCTAGGTGAGGTTGGTATATTGTTTTCCTGTTGTCTTAAGCTTGAGTTTTGCCTATGTATTTTGCTTTGATTTTTCCTGCAGCTACACATGTTGCTTTCATCTCCAATGAGGGGGAATAAAAGAAACAAGGTAAATTCTGCCTACCAGCAGCCTTCTTGCAAACGCAGAAAGATTTAGATGGATCGGTTATGGTGGACACGTCTTGGCGGCCTCCCCTGGGTCTTTTCCATTCTTTTCATTTTGGAAATTTAGGCCCACCCAATTTTAGCCAATACATGTAAAGTGGATTAGACCTACTTCCAGACGTGAAAGTCGCTCAGTCGTGTCCCACTCTTTGTGACTTCACAGACTATACAGTCCGTGGAATTCTCCAGGTCAGAATACTAGAGTAGGTAGCCTTTCTCTTCTCCAGGGGATCTTCCCAACCCAGGGACTGAACCCAGGTCTTGCACATTGCAGGCGGATTCTTTACCAGCTGAGCCACAAGGGAAGCCCAACTTCCAGAAGCAAGCTGTCAGCACATCCCACGCCTGGGGGCACAATGATGGGTTCAGACCTGGGCTCAGCTCAGAGCCTCTGACCCACTGTGACTTCTGCAAGACAGCCATTCTCCTGTCTCTTCTGGCCCAGGTGGTGAAAAGTACAAGGCTTAGGGCCATTTTGTCACAATCAGATGAGCCAGATTGGTGACTAAACCAATATAGAAGGAAGATATGATGGGAAAAAAAAAAAAGCTCCAATGACTTAGCTTGAACCATCTAGATGAAGTCATATTTCCGCACTTTTCTGTTACTTGACCCCCATTTTTGTTTTGCCAATTTGAGTATTTGTTTGGCCCTCATAGCATAAAGTAAAGGACATTAAATCATCCATCACGTACCAGACCCTTTAAGCAGACCCAAGCTTCCCACCAGAGCGTCCCACTAGGAACTGAGAGTACTCTAGTCTCATACTTGACCCCACCTTGGGGTACTTGTCAGACTTTACCTACCCAACCTTTACCTACGTAGTGAGGTGAAGGAGGTGTTAACTAATCTTCTTGTGGTAAACATTTCCCAATGTATGTGTACACCCAGTCATCACACTGTGCACCTTAAGCTTACACAACATTGCATGTCTATTATATCTCAGTAAAGCTCGGGAAGGCAATGGCATCCCACTCCAGTAGTCTCGCCTGGAAACTCCCATGGGCGGAGGAGCCTGGTGGGCTGCAGTCCATGGGGTCGCTGAGTCAGACACGACTGAGCGACTTCACTTTCACTTTTCATTTTCATGCATTGGAGAAGGAAATGGCAACCCACTCCAGTGTTCTTGCCTGGAGAATCCCAGGGATGGTGGAGCCCAATGGGCTGCCGTCTGTGGGGTCGCACAGAGTCGGACACGACTGAAGCGACTTAGCAGTAGCAGCAAAGCTCGGGAAAAAATAAGACAAATCAAACATATATACAGGCACACAGCAACTCTCAGACCCATGAGAAATACAGGTACTGAACTACCCGTAGGCACACCTCTCAAAACTCAGAGATAATGATAGTACACAAACAGGAATATGCCAGGAGTTGCAGCCAAGCAGACCTGAGTATATTCAGATTCAAATTTTATTTTTCTTAGAAAGAGAAGAAGGTTTGAAAAGTTTAAAGCCAGGTGAAAAGGAAACAGAAGAATTAGATACAGAAACAGATATAGATGATATAGATATGGATATAGACACACATATCCATATGCATACACATATACATACACATATACGTGATAGGGGCTTTCCTGATGGCTCAAATGGTAGAGACTCTGCCTGCAATGCTGGAATCCCAGGTTCTATTCCTGGGTTGGGAAGATCCCCTGGAAAAGAGAACAGCTACCCACTCCAATATTCTTGTCTGAAGAATCCCATGGACAGAGGACCCTGGCAGGCTATTGACCATAGGGTTGCAAAGAGTTGGACAAAACTGAACACCTGAACATGACGACGATGGTAGAAAGAGGGACAGAAGAAGCACACTCATCCTTTAGAGAGCAAAAGACACACCATTGGATTAGAAATTTAAAAGTACACCATACATTACTTTGTTTGTTCATAAAATTTTCATGATTGATGTCTTTAGAATTTTTAAAGCTTTAAAAATGAAAACATTTCTGAGAAATAATGCTAAGGGATTTTCAAAGAATTTTTATATCGTTTCTCCCCAGAAATGACCTAGAAGTCCTCAAGAAATATTTTCAAAATAATCCAAAATTTATTATTTTTTCCTTCAGGGCTTTCACATCTCTAGGATGAGATTACCACCAAGGTCTAATCAGGCAATAAAAGTTTTATGGTTATAATAAAGTACTGAATGGAATATCAAGAGCCAAAAATGTATGCTCCAAAGACCAAGTATGAAGAAAAGTCAGGAAGGAAAAGATAATTATTGCCTGAAGTCATAGAGGCAGGGCTCATGGAGGACGTGGGATGTGAGCCATATCATTATGGTAGATTTCTGAACTGGTTTTTTTGTTTCATTTTCTTTTTGCCTGTCTAGTCAGTGTCCTTTTCCCAATTCTCTTTTTCTTTTGGGAAACTTCCCCAGCCCTACTTCATTCATTTGATATGGATGGGGACTAACCCCACCGAGTGTCTCCAATCCGTGTAATGGATTCTGGCCTGGGGCTTGGTCAATGCATAGATTTGTTCAGGGTGTATAAAAAATTTTGGGCAATAGAGTGAAACATGTAACTTTTGCTAGATCATTGGGGAAAGAGAAGTTTTTCCTATCGGAGTTTCTAAGTTGGTTAGGATGAAGTCTGGAACTGTGGATGATCAAACTGGCAACTCACGGGAGAAATTTAAAGATAGACCCAAGACAGAAATTCCTAGCATGGTGTCATGAGCTCTTAGATCAGTTCATGCCTGAAGGAACTAGACCTCCCCTGGATTTCTCACTAACATTATTCACAAATTCATTTTATGTTTCAAGCTAGTTTGAGGTTTTTGTGTTCCTTGTAACCAAAAGAATCCAGACTAACACAAGTACAAATGTGAAACTGGGTTAGAATAGGTGGAGAAAAACAATGAAGCCACTAAAACAAGCCACAAAATCAAGATGTAGGAGCAGGAGAGGCTTCCCTTGTAGCTCAGCTGGTAAAGAATCTGCCTGCAGTGCAGGAGACCTGGGTTCAATCCCTGGGTTGGGAAGATCCCCTGGAGAAGAAAATGGCAACCCACTCCAGTATCCTTGCCTAGAAAATCTCATGGACAGAGGAACCTGGTGGGCTGCAGTCCATGGGGTCACAAAGAGTCGGGCACAACGGAGCAACTAACAGTTACTAGGAGCAGGAGACACAATGGTGAGAAGACTGGAAATATTATCTTGAGTCAGAAAATGAGAGAAATCCTCACATTGGTCAGATGGGGCCAACAGATGGAAGCCTTTAAAATACACTGATGGAAAACCTTATGCCATTGATGTCAGGAGCTCATTGAAGATTTTTGAGCTGTAGCCATAATGATAAGATTAATTTATATCTCTGTAGTATTTTACAGCTTCCATCGTGATGACTCATACATCATCTTTTTTAATGATCTTTGATGACATGAATATTATTATACCTATTCTAAAGATAGGAAACTGGGATTTAGAAAGATGACATAAAACACGCATAAATCACTTCTCTGTCGCCTAAACCTTTCAACAGCTTTTCACTGTTCTTAGAAGAAGCTCAAACTCCTTACTAGAGACTACATGTTCCTGTATGATCTGACCCCTCACTTCCTCCCTAGTTTTATTTTACACCCTGTCTTTCATGCATCCTTTCAAGCATCCTTGTCCTAGTGCTCCAACATGTTGTCTTTCATCTCCTCAAAAGTACCAAGTCTTTCAGGACTCAGAACCTTAACTCATGCTGTGCCTCCACCAGGAGGAACACAAAAATAGTGGACATATACCCAGCTTCTTTTTGAGGGGGATGAGTATAGTTGTTTTACCACGTTAGGTTACTTTCTGCTGTACAATGAAATGAATCAGTTCTATGTATACCTATATTCTCTCCCTCGTGTACCTCCCCCCTCCCAACCCCCATCCCACGCTTCTAGGTCATCACAAGCACCGGGCTGAGCTCCCTTCACTCTACAGCAGGTTCCCACTATCTGTTTTACACATGGTGGTGTATTTATGGCAAAACTAATCTTCCAGTTCATCCCACCCCCACGCCGCCCTGAGTCCACCCTTCTGTTCCCTATGTCTGTGTCTCTGTTCCTGCCCCACAAATAGGTTCACCTATACCAGTTTTCTAGATTTCACATAAACGTGTTACCTAGTTTTAAACTTTGTAGTAGCCACATTAAAGAAAAAGAAGCAATGAAGTTAATCTGAACAATTTAAATATTTTAAATTAATAAATAGATTTACATTCTTGTGGCTCAGATGGTCAAGAATCCACCTGCAATGTGGGAGACCTGGGTTCAATCCTGGGTTGGGAAGATCCCCTGGAGAAGAAAATGGCAACCCACTCCAATATTCTTGCTTGGAGAATCCCCATGGACAGAGAAGGCTGGCGGACTGCAGTCCATAGAGTTGCGGAGAGCCAGACATGACTGAGCGACTAAGCACAGCACATTCTTTATTGTTCATACAAAACAATTGAAATCTGATGTGTATTTTGCACTAACAAGCCATATCAATTTGGACTAGTCAAATTTCATGTACTCAAATAAGAATATGTAGATAGTGACTACCATATTGAACAGCCCAAGTTAAAGTATCTATTTGACTAAACTTGGACAGAGGAGCCTGGTGGGCTGCAATTCATGGGGTCGCTAAGAGTCGGACACGACTGAGTGACTTCACTTTCACTTTTCACTTTGATGCATTGGAGAAGGAAATGGCAACCCACTCCAGTGTTCTTGCCTGGAGAATCCCAAGGATGAAGGAGCCTGGTGGGTTGCTGTCTATGGGGTTGCACAGAGTTGGATACGACTGAAGCGACTTAGCAGCAGCAGCAGATTGGACCAAATCTAATTTATTTCCCTGGACACCAGTGCATGAAACAGCAGGAAAAGTAGTTCAAATATGGAACAAATAAAGGAATTGCATTCTGTCTGCACACTTGAGTTACAATATGAGTTAGTGTTTCAACCCCATCTACCTTCCCATACTTTTAAATTACTTAAAATATTGTCTTGCATAAAGTGAGAACTCAAGGAGTGTGAACTATTTTTCTTATCACTATTTTTATAGCAGGAATAGAATAAGGGTCCAAGTCTGATTTCTAGCCCAAAGCCCTTTCCAGAATCCCAGGAGGCCTCCCAGGGTGAGCAATATATGCTAAGAATACAATATCACAGGTAGCTTCCAGCATTATGAAAACTTGCACACCGAGAGCCTGGTATTATAAGACGTGAGGTGCTTCAAATTATCTGCTTGCAAAACCAAATAGTGAAAAAGAAAACAATTTCATTTTCCTGGTTGACCTTTAAGTTCTTGCTTGCCACTTCAACTCCTCATCCTTGGCCACTAAGCGCCCTGATGTTCTTATTAAAGATGCAAGACCAAATCTGTGAGCATCAAGTCCTGATGCCTGTCATGGATGAAAGTCAGTGTTGAGAGGCTGGGTTTGTATGTGAATGTACTCCCATCAATGAAAAGACTTAATGAAGCCACACTTGAGTGACATCCCATTAATGAATCAACTGAGAAAAGGAAGACTTCATAACCATCTTTTAGTAGCATCCTCAGAACTGACAATTAGGAGAAAACATGCATTTTTAAAAAACAACAGCATCTTGGGGACAACCATAGTAACCAAATCAAAGCCAGGTTACATGGAAGGGAGCAAAAAAATAGTGAATGGTTAAATGCCTAATTAAGTCTATTTTCTAGACATGAGTTCCCAAGATACACTTGTTCTTATTCACTAAATTTTTTTAAAGATTATTTAGTCTCTCAGGAAACCTGTGCTCATATTAATAATTGCCTGAAAGATGGAGTCAGACACATATGCTTATGAAAACTGATATGACAGAATCATCTGTAGCCAGTGTAGGACCTTCACCTACACCCCCTTCACAGGTAACAGACAAAATTTCACTCTTTCACTCTGAGCAGAAAGCATGCCATAGGTTGGATGTGTGGTGGATCAGATAGCCATTATCAGCAGCAGAAATGGTGATTTGATTTTTTTCCTTTATCACAATGCACTTGCTTTTCTACCTTGGGTCAGGGACTATGCTAGATCCTTAGGAGAGAAAACAAAAAATCGCCCTGCCTTCAAAGCATTTACAGTCTACTGGAGGAGAAAACGACACATCAATAGTTCCATAATAATAAACAAACAATAATTTAGAAAAACACTTTGCTTCAAGACCTGTCATTGGTACTTAAGATACACTATTTCAATGAATCTTTCCACTTCAAATGAACACTGAATTGCCACTAAAATAAATGCTAAAGAGGGGAGCATGGTTAACTAACCTCCGAAATTTGTTAGACTCCAGATTCTTTCGTAGTTTACTCGTCCCTGTAAACCCATTTCCAAATTATTGGTTGAGAGATCCCCTTTTTGACACTACATATTATAAACAAGTAATGATACCATTATTTGTGGGGGTAACATGTAATAAAATTCGATCGCTACACTACAGTGACTACCCCTTAACCTTTGTTTGCACACGTTAGTCGGGAGGAAGGAGAAGTACTCGTCCACGTCAGATCGAGTGAGTGTAGTGACGTTACTCGATTCCAGATGGGTCTCTACTGTCCGTCGTTCCACTTCCCCAGGGTAGGAGGGTAGGAGAGGAAAACAGTCACTCGTGTATGTAGTAAAGAGACTGAGTCCCAGAATCTACGTCGACCCCCATAGACATCTCAGGGATCCTCCCTAGGTCGGTCCGTATTTACGTGTGGATCTCAGATGGACGTTTTACTTATCTACGGAAAGAATACATTTATCCCGAAGGTCCACCAAGATCACCACTTTTTAGACGGACGGTCACGTCCTCTACGTTCTGTATACCCAAACTAGGGACCCAGTCCTTTTATGGGACCTCTTCCTGTACCGTTGGGTGAAGTCATAAGAACGGATCTTTTAAGGTACCTGTTTCCTCGGACCACCCGATGTCAGGTACCCCAGTGTTTCTCACCCTATACTGACGGGTGTGTATGTGTAGTTATGATATATACTTATTTGACGTTTAAAAGTATTCGTTAATGTATTATAATATTAATTACTTCATTGTTACGTAAGTTCTGTGATTATTCACGTAACATCGGAGACATGTATCTCAAAAGATAGGTGTTCCTTTACGTTAAATGGATTAGATCTTTCTCTCTGTAACTGCGATGTAGAGTTTTTGCTCATTTTCAAAAGAGTCAAGACTTTCCCTCTATTCCTGTAACTTGTCCTCCTAGGATAAATGTTCACTGACTTCTTAGATAAGTAAGGTCGTCAAATACGGTCTCTCGAGGTCAAATTCCTAAAACCAAATTTCTTGTTGTCCCCTCTTTTAGGACAAACGTTTACTTTCTAAACGTTGTGTTCCAGAGACAACACTGACGTTCGATTTATTACGAAGTGAAGGAGTAAAAATTTTCAAATATTAAACAAAAAGAATTGTAAACTCTAAATGAAGAAGTACACTGACGTTCTTTATTTATTTCAGTTTCTCACCTTATATAAGTTTACCGACTCTATGCTTAACTAAAGATGTAAGCTAAAAACGTATTACAAATCGTTTGGATCTGTTCAGTTCGAATCAACTGTACCTTGAGAATTTCCTGAGACGAATATGTTAAAACAGGACTTCATGTACTGTGGGTCACTTCTCTCCTTAAGCCCATCTCTTCTAACTTGGAACGTTATAAAAATGATGGGCGGTTTCTCTGAGAATGATTGAGCCCACAGACTGGAAAGAAAATTTTATATAGTTTCCATTTCATGCTATTAAAAATGGCTCCTGACAACATGGATGTCCTTCAGTAGGTCAGACAATGGAATATTACTCAGTGCTAAAAAGAAGTCAGCTATCAAGCCATGAAAAGACATACAGAAAATTTAAATGTGTTAATATGGAATCTGGAAAAATGGTAGAGATGGACCTATTTGCAGGGCAGGAATAGAGATGTGGACGCAGTGAATGAACATGTGGACATGGAGCGGGGGTAGGATGAATTGGGAGATTAAGACTGTTGTGTGTGCGATGTCATGTGTAAAACAGATAGCTAGTGGGAACATACTGTATAAAGCAGGGCACTCAGCTGGGTGCTTTGTGGTGACCTAGATGGATGAGATTGGGGGTTAGGTGTGGGCAGACCTCCCTGTTCAAGAGATAAGGGATATATGTATATGTATACCTGATTCACTTCATTGTACAGCAGAAAGTAATACAACATGGTAAAGCAATCTCACTCCAATTTAAAAAGCATATACTAAACGAAACAAGCTGTCTGAGAGGTCTACAGACTTGTATGATTCCAACTCTATGGCACTCTGGAAAAGGCAAAACTATGGAGACAATAGAAAGTTCAGTGGTTGCCCAGAGTGGCAGAAGGCAGAGCTGAATAGGCAGAGTACACAGAATACCAGGACAGTGAAAATACACTGTTTGATATCATAAAGATGGATATGGGCCATTATACATTTGTCTAAACCCATTGGATGCATAAGACCAAGAATAAGCCCTTAGAAAGACTGTGAACTCTCGGTGATTATGATGTGTCAGTTTGTCTTTGGTTAAATATATCTATATATTTACATATATATATATTTGTGTATATATATATATATATATATATATATATACATACACCACTCTGGTGATTAATGTTGATAATGTGGGAGACTGTATATGCGGGGCAGGGCATATACAGATACCACCTTATATGATACCACCCTTATGGCAGAAAGTGAAGAAGAACTAAAAAGCCTCTTGATGAAAGTGAAAGAGGAGAGTGAAAAAGTTGGCTTAAAGCTCAACATTTAGAAAACTAAGATCATGGCATCCGGTTCCATCACTTCATGGCAAATAAATGAGAAAACAGTGGCTGACTTTATTTTGGGGGGCTCCAAAATCACTGCATATGGTGACTTCAGCCATGAAATTAAAAGAAGCTTACTCCTTGGAAGGAAAGTTATGACCAACCTAGACAGCATATTCAAAAGCAGAGACATTACTTTGTCAACAAAGGTCCGTCTAGTCAAGGCTATGGTTTTCCAGGGGTCATGTATGGATGTGAGAGTTGGACTGTGAAGAAAGCTGAGCACCAAAGAATTGATGCTTTGGGACTGTGGTGTTGGAGAAGACTCTTGAGAGTCCCTTGGACTGCAGGGAGATCCAACCAGTCCATCCTAAAGCAGACAAGTCCTGGGTGTTCATTGGAAGGACTGATGCTGAGGCTGAAACTCCAATACTTTGGCCACCTTATGAGAAGAGTTGACTCATTGGAAAAGACCCTGATGCTGGGATGGATTGAGGGCAGGAGGAGAAAGGGATGACAGAGGATGAGATGGTTGGATGGCATCACTGACTGGATGGACACAGGTTTGGGTAGACTCCGGGAGTTGGTGATGGACAGGGAGGCCTGGCGTGCTGCAATTCATGGGGTCGCAAAGAGTCGGACATGACTGAGCAACTGAACTGAACAGAAGAGAAAAAAGCCAAAGTTCTCATTTTGTCCTATCATTTGTTTCGTAGTATGGTTTCTGGATCCTATATCCCTCAGTCACATCTTCTCAAAATCTTGTACCATCTTTCATATAATGACTTAGCATAAAAACATACAAACACACCCTCAACCACATATCATTTATCATCTGCAATGTCAGGTTTCATTTTCTCTTAAATTCTAGAGTCTAGTCTATATTTTTCAGACACTAGTCATGACCCGCTAATGTGTAACAATCTGCAATTTGGAAAACACTCTTCCAGAGCAAGGCTATCTTAACCATGTACCTCTTAACACATAGATTCAGGAACTAAACCAAAGATTCCATCAGACTGTATCCCTAATCACAACTCAGTGACTCTCACATGATCCAGCATCAACAGGAAAATTCTAAAGCATTTCAGGTTCCTAACCTACCATAAGTCAGCAGGACAGGAGACAAGGTGGCTCCCCAAGTGGCAGGAAACAAAACAAGCACATCTGAGATCAAGCCCACATTTGCTCATTTTCTTTTTTTCAATATAAATTTATTTACTTTAATTGGAGGCTAATTACTTTACAATATTACATTGGTTTTGCCATACATTGACATGAATCCACCATAGGTGTACATGTGTACATTTTCTAGGCTCAGTTCTCTCATTTGTAAAGTAGACAACTGTTGTCCCAACTTTAGGAAATAGTTACAGATAAAATAAGGGAATATAGACAGTGTCTTTTGCATAACCCTAGGTGTGTGTGTCAGAGAAGGCAATGGCACCCCACTCCAGTACTCTTGCCTGGAAAATCCCATGGATGGAGGAGCCTGGTGGGCTGCAGTCCATGGGGTTGCTAAGAGTTGGACAAAACTGAGCGACTTCACTTTCACTTCTCACTTTCATGCATTGGAGAAGGAAATGGCACCCCACTCCAGTGTTCTTGCCTGGAGAATCCCAGGGACGGGGAGCTTGGTGGGCTGCCATCTATGGGGTCACACAGAGTCGGACACGACTGAAGCGATTCAGCAGCAGCAGCAGGTGTGTGTGTGTGTGTTGCTTTGGATAAATGCAAGCATTCTTATCCACTTACTCTATTAAATAACCGAGCCTGTTTAAAAATATAAGTGAAAGTGAGCTCTATTGTTTGCTCCTTCACAAAGTTTATAACACATTTTCCTTCCTGCCCGAAATAAAGGAAAACAAAACTCTGAGAGGATGCTGAAGTAAGGATAAAATGACATAGTGCTCTGAAATGTTTCACATGGAAGGAAAAACCAAAGTAAACGTGACAGACTCATAGAAACTGTACACGACTCTACACGAGTCTTTATTGTAACCATAATTCTAAATTATTATTACCATTGTCAGTTCAGTTCAGTTCAGTCACTCAGTCGTGTCCGACTCTTTGCGACCCCATGAATCACAGCACGCCAGGCCTCCCTATTCATCACCATCTCTCGGAGTTCACTCAGACTCACATCCATCGAGTCAGTGATGCCATCCAGCCATCTCATCCTCGGTCGTCCTCTTCTTCTCCTGCCCCCAATCCCTCCCAGCATCAGAGTCTTTTCCAATGAGTCAACTCTTCGCATGAGGTGGCCAAAGTACTGGAGTTTACTCATTTTTCTACTTTTTGTATTTTTGAAATTTTTCATAACAAAAAGTTTTTCTTAATTACCCAACAATAAAATAATAAAGTCTTGATCATGTCATGGTTCCATAAGTAGACAACATATAAGTGAATCTAGTTTTAAGAGAATCCAGGAAGTTTATAGAAGAGTTGGACGGGGGCCTTGTGCACAAAGTTCACAGCAAGAACAAACATTAAAAATAAGTCACATAGTAAATCGAGTTTTTAAAATCTGTTTCATTTGTAATTTCCTGAGGAAGCACCTAAGATAAAGCATCTGATTGTAGGCATGTTATACAGCATCAGGCAAAATGTGACTCTGAAGAATCCCCACCTTGTGGAAATGACTTTGCTTGGAAATACATGAGGTCCTGGATATGAAGGTATATTTGCAGAAATTGCTGCTTTGATCTGAGCTCTTATAAGAAGTTTCAGTTTCTTGAAAACATGGCTTCTTGGAACCACAGGATCAATCCAGTGGTTGATCAAATGTTCTCTGTACTGTGTCCTACAGAGCTCCAAGGAATCCACAAGGAGACATATTCATGTAACAAGCATTTAATAAGGACCTACCATGTGCCAGACCCTGATTGGAACTTGTGAACAAAATAGACATTATTCCCTAACCAAATTTCCCCTGTGCCCTAATTATTAACTGTCTGCTGTAAGATTTTGCTGTCTGAGTCAGAGGCCCACTGTATGATTTCTTTTACAGAAATGGCTTTGGTAAACATAAACCAACACTATTTAAAAATAACTGGCTTATTCAAAACCCTTACTTTAAGATTGAAAACTTTTGGCACTAACAGAGAAACCAGATTGCCCAAGGTTGCAAAAAGCTAGCCCAGAGCCAGGACTAAACTCAATGATGCTGATTTCTCAAGTGATGGTCTTTCTCACTTCCCCTGCATTTCCCTGCTCCCTCTTTCTTTGGCCAAATGGCCTAATGAAAACTCACAGACTTGGAGTGAGAAGTTTGGAGTGCAAGTTCCAGATAAAAGAATTACATTTTCCTGGCAATGGGTTTCCTCATTCATGAGATAAGGATCTATGTGGTTTGGAAATTGAATCCATCAAAGTATTTTGTACACAACCTGTAAACTGTAAAATGTTATACACATGTTGATAATAACAGCCTGAGCCCTAAACCTTTTTATTGATATTCCTCAAAGCAAAATAACTGAAGAATGGAGTAATAGAAGCAAAATGAAAGGAATATAAGACATACCAATTGGTCAAATTATAGTTGAAGCTATACATACACACACACACATATATACACACACATATATACACACACATATATATGTATATATGACATGAAAAGTGAAAGTGTTAATAACTCAATAACTGTCTGAATTTTTGTGAATCCATGGACTATAGCCTACCAGGCTCTTCTGTCCATGGGATTCTCTAGGCAAGAATACTGGAGTGGGTTCCCATTCCCTTCTCCCGGGGATCTTCCTGATCCAGGGATCTAACCTGGGTCTCCTGAATTGCAGGCAGATTCATTAGCATCTGAGCCACCAGGTATATGACATACATGAGATATGTATGAGATAATGTGATATATAAGATATATCTATCTTGAATTGTGTCCTGTCCTTGTTGTTTACTAACTGACTTCAGTTGAAAGAAGCCCTGCATGCTGTAGATGAGGCTTGAAGTCTAGAGAGTCAGATAGACTCTAGATAGGTTTAACTCTCTCAGTTCAGTTCAGTTCAGTCGCTCAGTCATGTCTGACTCTTTTGGAGGAGAAGGGGACGACCGAGGATGAGATGGCTGGATGGCATCACTGACTCGATGGATGTGAGTCTGAGTGATCTCCGAGAGATGGTGATGAACAGGGAGGCCTGGCGTGCTGCAATTCATGGGGTCGCAAAGAGTCGGACACGACTGAGCAACTGAACTGAACTGAACTGATATGTGTATAACTGAATCAGTTTGCTGAAACTAACATAACATTGCCAATCAACTATATTCCAATATAAACTTAAAAAAAAAAAACTACTTAGGAATACAGTAATATTTTCCCATAAGTTAATTAAAGTACTGATGGAATCATCTTTTCTTAGAAGATGGGGCAAAGGTCTCCTTATGACATTTTCCCAGAGTAGTTCTGCTAAACCAAGGAGTTTATTTATACTGGTAGACTCTGTGTTCTGCATTCCTTCTTCTCTCCCTTTAGAAGTTACAAAAATAGATACTGGGTTGTACATGCAGGGACAAAAGAAATGTAATAATCTGACAATTTTGAAGGACATTAAATGAAAATCAGGAAACAGATTTTAGTTTTGCTTCCAATTGTTATTCACCTTGTTACATACTGTTGGTTGGCTTAATGTGATTCAGTTCAGTTCAGTTCATTTCAGTCACTCAGTCGTGTCTGACTCTTTGCGTCCCCATGAATCGCAGCACGCCAGGCCTCCCTGTCCATCACCATCTCTCGGAGTTCACCCAGACTCACGTCCATTGAGTCCGTGATGCCATCCAGCCATCTCATCCTCGGTCGTCCCCTTCTCCTCCTGCCCCCAATCCCTCCCAGCATCAGAGTCTTTTCCAGTGTGTCAACTCTTCTCATGAGGTGGCCAAAGTACTGGAGTTTCAGCTTTAGCATCATTCCTTCCAAAGAACACCCAGGGTTGATCTCCTTTAGAACAGACTGGTTGGATCTCCTTTGCAGTCCAAGGGACTCTCAAGTGTCTTCTCCAACACCACAGTTCAAAAGCATCAATTCTTCAGCACTCAGCTTTCTTCACAGTCCAACTCTCACATCCATACATGACCACAGGAAAAACCATAGCCTTGACTAGACAGACCTTTGTTGGCAAAGTAATGTCTCTGCTTTTCAATATGCTATCTAGGTTGGTCATAACTTTTCTTCCAAGGAGTAAGCATCTTTTAATTTCATGGCTGCAGTCACCATCTGCAGTGATTTTGGAGCCCAAAGAAATAAAGTCTGGCACTGTTCCCACTGTTTCCCCATCTATTTCCCATGAAGTGATGGGACCAGATGCCATGATCTTCATTTTCTGAATGGTGAGCTTTAAGCCAACTTTTTTGCTCTCCTCTTTCACTTTCATCAAGAGGCTTTTTAGTTCCTCTTCACATTCTGCCATAAGGGTGGTGTCATCTGCATATCTGAGGTTATTGATATTTCTCCCGGCAATCTTGATTCCAGCTTGTACTTCTTCCAGCCCAGCATTTTTCATGATGTACTCTGCATATAAGTTAACACGATTAGTTATCCCTAAACTTCTCATCCCTCTTCACACCCTATTATGGAGCTTCTGAACATATGATAATCTTTTCCTAACAATCCCTTATAGTTGGGCTTGTCCATGGGGTCCAGATCTGGCCAGTGAACAAAAATGGTAAGCCATCTGGAGGCCTCAAGGAAAACATTTTCTTCTCAGGAGAAGGAACAGAATTTTGTCCCTTTTACTTATGTGAATGTAAACATGCTTGCTGAGGCTGTGGCAGTCATTCTGTCACCATGAGGTGACCAGCATGGGAAAAGAAGGGTAGAACAGTAGGACTGTGAGAGTAGAACCACAGGACAGTGAGCAGCTTTGATATGACTGAGCTTGTGATAGCTTCTCAGGGACCTGAGTCAATGCCAGTGACCACAGAACTCTGGCTTTCTTTGTATCTGAGAAAAGTAAACTATTTTGAGACCAAGACTACATGCAGTCTCATACATTTGTAAAATATACACTGTCAGGTTAGTACTGTGCTGTGCTTAGTTGCTCAGTCATGTCTGCCTTTGTGCCCCCCGATGGACTTCTGCCATCAGGCTCCTCTGTCCATGGGATTCTCCAGGCAAGAATACTGGAGTGTGTTGCCATGCCCTCCTCCAGGGGATCTTCCTGACCGAGGGGTCAAACCAGGGTCTCCTGTATTGCAGGTGGATTCTTTACCAGCTGAGCGACCAAGGAAGCCCATATCCGGTTACTAACCCCTGAAGTACAGGAACTTCACTTTTGTTTTGTTATGGTTTTTTGGGGAGTTGTTTTTTAAAGGTTTCTTATTGTCGTAAAAGTCACATAATATAAAACATACTATTTTAACTGTAGATAACTGTGCAGTTCAGTTGTGCTAAGTACATTCATATTGTTGTGCAACTCTCACCGTCATCCATCTCCCAGGTTTTTCGCCTTCCTAAACTGATTCTGTCCCCATTAAACACTAAGTCCCCGCTCCCACGCCCTGGAATCTACCAGTGTGCTTTCTGACACTGAATTTGACTATTCTAGGTATCTCAAATGGGGGTGGTGGTTTAGTCGCTAAGTTGTATCTGACTCTTGCGACCCCATGGCCTGTAGCCTGCCAGGTTCCTCTGTCCATGGGGTTTATGAAGCAAGAATACTTAAGTGGGTTGCCATTTCCCTCCCCAGGGGATCTTACTGACCCAAGAATCGAACCCGGGGCTCCTGTATTGCAGGCAGATTCTTTATTGACTGAGCCACCAGACTGGCGTTCAGGTATCTCATATAAGTGGAATCAAACAATATTTGTTTTATAAACAAGGGACGTGACACCACCAGCCCCAGTGTTCAGTTATGGAGAGATGCTGACCGTAACTAAGGACAGTGGTGGGGATACGACCGCTACTTTAACTTTCCTCTTCAATAACACAACTGGATATTTCCCTTAGGATCTGAAGAAGGAGAAGATAGATATCTGCATGTGTCATAGCTTATATTGATTTTAAAACAAAATAGCTTTTTTTTTTCTTTTTCAGAGTCTATGCAGTCCTTTTATATAGAGATTGGATATTTTAGCTGATACCAGGCACCTCAAGGATTATTCAATTTTGATAGTAAAATGTATTTCAAACATAGCTTTAAATATAGCAATAGTTTTTAAATTATTTTTTCTAAATATACCAGGGGCTTCCCTGGTGGCTCAGAGGTTAAAGCATCTGCCTCTGATGCGGGAGGCCCGGGTTCGATCCCTGGGTCAGGAAGATCCCCTGGAGAAGGAAATGGCAATCCACTCCAGTATTCTTGCCTGGAGAATCCCATGGACAGAGAAGCCTAGTAGGTTACAGTCCACGGGGTCGCAAAGAGTCGGACACGACTGAGCGACTTCACCTCACCTCAAATATACTCTAGTATTTTTATTAATTATAGTATAGATTTTTACTAAATATAAATATAGATTTTTTATGAATGTAGTAGACAATTTTCATCTACATCTTACTTGAGTTTAACAAGATTTAATGCATTTGACCACAAACCACAGTGGTTTCTTGAAATTCTCTCTTTCTCTACAGTTGTCTGACAGTCTTGGGTTTTCTCCAACCTCTGTTCATGTTCTCTGTCTTCCTTTCAACACCTCTTTGGCTACTTTTTAAGCGTTGACACTGCTTAGCCATCTTTTCTTTAAACAATATATTCATTATTTTATGGATGTTGCCCACTCACACAGCTTTAAATATTTCCTTCTTTTTTTTTAACCCTTTTCACTTTTATTAACTAGAGTCATGAGATGTCCCTGTGTTCCATCTGCATATATCCCTTGTTTACTTCAGTTATCACAGGACTTCCAGGTGATCAGTTAGCCAGATTCTATATCTTAACCCCAAGTTCCTATCTCTGTTTACCTGTCTATTGATCTTCCCAGCTAATGTATAGTTCTAGATATAAATATATGTATCTATCTACCTACCTATCTAATCTTTACCTATCTTGTTGTTGTTCAGTTCCTAAGCCATGTCTGACTCTTTGCAACCCCAAGGACTATACCACATCAGGCTCTTCTGTCCTTAATTATCTCCCAGAGTTTGCTCAAATCCATCTCCATTGAGTCAGTGATGCTAAACACCTGATCCTCTGCCTCCCCCTTCTCCTCCTACCCTCACTCTTTCCCAGCATCAGGGTCTCTTCCAATGAGTTGGCTCTTTACATCAGGTGACCAAAGTTTTATTGGAGCTTCAATATCAGTCCTTCCAATGACTTTCAGAGTTGATTTCCTTTAGGATTGACTGGATTGATCTCTTTGCAGTCTAAGTGACTCTGAAGAGTCTTATCCAACACCACGGTTCAAAAGCATCAATTCTTTGGTGCTCAGCCTTCTTTATGGTCCAACTCTCACATCCATACATGGCTACTGGAAAAACCATAGCTTTGACTGTCTATCACTATTTGTCTCTATTCTCCTATCCATCACCCACCAATCTCCAATTTCCCTAATCCTTTTACTTTGAAATACACAATCAGTCAGCAATGGAATCTCCTCTATCTCTTCACCCCTTATGGACACCCCCCTTACATTCTTGCTCTAACTGAAATCTGGTTCTCTGAGAACAGTACTTCCTGGCTGCCTCGCAAGTTATAGGTGCTCTCCTTCCACCCCTCCCAGAGTACGAAAGAGGCAGCATAAGTGTCCTTCTTGCTTTTCAGTGCTAAACCCAGATCATTCTCCATCCCTCTACACTAAAAATCATTGAATTCCTGTCATCAGTCAATAACAACTACTATCCATTCCCTACCTAAGAAACCCTGGGTCACCTCCTTTTTTGCTTTGAATATTTTATTTCTGAATATGGTAGCACTCTCTCCATCCACAAGCATCATAATTCTTGCTGGATTTACTGTTTCTGTAGATGACTCTTCCAAACATGCTGGCTTTTCAGTTTCTTGATTACTTCTCCATCAACATACTTGAGCTCCACCTTACCTCTTGGGTGTCCCTGGTAGCTCAGGCAGTAAAGAATCTGCCTGCAGTGCAGGACATGTGGGTTTGATCCCTGGGTCAGGAAGATCCCCTGGAGAAGGCCATGTATTCCTCCAGTATTCCTCCCTGGAGAATCTCATGGACAGAGGGGCCTGGTGGGCTATAGTCCATGGGATTGCAAAGAGTTAGACACAACTGAGCAGCTATCACTTTCATTTAACTCCATATGGGACCCTTATCAAGCTTCAGTTCCTCCAGAATTCCAACTTAAAGCGTATCATTGGTTGACTAGCATCTTCTGTCTTTTTTATTAATATGTATACTATTCTTATTCCAATTATCATTTGACATGCCAGTCATTTATAGCTGTCATGTTGACACTATCTCATAACCAAATTCATCACTTTTGTCTTCTTTAACTGTAATCACAATTTAAATTGATTATACCTTTCTTGTCTTTCTCTTTGTTATACTAACTAGCAAAATACCAACCATGTTTACATCCATCATGTTTCCTAAATGGTGCTACGACTGTGTGTTTAAATATGGGTAGAGGAAAATTTGCAATCATTCTGACTGGTCTCCCTTTCAATTTTTGACATGTGCTTTATTAACTTTTATAATATACTTCATGTGCTTTATTTTTTACCATTCTCCTAAAAGAATCCTTCACATCTTTTATTATTTTTGAACCAGTAAAAGTTTGAAGTTTCTCAAATTTCAAAATCTCAAATGATAATGTCCTTGTTATACACATGACTCAGAAAACAGAGAAAACATCCTCCAGATTCCATCTCCTCAGCCACCCAACCTCTAACACACCTGCTCTTAACTTCAGACACTCAGCCACCTGTATCTATGCATGTTACTTGTCCATTTGTCCTGGTTTTGCCCAATTACCATGAGTGAACTATGTTCTAGTTGAAGAACAGCCATGCTAATTATTCCTTAAGTCCCACACTTTCTCATCTCCTGAAAGACATCTCTCTAGCAAGTCTCCTCTCTTTTCTCCCACATTTCTGGTTTGTACCTCTCTTATCATTCCCCTCAGCCTATAAGCACTCTATCTCTTCCTTCCCTGTACACCAGCTTCCCAGAATACTATACTAATTTTCTTTGGTTTTTCAAAGATAGATTTTTAAAATTTTGTTTATTTTTAATTGGAGAAAAATTGCTTTACAATGTAATGTGAGTTGTATGCCATACACCAACATGAATCAGCCATAGGGATACACATGTTCCTGCCCTCTTCAACTTCCCTCCCACCTCTCACCCCATCCCACCACTCACCCCATCCCACCCCTCTAGGCTGTCATAAAGCACTGGGTTTGAGCCCCCTGCATCATAGAGTAAATTACCACTGGCTATCTCTTTTTCATATGGTAAGGTTTATGTTTCAGTGCTGCTCTCTGAATTCTCCTTCCCCTGCAGTGTCCACAGCCTGTTCTCTATTCTCTGTGTCTCTGTTTCTATTTCTGCACTGCAAATAGGTTTACCACTACCGTTTTTTAAGAATATATATATATGGCACCCCACTTGCCTGGAAAACCCCATGAACGGAGGAGCCTGGTAGGCTGCTCCACGGGGTTGCTAAGAGTCGGACATGACTGAGCGACTTCACTTTCACTTTTCACTTTCATGCATTGGAGAAGGAAATGGCAACCCACTCCAGTGTTCTTGCCTGGAGAATCCCAGGGATGAGGGAGCCTGGTGGGCTGCCGTCTATGGGTCACACAGAGTCAGACACGACCGAAGTGACTTAGCAGCAGCAGCATATATGTATGTTAATATACAATATTTGTTTTTCTCTTTCCAATTTCACTCTGTTTAAGAGGCTCTAGGTTCATCCATCTCACTGGAACTGACTCAACCTTCCCTTTTTATGGCTGATCAATATTCCTTTGTATATGTGTACCACAACTTCTTTATCCATTCATCTGTCAGTGAACATCCAGTGACATCTTCCATATCCTGGCTATGCAAATAGTAATACAATGAACATTGGGGTTCATGTGCCTTTAGAATTGCACTACACTAATTTTCTATTGTCCTTTTTAGAAAAAAACATTTTAAAAGATTATTTATATTTGCTTTCTTTGTCTTCTATCTTTGCATTTTCTCATGAGCCAACCAGAAGTTTTATCTTTACTACTGTTTCAAACCATCTCTTACCAAATTTGGCAATGGCCTCCAAATTGTTCATACCCATGACTGACACTCATATTGATGTATCAGCAACACTGAGCCACTTTGATTGCTTCTCCTTTAAATATTTTAAAAAATTAGCTTCATGCAGGGCAGACATCAAGTTTCTTCCCACTTCTTGACTAATTCTCAGGACCTTTGCGGTTTTGTTTTCATCTTTTATCCTTAAAATTTGACGAGCAATCCATAGACTTCTTGTCTTTTCTTTGTAAGTAACTTTGGTATTCTAGTCATCTAATCTGCTGACTTTAAATGACATCTATATACTGATGACTGCCTTATTTATATTGTTAGGACCTTTCCCTTTGACTTCAGATTATATATTTAACTACTGATTGGACATCACATTGGGTACTAAATAAGGGACCTCTACTTAGATGGTTTAAAACTGAGCTGCTGAATTGCACCATAACCCTTCCACCAAATTTGTTTTTCTGCATTGTCTTCCATAATACAATCAATAATATCATATTTCTAAATGTCAAAGAAAAACAGGCAGCAAAACAAAATAATCCTTGAAATCATCCATGATTCCTTTCTTCTGTCATATAAATATAGTACATTCTCTTTTGATGTTTTCAAACTGTGGTGCTAGTGAAAACTCTTGGGAGTTCCCTGGACTGCAAGGAGATCAAGCCAGTCAATCCTGAAGGAAACAAACCTGATATTCATTGGAGGGGCTGATGCTGAAGCTGAAGCTGTAATACTTTGGCCAACTGATGCAAAGAACCAATTCATTTGGAAAGACCCTGATGCTGGGGAAAATTGAAGGCAAAAGGACAAGGAGGCGACAGAGGATGAGATGGTAAGATAGCATCATGACTCAAAGGACATGAATTTGAGCAAAGCCCAGGAGACAGTGAAGGACAGAGGAGCCTTGTATGTGTCAGTCCTTGGGGTTGCAAAGAATTGGGCATGACTTAGTGACAGAACACAGTATGTTCTCTTAGTTCAACCTTCAAAATATATCCAGAATCCAACCACTTGTCACCAACTTCTTTACAAACACCCTCTCTGGAGCAAGCATCTTCTTTTATCTTGTTTATTATAATAGCTTCTTGTCCAGTTTTCCCCTTTGCTTGTTTCCCCTATAGTCTATCCTCAAAACATCATCCAGAGTTGTACTATTAGGGGGAAACAAGATTAGACGGTATTATTACTTTACCCAAAACCTTTTGGTGAGTTCCTAACTCACTGCTGCTACTAAGTCGCTTCAGTCATGTCTGATTCTGTGCAATCCCATAGACGGCAGCCCACCAGGCTCCCCCGTCCCTGGGATTCTCCAGGCAAGAATACTAGGGTGGGTTGCCATTTCCTTCTCCAATGTGTGAAAGTGAAAAGTGAAAGTGAAGTCTCTCACTCGTGTCTGACTCCTAGCGACCCCATGAACTGCAGCCTACCAGGCTCCTCTGTCCATGGGATTTTCCAGGCAAGAGTACTAGAGTGGGGTGCTATTGCCTTCTCCATCCTAACTCACTGTAGCAATATAAAAATTCCTTCCATGACTTTCTGTTTCTTTATGTTTTGCTCCTTTGTTAAAATATTAACCACTTCCTCTGTCGCTCTCATTTTTTTTCACTTTACCCCATAATGATGGTCTCCTTACCTTTACACGGGTACACCAGATATGCCAACTTTCAGAGTCTTTCCACTGAATGATTTTTCTGCTTAGCTTGTTCATTCCCCAGTGGTTCACACCTTTAAAGTTGAGGTCTTCATTCAAAAGGTTATTTTCTCAGTAAGGTCTTTCTTGATGATCCTAAGAGAAATTGAAATGAATTCACATTCTTTATCTCCTCTCCTATTTTACTTTTCTTCATGGCACTTGTAATCATCTGCTATGATTCATCACTTGTTTATTGGATAAATAAACAGAATATATTGTCTAAATATATTGACTAAACCCTAACAGAGTATAATTCCTCACAGGGCAGGATTTTTATGTCACATATTTTATTGCTATATGTTCAACTTCTAGACAGATTTCTTGGTGCATATTAGGCACTTAGGCAAAATTTATTTAATGTATACGTTTTCTCTTCCATGTTATAGTTGTATTCTAAAATTCATACTGAATGTATCCATGAATGTATTGCAAAACATCACTAGATCAGCATATCAATATTAATATCTACATTGTCTCAGATGGTAAAGTGTTATTAGCTCAGTCATATCTGACTCTTGTGACCCCATGGACTGTAGCCTGCCCGGCCCCTCTGTCTGTGGAATTCTCCAGGCAAGAGTATTGGAGTGGGTTGCCATGTCCTTCTCTAGAGGATCTTCCCAACCCTGGAATTAAACCTGGTCTCCTGCACAGCAGGCAGATTCTTTACCATCTGAACACCAGTGGAGGAAGCCCAGATTCTACACATGTGTGTCAATATACAGTTTTCTTTCTTTCTGATTTACTTCATTCTGTATAACAGGTTCTAAATCCATCCATACAGATGACCCAGCTTCATTCCACTTTTGCTTATGTTGTTATGCTAGTAATAATTGTTTCTTGAGTTCAAATTGGTGTGACATGGGAAGCTTGTAATGTAAAGGTTAAGACTAAGCCTGTGCCTATGTAGTCGGTAGGTCATGAGGTTTAAATTCCATTGCCATCACTGATAGCTGAACTTGGGCATGTTTCTTTACTTTTCTAAATTTAACTTCATCTTTAAAATGGACTAATTTGTATTATTGTGAATATTTTAGAATAACTTATGCAATAGCTTATGGCACATAGTGTTCAATAATTTGTGGCTATTATTTGTTTTATTTGGAAGGAGTTGAGATTGCCCATGCACTCACAACTTAAGAATTCGATAGTTTCTCAGACTTTTGAGCTTAACCATTTACTCCATTTAAAATTCCTTTTTCCTAATATGAATTTAGAAATCAAAATAAGCATGCTTAGATAGAGCAACCAGGCAACAAAAAGAACATTAGTAAGAACTTTAAGATGACGAAACAATAATGGACATGAAAGGACGGATAAATGTGGGTTTTTGTAAATTTTATTTTGACCACATTGATTGCTTAAATTAATTTCATAACATTTACATGAACTAAAAATGGACAAATATTATTGTCAGTGAGGAATATAAATGATGGAAGAACATGGATTCATAAATTATGAGGACCGAAAATAAAATGTGACAAAAAGAGCACAGATAATCTGCAACCATGGAAGTTTGTGTGAAATCCTGCCTGCAGGATTCCATTTAATGGGTTGAAACTCTCCCACATGCCCAGGAGCTGTCTTAATAATGGATCTGTTGCTATGGAAGCAGGTTCAATCTTAGTAATATTTGGCAGCCCCAAGAATTGTTTTACATATTTTTTTTTTTTTGAATGTGAGGGAAAATGATAACAACAAATAGATGAAAAACATATAAACAATGGGATAATCTAGCACCAACAAGTCAGACCACTTGTTTTCACATAATTCAGCCTAATGAGGAAAATGGAATGTCAAAATGGAGAATTTTTTTATCTTCTAGTAAGATGACCTGAAGAAGGCAATGGCACTCCACTCCAGTGTTCTTGCCTGGAAAATCCCATGAATGGGGGAGCCTGGTAGGCTACAGTCCATGGGGTCACGAAGAATCGGACACAACTGAGCGACTTCACTTTCACTTTTCACTTTCATGCATTGGAGAAGGAAATGACAACCCACTCCAGTGTTCTTGCCTGGAGAATCCTAGGGACGGGGGAGCCTGGTGGGCTGCCATCTGTGGGGTCGCACAGAGTCGGACACGACTGAAGCGACTTAGCAGCAGCAGTAAGATGACCAGCAACTATTTTCTCCAAGTCTCTTTTGCTTAATTTTCCACCGTCACAGAGTTAATGTTAATGTTTACTCCGTATGGCTGCACCTGCCTAGAACAAAGGCAACAGGGTGTCTGGTTTCTTTCTTATATTCTGAAAGTGGATGGAATCCTGGCCTTTAATGTTGTGCATTTGTTAAGCCTGACTTTCACATGCTGCTTTTATCAGTTAATTTTTAACTCGTCTAAATACAGAAATGCAAATCTAAAATATTTTAAGCTTTTCTAATTGCAAATGGGATATATGTGCCTAATTAAAATACTAAATCGATAATACATGTGTAACATTAAAACAGAATTAGATACCACTTTCTTCCTTTCTCAGTCTTCCAGAGTTAACATTCTCTATCTTTTTATGCTGTGATAGTTCTGTATTTTTTTAAAATAACTAGTGAATATTGCTACCTTTTGATTCACTGATTCATGTTATCATCCATTAACTTCATATTGTTTCAGGTGATAATTTTTTTCTCTTATGTCTAATCTTTCCATCTTCACATTTTATAGTTTTCTTAATCAATTTTTTCATTATTATAATTATTTAAATTGTTTAAATTGAGCCAAATGGTCTAATAAGATTATTTTTCTCCTCTTTTGGCACTTTGTGTTTGACCTAGACTTAGCAAAGGGCTCTTTTGTTTTTTCATTTGTATGGGTGTCTTTGTATTTCTGCCTAAGTTTTCACGTCCCCTTTTTAATAACTTAATATTGCTCATCAAAACAATTCCAACATGTGTATCTTTATCTGAAATTCTATTTGTTCTACTCTTTTTCCTTACTGGAGCTTCCTGACATTATCACCCATTGTGATCTGATTATTCTCTAAACCTTCTCTATCATCCCAGATCTCCCTCTCATCATCATCATGGGAATTCTCTTTGGCCTCTGTCCTCTGTTAGATCCATTGTTTGTGGAATTCTGCCTTATCCTTTGGGTTCTCCCTCCTATTTTGGTTAGTTAAGTCTTCCAGTAACTTCTTGAGAATGAGCACATGAGAAGTACATTTTTGAAATTTCATCTAAAAATGTCTTTGTTCTATGATTATTTTTGATTGATTGATATTAGAATTCTGTATTTAAAAAAGTCTGACCTGGAGCAGCCAAATAGTTTTGAAAAGAAGAATGAATTTGGAAGTCTCACTTTTGCTGACTTCAAAGCTTATTACCAAGCTATAGTAATCAAAATAGTATGTGAACAATATAAAGAAAGACATATAAGTCAATGAAATAGAAAAGAGACCCCAGAAATAAATCCTTGCAGATGCAATCAAATGATTTTGACAGGGTGCCAAAACTTTTCAATAGAGGATGGACAGTTTTTACAACAAATGGTTTTGGAAATTAGACATCCACATGCAAAAGAATGACACTGGACCCTTACTTTATATCATAAATGAAAATTAGCTCCAATTATATCAAAGCCTGAAATGTAAGATTTAACGTGTATACTATCATGTAAGAATGAAGCACAAGCCTATGTTCGATACAGGATACAGGATGCTTGGGGCTGGTGCACGGGGATGATCCAGAGAGATGATGTGGGGTGGGAGGTGGGAGGGGGATTCGGGATTGGGAGCTAATATACACCCATGGTGGATTCATGTCAATGTATGGCAAAACCAATATGGTATTGTAAAGTAAAATAAAGTAAAAATAAAATTTAAAAAAAAAAAGAAAAAAAAAAGAATAAATTTAAATAAATAAATTTAAATTTAAAAAAAATAAAGCTATTAAACTGATAAAAGAAAATCTATTGGGAAAGTTTCATAATTTTGGGTTTGACAGTAATTCTTGGATATGACATCAAAAGCTCAAGCAACAAAAGTAAAGGTCAATTCATTGGTTTACATCAAATTAAAAACTTCTGTGCATCAGATAAACAAAAACAGAATTACCATATGACCCAGCAATTCCACCTCTAGGTTACATCCAAAAGAATTGGAACCGAGCTCTCAAAGAGATGTTTGTACACTCATGTCAATAGCAGCATTTTCCACAGTAGCCAAGAGGTGGAAGTAACACCCTTTGACAAACAGATGGATGAACACATTGTGGGATGTATGTACAATGGAGTATCACTCAGTCTTAAAAAAGAATGGAATCTTGCTACATGCTGGGATATGATCTTGTCACAACAGGGATGCACCTTGAGGACACTATGCTAAGGGAAATAAAATGAAGTCGCTCAGTTGTGTCCAACTCTTTGCAACCCCATGGACTGTAGCCTACCAGGCTCCTCCATCTATGGGATTCTCCAGGCAAGAATACTGGAGTAGGTTGCCATTTCCTTCCCCAGGGAATCTTCCCAACCCAGGAATCAAACCCAGGTCTCCTGTATTTCAGGCAGATGCTTTACCCTCTGAGCCACCAGGAAGGCCACACTAAGTGAAATAGGCCAGTCACAAAAAGCCAAATACTATGTTATTCTACTTTCATGAGGTATCTAAAATGGTCAAAGTTTCCCAGGTGGCTCAATGGTAAAGAACCCATCTGCCAATGCAGGAGACACAGGTTTGATCTCTGGGTCAGGAAGATCCCCTGGAGAAGGGAATGGCAACCCACTCCAGTATTCTTACCTAGGAAATTCCATGGACAGAGGAGTCTGAAGGGCTCAAAAAGTCCTTGGGGTTGCAGAGAGTTAAACATGACTGAGCAGCTAAAAAACAACAAAGAGTAGTCAAATCATTCAAACAGAAAGAATGTTGGCTGCCAGAGGTTTGAAAAGGTAAAAATGGGAAGTTTCTAATGAGTATAGAGTTCATTTTGCAAGATAAGTTCTGGAGATTGTTTGTACAACAATATAATTAACATTACTGAACTGTACACTTAAGAATAGTCAAGATGGTAAATTTATGTTATGTGTATTTTTCCACAATCAGTTTTTCTCAATGCAGAATAATTCCGAAGAGAATACTTGGTTCACTAAGTTAGAATATGCATAGAACTGTACTTGAAATACATAGTATCTTCCATTTGTATTATTTCTGTTGTCATACTAAGTATTATTGTTTACCTTCAATGTTACTTTTAAGAAGTCCAAAGTTATTCCAATCCCTTCTGCTTGAACATGTGCCTTTTACATTCTATTGGAAATTCACCCCACTGATACAAGGAGATCCAACCAGTCCATTCTGAAGGAGATCAACCCTGGGATTTCTTTGGAAGGAATGATGCTAAAGCTGAAACCGCAGTACTTTGGCCACCTCATGTGAAGAGTTGACTCATTGGAAAAGATTCTGATGCTGGGAGGGATTGGGGGCAGGAGGAGAAGGGGATGACAAAGGATGAGATGGCTGGATGGCATCACGGACTCGATGGACACGAGTCTGAGTGAACTCTGGGAGATGGTGATGAACAGGGAGGCCTGGCGTGCTGCGATTCATGGGGTCACAAAGAGTCGGACATGACTGAGCGACTGAACTGAACTGAACTGATGCTCATTCTTGTTGTTTAGTTACTATGTTGTGCCCCACTCTTTGCAGCCCCATGCTCCATAGCCCAACAGGCTTCTCTGCCCGTGGGATTTCCCAGGCAAGAACACTGGAGTGGGTTCCCATTTCCTAACCCCATTGCTGCTCTTAGCTCTTTCCTATGTTGGAAATTAAATCTACATTTTTTCAAACACACTTGCCTACAGAAATCTGTTTCCCTTTCCACCAAAGGAGATGGTTGTGTCAGACCCAGAAGGCAGAAGACAAGCAAAGGCTTAGTATCCCCCCAACACTAGCCAGCAGATATGGCTTTTTATAATACCTTGTAGGCATTCTCCTGCCATTTATAGGTGCAAGTGCTGCTGGAAGCAGATGATCAATGGTGCTTTTATGAGTTCTTCATTTTCATTATTTCCAGAGGCCTGATACATAATTGATAGGCTCTGTTAAGTATTACTTTTGCCTAAAACTCCTAAAGTAGTGTCTCTCTTCCTGTAGAGTTGTGAACAAGTACCAGTATATGACTACTATACACCTCACCCCAAATTGCTTTTTTAGTTTAAAAAAAGAGGAGATGGGAGAAGCTTTAGCTTAGCTGTAGGGAGTGGGTGCTGAGAATTTGTTATAGGCAGCAGGCCTGAGACACTATTTGTTAGGCAAAGGTGAAATACTCTGCAACATTTGGTTTACTGGGAAGAGAGACATCCTGTAAGAATCTGAGCATCAGTATATTGGCTCCAGTTTGTTCTGTTTGGCATTAGCTGAGCTCAGGGACATTGTTTGGTTTGCAACAGAAAGGTAAAACAGAAAGTTCAAAACACAGGGGGCATTCACAGTGAGGTTCAGTGGGTTTTACCAGCCTCTATAGACATGACTTTTGGGATCGCCATTTCTGTACTTTTTTTTTTTTTTTTAAACAAGTATTTTTATTTTAGTTTACAATATTGTATTGGTTTTGCCATACATCAACATGAATCCACCATGAGCATACACGTGTTCCCCATCCTGAACCCACCTCCCACCTCCCTCCCCATACCATCCCTCTGGGTTATCACAGTGCACCAGCCCCAAGCATCCTGTATCCTGTATCGAACCTGGACTGGAGATTCGTTTCTTACATGATATTATACATGTTTCAATGCCATTCTTCCAAATCATCCTACCCTCTCCCTCTCCCACAGAGTCCAAAAGACTGTTCTATACATCTGTGTCTCTTTTGCTGTCTCGCATACAGGGTTATCGTTACCATCTTTCTAAATTCCATACATATGTGTTAGTATACTGTATTGGTGTTTTCCTTTCTGGCTTACTTCACTCTGTTTAATAGGCTCCAGTTTCATCCACCTCGTTAGAACTGATTCAAATGTATTATTTTTAATGGCTGAGTAATACTCCATTGTGTATATGTACCACAGCTTTCTTATCCATTCATCTGCTGATGGACATCTAGGTTGCTTCCACGCCCTGGTTATTATAAACAGTGCTGTGATGAGCACTGGGTACACGTGTCTCTTTCACTTTTGGTTTTCTCGGTGTGCATGCCCAGCAGTGGGATTGCTGGGTCATAAGGCAGCTCTATTTCCAGCTTTTTAAGGAATCTCCACACTGTTCTCCATAGTGGCTGCACTAGTTTGCATTCCCACCAACAGTGTAAGAGGGTTCCCTTTTCTCCACACCCTCTCCAGCATTTATTGCTTGTAGACTTTTGGATC
>SJYT01073153.1:0-25505 GCA_006410635.1 Cephalophus harveyi | reverse complement strand
GTTGTCTGTTGTGATCTCTCCATTTTCATTTCTAATTTTATTGATTTGATTTTTCTCCCTTTGTTTCTTGATGAGTCTGGCTAATGGTTTGTCAATTTTATTTATCCTTTCAAAGAACCAGCTTTTGGCTTTGTTGATTTTTGCTATGATCTCTTTTGTTTCTTTTACATTTATTTCTGCCCTAATTTTTAAGATTTCTTTCCTTCTACTAGCTCTGGGGTTCTCCATTTCTTCCTTTTCTAGTTGCTTTAGGTGTAGAGTTAGGTTATTTATTTGACTTTTTTCTTGTTTCTTGAGGTATGCCTGTATTGATATGAACTTTCCCCTTAGCACTGCTTTTACAGTTTCCCACAGATTTTGGGTTGTTGTGTTTTCTTTTTCATTTGTTTCTATGCATATTTTGATTTCTTTTTTTTTATTTCTTCTGTGATTTGTTGGTTATTCAGGAGCGTGTTGTTCAGCCTCCATATCTTGGAATTTTTAATAGTTTTTTTTTCCTGTAATTGAGATCTAATCTTACTGCATTATGGTCAGAAACAATGCTTGGAATGATTTCAGTTTTTTTGAATTTACCAAGGCTAGATTTATGGCCAAGGATGTGATCTATCCTGGAGAAGGTTCTGTGTGTGCTTGAGAAAAAGGTGAAATTCATTGTTTTGAGGTGAAATGTCTTATAGATATCAATTAGGTCTAACTGGTCTATTGTATCATTTAAAGTTTGTGTTTCCTTGTTAATTTTCTGTTTATTTGATCTATCTATAGATGTGAGTGGGGTATTAAAGTCTCCCACTATTATTGTGTTATTGTTAATTTCCCCTTTCATACTTGTTACCATTTGTCTTACATATTGCGGTGCTCCTATGTTGGGTGCATATATATTTATAATTGTTATATCTTCTTGGATTGATCCTTTGATCATTATGTAGTGTCCTTCCTTGTCTCTTTTCACAGCCATTATTTTAAAGTCTAATGTATCTGATATGAGTATTGCTACTCCTGCTTTCTTTTGGTCTCTATTTGCGTGGAATAGCTTTTTCCAGCCCTTCGCTTTCAGTCTGTATGTGTCCCCTGTTTTTAGGTGGGTCTCTTGTAGACAACATATATAGGGGTCTTGTGTTTGTATCCATTCAGGCAGTCTTTGTCTTTTGGTTGGGGCATTCAACCCATTTACATTTAAGGTGATTATTGATAATATGATCCCATTGCCATTTACTTTATTGTTTTGGGTTTGAGTTTATACACCCTTTTTGTGTTTCCTGTCTAGAGAATACCCTTTAGCATTTGTTGGAGAGCTGGTTTGGTGGTGCTGAATTCTCTCAGCTATTGCTTGTCTGTAAAGCTTTTGATTTCTTCTTCATATTTGACTGAGATCCTTGCAGGGTACAGTAATCTGGGCTGTAAGTTATTTTCTTTCATCACTTTAAGTATGTCTTACCATTCCCTCCTGGTCTGAAGAGTTTCTATGGAAAGATCAGCTGTTATTCTTGTGGGAATCCCCTTGTGTGTTATTTGTTGTTTTTCCCTTGCTGCTTTTAATATTTGTTCTTTGTGTTTGATCTTTGTTAACTTGATTAATATGTGTCTTGGGGTGTTTCGCCTTGGGTTTATCCTGTTTGGGACTCTCTGGGTTTCTTGGGCTTGAGTGATTATTTCCTTCCCCATTTTAGGGGAGTTTTCAACTATTATCTCCTCAAGTATTTTCTCATGGTCTTTCTCTTTGACTTCTTCTTCTGGGACTCCTATGATTCAAATGTTGGGGCGTTTAATATTGTCCTGGAGGTCTCTGAGATTGTCCTCATTTCTTTTAATTCGTTTTTCTTTTTTCCTCTCTGATTCATTTATTTCTACCATTCTATCTTCTACTTCACTAATCCTATCTTCTGCCTCCCTTATTCTAATATTTGTTGCCTCCAGAGTGTTTTTGATCTCATTTTTTGCATTACTCATTATATATTAACTCTTTTTTATTCCTTCTAGGTCCTTGTTAAACCTTTCTTGCATCTTCTCAATCCTTGTCTCCAGGCTATTTATCTGTGATTCCATTTTGATTTCAAGATTTTGGATCATTTTCACTATCAATATTTGGAATTCTTTATCAGGTAGATTCCTTATCTCTTCCTCTTTTCTTTGGTTTGGTGAGCATTTATCCTGTTCCTTTACCCGGTGGGTATTCTTCTGTCTCTTCATCTTGTTTACATTGCTGTGTTTGGGGTGGCCTTTCTGTGTTCTGGCAGTTTGTGGAGTTCTCTTGATTGTGGAGCTTCCTCACTGTGGGTGGGGTTGGACAGGTGGCTTGTCAAGGTTTCCTGGTTAGGGAAGCTTGTGTCATGTTCTGGTGGGTGGATCTGGATTTCTTCTCTCTGGAGTGCAATGAAGTGTCCATTAATGAGTTATGAGATGTCAGTGGGTTTGGAGTAACTTTGGGCAGCCTGTATACTGAAGTTCAGGACTGTGTTCCTGTGTTGCTGTTGAATTTGCATGGTATCCCTTGCTCTGGAACTTGTTGGCCCTTGAGTGGTGCTTGGTTTCAGTGTAGGTATGGAAGCATTTGATGAGCTCCTATTGATTAATGTTCCCTGGAGTCAGGAGTTTTCTGGTGTTCTCAGGATTTGGACTTAAGCCTCCTGCTTCTGGTTTTCAGTCTTATTTTTACAGTAGTCTCAAGACTTCTCCTTCTATACAGTACTGTTGATAAAACATCTAGGTTAAAGATGAAAAGTTTCTCCACAGTGAGGGACACTTGGAGAGGTTCACAGAGTTACATGGAGAAGAGAAGAGGGAGGAGGGAGTTAGAGGTGACCCAACTGAGATGAGGTGGAATCAAAAGAGGAGAGAGCAAGCTAGCCAGTAATCACTTCCTTATGTGTGCTCCACAGTCTGGACCGCTCAGAGATGATCACGGAGTTATACAGAGAAGAGAAGAGGGAGGAAGGAGACAGAGGTGGTCAGGAGGATAAAGGGGGGAATCAAAAGGAGAGAGACAGATCCAGCCAGTAATCAGTTCCCTAAGTGTTCTTCACTGTCTGGAACACACAAAGAGATTCACAGAGTTGGTTAGAGAAGAGAAGGGGGAGGAAGGAGATAGAGGTGACCTGGTGGAGAAAAAGGAGAGTCCAAAGGGGGAGAGAGCAGTCAAGCCAGTAATCTTGCTCCCAAGTAAAAATGGGTACTGAAGATTGGGTTCTTAAAGGTACAAAATTGATAACAAATACCAAAAAGCAAAGATTAAAAATCAAGAGTAGAGGTTGGATTTTCAAAAATACAATATTAAAGTAAAAAAAAAAGTCACAAAATTATTATATATATATAATATGAAGTTTGCTTGAAAAAATAGGGTCTTTTTTTTTGCAAAGTAATAGTATGTTATAAAAATGAAAATTAAAGGAGTAATAGAGGACTTAAATTTTTTTAATTTTAAAAAAAGAATGATTGTAAAAATAGTAAAAATATATCTAGGACTTTCTCTGGTGTTATTCTGGGCAGTGTGGGGTCAGTTCATTTTCGGATAGTTCCTTGGTCCAGCTTATGTATTTCCCAAGATCTATAGGCCCCTTCCTATGTAGTTTGTACTAACTACAGGGTTTTCATCTGTTGCACCTGTCACTTCCAAGGCAGTTCCCTCTGCTTTAGCTTCTTCTGTTTGCTGGTCTCTTCAGTTTCTGACTTCCATTCTGACACAAGGAGGGCAGCGGTGGACACTTTTTTAGGCTTACTTGTTCATTTGTGCCGTGGGGAGGGAGGGACACTGCAAACAAATAACACTGGTGTGTGCTTGCAGTGCCCTCCCTGCCCACATTGCTCAGGCTTTGTGTTGCTCCGCTGGGAACCGTCCAAGGCTGTCCCTGGGCTGCATGCACAACCCAGGTCTAAGCCGCTCAGGTTCAGGCGCTCGGGTAGTCCTCAGAGGTGCAGACTCGGTTTGGCCTGTGTTTTGTGCCCTTCCCAGGTCCGAGCAGCTCAGGTGATGAGGTGTTTGGCGAGCGTGGTTGCTGCAACTTATTGCCTCCCCCGTCCCTGCCGCTCGGTTTTCTGGGTGTACAACCGGCACACCTTCTCAGGCAGATGTTGATTGTCCAGAACCCCAAGAAGTCTTAGTTAGCAAAGAAACCTGCTTGCAGTTTTGTAGATAATGCCTCTCTGGGGCTGCGATTGCCCCCTTCCAGCTCTGACTCCCTGTCACTGGAGGGAGATGGTCTGCAGCGGGTTAGCTCTGTCCAGTCCTTTGTTCTGTGAGCAGGCCTGGTGGTGTCTTAGGTGAGGGCTTTTTGCATGGTAGTTATCCCACAGTCTGGTTTGCTAGCCCAAGTTAGTTCCCTCGGATTGCCCTCAGGGCATTCAGGCCGAGTCCTTATTCTTTTTTTTATTCTAAGCAATGCAGCCAGCGCCTCTCTGCTCAGCCCCTGCTTGCTAGTGGCGGGTGCAGACGTCTGCGCTGCTGCTCCGTTGGGGGAGTTACCATTGGGCATGTAATCTGTGGGTTTTAATTATTTATTTATTTTTTCTCCCACTTATGTTGCCCTCTGTGGTTCCAAGGCTCACCACTGATTTGGCAGTGAGAGTGTTTCCTGGTGTTTGGAAACCTCTCTTTTTAAGACTCCCTTCCCAGGACGGAGCTCCGTCGATACCTCTTTTGTCTCTTTTTTTGTCTTTTATATTTTTTTCTACGTCCTTTCGAAGAAAATGGGCTGCTTTTCTCAGTGACTGATGTCCTCTACCGGCATTCAGAAGTCGTTTTGTGGGATTTACTCAGTGTTTAAATGTTCTTTTGATGTATTTGTGGGGGAGAAAGTGGTCTCCCAGTCCTATTCCTCCACCATCTTAGGACCGGCCCCCATTTCTGTACTTTTTAAAATGCACATGTGCATTGAATCTTGTTCCTTTTTCTTATAGAGTTAGTATTTGATGGGGGAGAGAAATAGTTCTTAGTTACTAGATCTTTGGTCCTAGGGGAGTGACATGTGCACCTGTGACCCACCCATAGTTCTTGGTTTAGAAGGATTATTTTATTTGATACCAGGTATCAAATTTTTAAAGATATTATTTAACACCATTTACCTGAATTTAAAGTGTCCTTATTTATATCACTAGATTGAAATATTCTATGATCAATATTAGTCCATTAAAGAAACACTTATTATGAGGATTATTTGTCTTTTCTCTAGATGCTAGACAAAGCATCAAGGACTAAGCACATTCTTTATGTAGGGAATTTTTATTTTCTGGAATAGATAAGAATTTGTGATGACCCTAAAGTGTGTTATTTTATCACTTAAATCCATTGTAGGCACTTTTATTCACCTGTAGTGCACTAACTTCAATTAAACAACTTCTAAACTATACTTCTGTCTTTAAAATTATTTTCTAAACACAGATTTTGGCTTGACAGATGTTTTAATAATATAATACCCAAGGTGTTTCTTTTTGTTATATCACCTTTACAGAATCCAAAAATATAACCTTATAATAGACACATAATTTAATGATTTTGAAGATGTGTAGAAGAGACAGCCCACTCCAGTNTCACTTAAATCCATTGTAGGCACTTTTATTCACCTGTAGTGCACTAACTTCAATTAAACAACTTCTAAACTATACTTCTGTCTTTAAAATTATTTTCTAAACACAGATTTTGGCTTGACAGATGTTTTAATAATATAATACCCAAGGTGTTTCTTTTTGTTATATCACCTTTACAGAATCCAAAAATATAACCTTATAATAGACACATAATTTAATGATTTTGAATTCAAAGCAAATAGAAATATGTTTTAAGGTAACCTTTGAATTTTAAATTATTTAGTCCTTGATACAGATTGCAAATGCTTAAATAAAGTAGATGACGTTTTTCCTTCATTCTTGCTCAACTTTATCAGTACACAACTTGATTTTGTATGTGCATATAAAATTGATAAATGAGAAAATCTATATATACTCTCCATTGGTGCTAAGAAAGCATGCTATAGAAAAGAAAAGAAAATATAAGGAATCATTCACCTAATTTTTGAAAAAACAAAACTAGCTAGTTTATAAGATACATTCATATCATTACACAATTCAGTTCAGTTCAGTCGCTCAGTCTTGTCCGACTCTTTGCGACCCCATGAATCGCAGCACGCCAGGCCTCCCTGTTCATCACCATCTCCCGGAGTTCACTCAGACTCACGTCCATCGAGTCCATGATGCCATCCAGCCATCTCATCCTTGGTCGTCCCCTTCTCCTCCTGCCCCCAATCCCTCCCAGCATCAGACTCTTTTCCAATGAGTCAACTCTTCGCATGAGGTGGCCAAAGTACTGGAGTTTCAGCTTTAGCATCATTCCTTCCAAAGAAATCCCAGGGTTGATCTCCTTCAGAATGGACTGGTTGTGTTCTTCCGTGTATTCTTGCCACCTCTTCTTAATATCTTCTGCTTCTGTTAGGTCCATACCATTTCTGTCCTTTATCGAGCCCATCTTTGCATGAAATGTTCCCTTGGTATCTCTAATTTTCTTGAAGAGATCTCTAGTCTTTCCCATTCTGTTCTTTTCCTCTATTTCTTTGCATTGATCGCTGAAGAAGGCTTTCTTATCTCTTCTTGCTATTCTTTGGAACTCTGCATTCAGGTGCTTATATCTTTCCTTTTCTCCTTTGCTTTTCACCTCTCTTCTTTTCACAGCTATTTGTAAGGCCTCCCCAGACAGCCACTTTGCTTTTTTGCATTTCTTTTCCATGGGGATGGTCTTGATCCCTGTCTCCTGTACAATGTCACGAACCTCATTCCATAGTTCATCAGGCACTCTATCTATCAGATCTAGGCCCTTAAATCTATTCCTCACTTCCACTGTATAATCATAAGGAATTTGATTTAGGTCATACCTGAATGGTCTAGCAGTTTTCCCTACTTTCTTCTATTTGAGTCTGAATTTGGTGATAAAGAGTTCATGATCTGAGCCACAGTCAGCTCCTGGTCTTGTTTTTGTTGACTGTATAGAGCTTCTCCATCTTTGGCTGCATAGAATATCTATCATAAATCAAGAAGCAAAATTCTAATTAATGATAAAACTTTGGAAGTACCTCCATTAAAAGCAGAATCAAAATATGGGTAGTGGCATTTAGCTTTCTCATTTACCTTGTTTGGAATTTTCTTGCAGATTTAGTAAAGCATTCAAAAACTCATAGACATATATTTGAGACATAAGCAAAATTACTCATGAAACTTAACTAAAGAATTGTTAAAATTAGCAACAGAACTCAGAAAATTGGCCAGAAAAAAGTAAAAGCATAAATACTTTTAATGAATAAAATGGTGAGACTCTAGAGCAATAGTAATACAAATATTTTGTATTAAAATAGATATTAAATATTAAAACAAATATTTTGTTTAAATAGAGACATGACAATAAGATACGTATAAGAATTCTGTGAAAAAATATAAAACAATGTAAAATATTAAAGGAAGAACATCTGCTTTTAGTAACAATGGACTACATATATCAGGCAGAATAGTCAACTAAGAGCACACACAAAACCTGTAAAATACCAAAGACAATGTTTTTGAAGGCTTAAGAGAGCTGTGAAAGGCAGTAAGTAATTACAGGGCCAATGTCTTTGGAAGAAAACTCGTAACCAGCCCAGAATTGGGGCCATGATTTTATTATGGGCTTCTATTTATTGTGGAAATTTTTAAGCCAATTTGTAAGCCAATCTTACTCATAAATGTCAATGTAGCATTCCAATAAAATTCTAACAAGCCAAATCCAGCAATACATAAAAAGAACTATAATTTCAACAAATTTGTATTTATTTCAGGAATATAAAGCTCTTTTAATCTAATTTAACTCATTAACAGAAGAGAGAAATGATTATGTCAATAACAGAATAAACATGTATTACAGTTATATATCCATTTGTGATTTTTAAAAATAGCAAGATAAGAACAGAAATTTCTCCATCTGATAAAAGATCTTCACAAAACTTATAGCAATCATGCTTCATTGCTAAATTATAGACATTTGTCCTCTGAAATTATACATAAAAAGAATACCTGCTGTCACCACTCTATTCAACATTTAACTGGACATCATAGGCCATATAATAAAGCATGAAAACTAAAGTATATGAAATTTGAAAAGGAAAACATAAAAGTATAATCATTTGCTGACAATAAAAACTGCGTACAAAAAATTGACACAAAAATGATTAAAATGTTAAGTGAGTTTAGCAAGTATGTTAATTGCATAGTAATTATCATGCTTAATGGTTAAAAGAAGTCATAGGGGTCACTTTATCATCACAACAATTCCAGAAATTTCAAGTACAGGCCTTTGTGTCCTGTCTCCACCAAGTCATATGGAACACAATTTTGTCTGAGGCCCAGAGCACCACTGGGCTACAGGACCTTCCTCCCCTCCCTCTGCCTTTCAGCGGGGTGCTGGACAATGCCAACACAGTGCCCAACCTGCAACCAGTGATGGGTCTCTGATAGGAGGCCAAGTAAACCCACCCCACTATAAAACCAGTCTGACCTGCAAAAACCACACCCAAGGTTCCCCCAAACCAGGAGCAAATGGTAAATCTAACTATTGTTACTAAACAATGCTGACCAGCCAATACATCCTGGTCTCCCAAACACACAGAGCCATGGTTATAACGTGTCAATTATCTCTGGTGGTGGTGGTGGTTTAGTCACTAAGTCATGTCCAACTCTTGCTACCCCATGGACTGTAGCCCACCAGGCTCCTCTGTCCATGGGATTTTCCAGGCAAGAATACTGGAGTGGATTGCCATTACCTTCTCCAGGGGATCTTCCCAACCCAGGAATTGAACCCAGGTCTCCTGCATTGCAGGCAAATTCTTTACCAACTGAGCTATGAGGCTACTGTATATATTCTATACAACTGACCAGTGTTACAGAGTTCACTGTCATTCTCTAGGCAGCTCTGAAGATGAACCTGTGTTCTATAAAGACCAACTGTGCTTAACCCATGCTTTACAGTGAGATGGCATTATGAAGTGTACAAAAATATTTCCTTTTGTAAAAATATTAAAATTAAAGTTTATTTACAGTAGCATCCAAAATGTATTTTTAAAAACAGAAAATAAATCTAACACAAAATTTTCAAGACTTCTACACATACACATGCATGCATATACCCACATGTGAAAATTTTACTGAAAAGTGTAATACTATTGAAATAAACTCCAGGCAAATATAATTTATATTATATATATATATAATATAATATATATATATATATGATTTACCTGGAATTTATTTCAATAATATTACACTTTTTCAATAGGATTATCACATGTGGGTATCTGTGTGTGTGTAAATATATATATATATATATGGTCAGTTTTCATTCCAATCCCAAAGAAAGGCAATGCCAACAAATCTTCAAACTACCTCAAATTGCACTCATCTCACACGATAACATAATAATTCTCAAAATTCTCCAAGCCAGGCTTCAACATTACGTGAATCAACCATGAACTTCCAGGGGTATTCAAGCTGGATTTAAAAAAGACAGAGGAACGAGAGATCAAATTGCCAACATCTGTTGGATCATAGAAAAAGCAAGAGAGTTCCAAAAAAATCTACTTCTGCTTTATTGACTATGCCAAAGCCATTGACTATGTGAATCAAAACAAACTGGGGAAAATTCTGAAAGAGATGGGAATACCAGACCACCTGACCTGCCTCTTGAGAAATCTAGATGCAGGTCAGGAAGCAACAGTTAGAACTGGACATGGAACAACAGACTGGTTCCAAATAAGGAAAGCAGTACGACAAGGCTGCATATTATCACCCTGCTTATTTAACTTATATGCAGAGTACACCATGTGAAATGCCAGGCTGGATAAAGCACAAACTGGAATCAAGATTTCTGGGAGAAATATCAATAACCTCATATACGCAGATGAAACCACACTTATGGCAGAAAGTGAAGAAGAACTAAAGAGCCTCTTGAAAGTTAAAGAGGAGAGTGAAAAAGTTGGCTTAAAATTCAACATTCAGAAAATTAAGATCATGGCATCCAGTCCCATCACTTTGTGGCAAATAGGTAGAGAAACAATGGAAACAGTGAGAAACTTTGTTTTTCTGGGCTCCAAAATCACTGAAGATGGTGACTGAAGCCATGAAATTAAAAGACACTTGCTCCTTGGAAAGAAACATATGATCAACCTAGACAGCATATTAAAAAGCACAGACATTACTTTGCCAACAAAGGTCCATCCAGTCAAGGCTATGGTTTTTCCTGTAGTCATGTATGGATTTGAGAGTTGGACAATAAAGAAAGCTGAGTGCTGAAGAATTGATGCTTTTGAATTGTGGTGTTGGAGAAGACTATTGAGAGACCCTTGGACTGCAAGGAGATCCAACCATTCCATCCTAAAGGAAATCAGTCCTGAATATTCATTGGATGGACTGATGCTGAAGGTGAAACTCCATTACTTTGGCCACCTGATGTGAAGAACCAGCTCACCAGAAAAGACCCTGATGCTGGAAAAGATTGAAGGTAGGAGGAGAAGGGAATGACAGAGGATGAGATGGTTGGATGGCATCATCGACTCGATGAACATGAGTTTGAGAAAGCTCCAGGAGTTGATGATGGACAGGGAAGCCTGGAGTGCTGCAGTCCATGGGGTCACAAATAGACACAACTGAGCTGAACTGAATTTATGATATATATATAACATAATATGTATATATATATATATATTCCTGTAAAGAAACTTAAAGATAGATAACCTAAGAGATAATGAGCAAGAGATTTGAGCAAGACCCTCACCAGGGATGTATTCAAATATTCTACATGCATGTAAAACATTGTTATACTTCACCATATATCTGGACAATGCAAGCTAAGACCACAANTATATATATATATTCCTGTAAAGAAACTTAAAGATAGATAACCTAAGAGATAATGAGCAAGAGATTTGAGCAAGACCCTCACCAGGGATGTATTCAAATATTCTACATGCATGTAAAACATTGTTATACTTCACCATATATCTGGACAATGCAAGCTAAGACCACAATAAGATGCTACTATCCACCTCACAAAATGACTAAAAGATGTTGACAGTGGAACAACTCTTCTACACTCCACCAACTACCAGTCACTACTGCTTGCAAGTAATTTGCTACAACGATTTCAGAAAACTGTTTAGTGCCATTTTATAAATTGGAACAAAAGCTTAGCTTGCCTAAGAAACAAAGGGGAATCCAGTGTAGGTAGGGTGTCTGAGGTGAAGAGAGACTAGTGTGAATTAGTTCAGAAAATGCACGGGTGCCAGGCTAACCAGCTCCTAGTAGGACATGGTAGTGATGCAGATTTAATTTTAAGTGCAATGGGAAGACACTGTGAGACTTTAAGCAGAGATATTAATAAGTAATGATACAAATTATATTTCACTTAACTATTTTGTTATATATATGGAATGACTCAAATGAAGCAAAAATGAAAGCAAAAAATAGCAGTTAGTAGGATTGTGTTAGCAATCTGCAACTAAGAGGGTTCAAGTGAAAATATTGTGTGGAAAGAAGCAGATGGTTCAAAACATTTTTTGGAGGCATTGCCAGATTAATGAGGGGTGATTTGGGGGCCAGTGGTTTTGAAGAACCAGGAGAACTAAAGATGTCTTCTAATTTGTAGAAGTGTGAAGTGACTGGTCATTTTTTAATATAGGAAGAAATTTAATGCACTGTTTAGCTTTGACTTTTGTCTCCTTACGCACTTTGACCACATTAATTTTTGTTCTACTTTAGTCCACCTTTCTGAACCCCTTCATTCAGAGCTGGGATATGGTTTGATGAGGCAGAGAAAAAGAACTGTGTATAGGTAGATAATCCAACATATCCCTGTAATTTAACACCATTGAGAGTTTAGAATAGAAATGTGAATTCCATTTTTCCACTCTTCTCTGTAAGAACACAAGGACAAGACACAGGGGATTTTTCTAAATTAAGGGATTTTGTAAATTGTCATCTCAGGAGGAAGGTTATTATAGAGGAAAGGTAAAGACAGAAAAAACAAATCAGAGCTATATAAAATTGGTAATAAAGATTGTACTTTGCCTTTACAGTTATTTTGTGCATTAACTGAATAGTTTAAGAAAAAAATTGATGCATTAATATATTTTGATCAAATGTGCTGATTTCTTAGAAGTTAAGCAGTATCAGAAAATGGTTGTTAATTATTTCAGTGACCTTTATATTATTCTGTCTTTTATGAAAATAATTATCTTCATAGTCTGTCTGGGAAATGTACATAAAACAGTAAATTCTGACTGGATCTTAAGGACTCTCAAAAAATATTATATGCCATTTTGCTTGTCATATGCCTATCCCCCTGTCTCTTATACACATCTAGATGTGTATAAGAGACAGAACTTGAAATACTTAATTTGCTATAAAAATGTTATTCATCTGTCCTCAAGTATCCTTTTTAAAAAGATAAATTCCAGGCATTCTGTTTTCTTTTTAAAATATTTTTCAGTTAAAAAGAAAGAAAAGCTAAGAGTTTATATTAGTGAAATTAATCCATGTAACCACCCACCCTATTTGTGAAATAATTAAGGTAGAAAATAAGGATTATGGTAATGCTAGTACCTTCCATTTGTTAAGGATATTTCCTTTGCTTTATTGAATTATACATCTTACATCAGTTTCTGGTATACAGCAAAGCAATTCAATATAAACTATATATATAACATATATTCAATGTAAGTTCTATTCCATTTAAAATTATTGCTATATAATGGATGGATCTCTCTGCTGTACAGTACATCTTTGCTACTTAGATCTACTTTATACATAGTAGTATGATCTTTTAATCCCATACACCTATCTTGTTTCCTCTGCTTCCTTCTCCTAGCTGGTAACCATTAATTTCTTTTCTTCATCTGTTAATCTCTTTACTTTTTGTTTTGGAGGAGATACTTTTTGGTGCATTATTATTATTAAAATTTTTTATTGAAGTATAGTTGATTTACAATATCATATAAGTTTCAAGTGTACAACATAGCAGTTGTTTTATATGTGTGTATATATATTTTTTCAGATCCTTTTCCATTGCAAGTTATTACATGATATTGAATATAGCTCCCTGTGCTGTGCATTGGTTCTTATATTTTTTGATATATTAAACTAGTTGCATTATTTACATTCCTGTTTCAAGTGTACAACATAGCAGTTGTTTTATATGTGTGTATATATATTTTTTCAGATCCTTTTCCATTGCAAGTTATTACATGATATTGAATATAGCTCCCTGTGCTGTGCATTGGTTCTTATATTTTTTGATATATTAAACTAGTTGCATTATTTACATTCCATGTATAAGTGATAGCATAGAATATTTGTCTTTGACATTTCACTGGGCTTCCCAGGTGGTGCTAGTGGTAAAGAACCCGCCTGCCAGTGCAGGACAGGTAAGACACATGGGTTTGATCCCTGGATCAGGAAGATCCCCTGGAGGAGGGCAGGGTAGAGAAACTATTCTAATTTCATTCCTTTACATGTTGTTGTTGTTCAGTTGCTCAGTCGTATCCTATTCTTTGTGACCCCATGGACTGCAGCACCCCAGGCTTCTTGTCCTTCACCATCTCCCAGAGATTGCTCAAACTCATGTCCATTGAGTTGGTGATGTCATCCCACCTTCTCACCTCTGTCGTTGCCTTTTCCTCTTGCCTTCAATCTTTCCAGCATCTGGATCTTTTCTAGAGTCAGCTCTTTGCATCAGGTGGCCAAGTATTGGAGCTTCAGCTTCAGCATCAGTCCTTCCAATGAGTATTCAGGACTGATATCCTTTAAGATTGATTGCTCTGATCTCTCTGCAGTCCGGGGGACTCTCAAGAGTCTTCTCCAACACCACAGTTCAAAATCATCAATTCTTAGTGTTCAGCCTTCTTTATGGTCCAATTCTCACATCCATACATGACTATTGGGAAAAAACAGCTTGGATTACACGGACTTTTGTTAGCAAAGTAATGTCTGTGCTTTTTAACATGCTGTCTAGGTTGGTCATAGCTTTTCTTCCAAGGGGCAAGCGTTTTTTAATTTCATGGCTGCAGTTACCATCTGTAGTGATTTTGGAACCCAGGAATATAAAGTCTGTCACTATTTCCATTGTTTCCCCATCTATTTGCCATGAAGTGATGGGAATGGATGCCATGATCTTAGGTTTCTGAATGTTGAATTTTAAGCCAACTTTTTTTAAATCTCCTCTTTTACTTTCATCAGAAGCTCTTTAGTTCCTCTTCATTTTCTGCCATGACAGTGGTGTCATCTACATATCTGAAGTTAGTGATATTTCTCCCTGCAATCTTGATTCCAGCTTGTTCTTCATCCAGCCCAGCATTTTGCATGATGTGTTCTGTATATAAGTTAAATGAGCAGGGTGACAATATACAGCTTTGATGTACTCCTTTCTCTATTTGGAACCAGTCTGTTGTTCCAAGTCCAGTTCTAACTGTTCCTTCTTGATCTCCTTACAGGTTGCTTAGGAGCCAGGAAAGGAGGTCAGGTATTCCCATCTCTTTAAAAACGTTCCATAGTTTGTTATGATCCACTCAGTCAAAGGCTTTAGTATAGTTAATGAAGCAGAAGTAGATGTTTATTCTGAAATTCTCTTGCTTTTTCTATGATCCAACAGATGTTGGCAATTTGATATCTGGTTCCTCTGCCTTTTCTAAATCCAGTTTGAACACCTGGAATTTCTCAGTTCATGTACTGTTGAAGCCTCACTTGAAGAATTTTGAGCATTAATTGCTACCATGTGAAATGAATGCAATTGTGTGGTAGTTTGAACTTTCTTTGGCATTGCCTTTCTTTGGGATTGGAAAGAAAACTGATTTGTAGCTGTCCGGTTTTCCCAGCACCAATTATTGAAGAGACTATCTTTTTTCCATTGTATATTGTGGCCTTGTTTGTTGCATATTAACTGACCATAAGTGTGTGGGCTTCTTTTTTGTCTCTCTATTGAGTTCCACTGATCTGGGTGTCTATTTTTATATCAGTAGCATGCTGTTTCGATTACTGTATCTGTAGTGTAGTTGGAAGTCAGGAAGTGTGATTCCTCCAGTTCTGTTCTTTCCCAAGATCGTTGTGGTAATTTGATGTCTTTTGTGGTTCCCTATAAATTTTAGGATTATTTGTTCCATGTAAATGTGAAAATTGACACATGTATTTTGATAGGGAATACATTAAATTTGTAGATTCACTTGGACAATAGGAACATTTTAACAATATTAATTCTTCCAATCCAAGAACACAGGATATATGTCTATTTCTTTATATCATCTTAAATTTCCTTCATCAATATTTTCTAAATTTTAAAAGAGTATAGGTATTTCACCTCCTTGATTAAGTTTATTTCTATTATTTTATACTTTTGATGTGATTTTCAACAGTTTGGGTTTGTTCTTTTTTTTTTTTTTTTTTTTTTTTTTTGTGATTTTCAACAGTTTGGGTTTGTTTTTTTTTTTTTTTTTTTTTTTGCTTTCTCTTTCTGATAAGTCATTGTAAGTGCATAGAAAAGCAACAGACTTCTGCATGTTAATGTTGCATCAAGCAACTTTATCAAATTCATTTATTATTTCTAATAGTTGTCTGGTAGAGAATTTAGGGTTTTTAAATATATTATCCTATCATCTGTACATAGTGACAATTTTATTTCTCCCCTTCAATTTGGATGCCTTTTACTTCTTCTGCTTGTCTGATTGCTATGGCTTGTTGGTGCTGTTTAATCACTAAGTTGTGTCTGACTGTTTTGCAACCCCACAAACTATAGCACACCAGGCTTCTCTGTCCATAAGATTTCCCAGACAACAATACTGGAACTGGCTGTGATTTCCTTCTCCAGGGAATCTTCTCAACCCAGGGATCAAAACCATGTCTCCTGCATTGGCAGGCAGATTCTTTACCACCGAGCCACTAGCCCAATTGCTATGGTCAGGACTTCCAATACTATGTTAAATAGACGTGGTGAGAGTGAGTGTTCTTCTTCCTCATTTGAGAGGAAAGACTTTTGGCTTCTCACCATTGAGTATGATGTCAGCTGTGATTTTGCCATAAATAACCTTTACTTTGTTGAAATATATTCCCTCTATACCAACTTTGAGGAGAGTTTTTTCTGCTTCTGTCTTAATTACTGTGAACATAAAAAAAAAAAAACAGAAAAAAACAGTAAATTCTGACTGGATCTTAAGGACTCTCAAAAAATATTATATGCCATTTTGCTTGTCATATGCCTATCCCCTGTGTGTGTGTTTTTGTTTGTTTGTTTGTTCTTTTTTTTTTTTTTTTTTTTTGTTTTCTTGGCTCAAGTATGTCACATCATCAAGCCTATCATTAATAAGATAAGAAATTTAATCTTACTCATGTTAAGGCCACGGAGGAGCCTGGTGGGCTGCAGTCCATGGGGTCGCTAAGAGTCGGACACGACTGAGCGACTTCACTTTCACTTCTCACTTTCATGCATTGGAGAAGGAAATGGCAACCCACTCCAGTGTTCTTGCCTGGAGAATCCCAGGGACGGGGGAGCCTGGTGGGCTACCGTCTATGGGGTCGCACAGAGTCGGACACGACTGAAGCGACTTAGCAGCAGCAGCAGCAGCAGCAGCATGTTAAGGCCATCAGCTATTTCTGAACAATAATACAGTGTGTTGAAGATATAGCAACAGCTGTTAGTTTTAGGATGGAAATAGGGTCAGTGAAAGTGCTTGTGAATTATAGGTGGAATGTGAAGAAAAAGAAGGATCAAGAATGAAGCTCAGCTTTGTACTTGAGACCCTGGGAGAGGACCTGACATGTGATTTTCCCAGCATTGATGAGCAGTCAGAGTAGAGGGGAAAAGAAAGCAGATAAACGGACCCATCTATGTTTGGCTATGATCTTAACTTTCTAAATGTTGAGTTTTAAGTACACTTTTTCACTCTCCTCTTTCACTTTCATCAAGGTTCTTTAGTTCCTCTTCACTTTCTGCCATAAGGGTGGTGTCATCTGCATATCTGAGGTTATTGATATTTCTCCCAGCAACCTTGATTCCACATTGTGCTTCCTCCAGCCCAATGTTTCTCATGATGTACTCTGCATATAAGTTCAATAAGTAGGGTAACAATATATAGCCTTGACGTATTCCTTTTCCTATTTGGAACCAGTCTATTGTTCCATGTCCAGTTCTAACTGTTGCTTCCTGACCTGCATATAGGTTTCTCAAAGGCAGGTTAGGTGGTCTGGTATTCCCATCTCTTTCAGAATTTTCCACAGTTTATTGTGATCCACACAGTCAAAGGCTTTGGCATAGTCAATAAATCAGAAATAGATGTTTTTTGGAACTCTCTTGTTTTTTTGATGATCCAGAGGATGTTGGCAATTTGATCTCTGGCTCCTTTGCCTTTTCTAAAACCAGCTTGAACATCTGGAAGTTCATGGTTCACATATTGCTGAAGTCTGCCTTGAAGAATTTTGAGCATTACTTTACTAGCATGTGAGATGAGTGCAATTGTGTGGTAGTTTGAGCATTCTTTGGCATTGCCTTTCTTTGGGATTGGAATGAAAACTGACCTTTTCCAGTCTTGTGGCCACTGCTGAGTTTTCCAAATTTGCTGGCATATTGAGGGCAGCACTTTCATAGCATCATCTTCTAGGATTTGAAATAGCTCAAGTGGAATTCCATCACCTCCACTAGCTTTGTTTGTAGTGATGCTTTCTAACATCCCATCACTTCATGGGAAATAGATGGGGAAACAGTGTCAGACTTTATTTTGGGGGGCTCCAAAATCACTGCAGATGGTGACTGCAGCCATGAAATTAAAAGACACTTACTCCTTGGAAGGAAAGTTATGACCAACCTAGATAGCATATTCAAACCAGAGGCATTACTTTACCAACAAAGATCTGTTTAGTCAAGGCTATGGTTTTTCCAGTGGTCATGTATGGATGTGAGAGTTGGGCTATAAAGAAAGCTGAGCACCAAAGAATTGATGCTTTTGAACTGTGGTGTTGGAGAAGACTCTTGAGAGTCCCTTGGACTGCAAGGAGATCCAACCAGTCCTTCCTCAAGGAGATCAGTCCTGAGTGTTCATTGGATCGACTGACGCTAAAGCTGATACTCCAATCCTTTGGCCACCTGATGCTAAGAGTTGACTCATTGGAAAAGACCCTGATGCTGGGAAGAATTGGGGGCAGGAGAAGGAGACGATAAAGGATGAGATGGCTGGATGGTATTACTGACTTGATGGACATGAGTTTGGGTGAACTCTGGGTGTTAGTGATGAACAAGGAGGCCTGGCATGCTGCAATTCATGGGGTCGCAAAGAGTCGCACAAGACTGAGCAACTGAACTGAACTGATGTTTTGCTATTAGAGAACATTGGGAAAATATTCGTCCAAATGATGAATAGGAAAAAGAATATCAGTGGAGTCAGGGTCTTAATGAGGAGCAAGGACACGTATAAGAGGAATAAGTAAATGAGCAAACCAGAAGGATAAGAGGATTTGTCTGGTGGTCTTAGTGGTGGCTCCATTTGGGGTCATGACAATGCCAACATGTGACTGTGAACTGATGACTGAGATAGAATAGGAGGTCATTTAGAGAGACCAGTACATTTGATGAGCTTTCTGTGTACAAGATGAAATCGCAAAGGATAATGGTGGAACTTTGTAGACTGGGCAGCTCTTATGTTTTTATTCAGTTGCTAAGTCACAAGCTGGAATCAAGATTGCCAGGAGAAATATCAATAACCTCAGATATGCAGATGACACCACCCTTATGGCAGAAAGTGAAGAGAAGCTAAAAAGCCTCTTGATGAAAGTGACAGAGGTAGCTGAAACTCCAGTACTTTGGCCACTTCATGCGAATAATTGACTCATTGGAAAAGACTCTGATGCTGGGAGGGATTGAGGGCAGGAGGAGAAGGGGACAACCGAGGATGAGATGGCTGGATGGCATCATGGACTCGATGGACGTGAGTCTGAGTGAACTCCGGGAGATGGTGATGAACAGGGAGGCCTGGCGTGCTGCGATTCATGGGGTCGCAAAGAGTCGGACATGACTGAGCAACTGAACTGAACTGAACTGAAGTCATATCTAACTCTTTGTGACCCTGTGGACTGCAGCACTCCAGGCTCCTTTGTCCTTCACAGTCTCCTAGTGTTTGTTCAGACTCACTCATGTTCATTGAGTCAACGATGCCATCCAACCATCTGATCCTCTGTCATCCCCTACTCCTCCTGCCCTCAGACTTTCCCAACATCAGGGTCTTTTCCAATAAGGTGGCTCTTCACATCAGGTGGTCAAAGCATTGGAGCTTCAGCTTCAGCATCAGTCCTTCCAATGAATATTCAGGGTTGATTTCCTTTAGGATTGACTGGTTTGATTTCCTTGCAGTCTAAGGGACTCTCAGGAGTCTTCTCCAGCCCCACAGTTAGATAACATCAATTCTTAGGCACTTAGCTTTCTTTATGGACCAGCTCTCACATCCTGCTTTCTTGTTCCACTCTTTTACTTCACAATGCATATTCTTTCTTTTTACATGCAGATTTATTATTGGCATAGAGTTGCTTGACAATATTATTAGTTTCTGCTGTATAGCAAAGTGAATCAGTTTTAAGTATACATATATCCACTCTCTCCCACCCCCCAACCCCACCCCTCTCAGTCATCACAGAGCACTAAGTACTAAGAGCAGAGCAGTAAGCACTAAGATCACTGCCAGATGGCATACTTTTTTTTTTTTAAACAATTTTTGTTGAAAGATAGTTGATTTATAACATCATGTTAATTTCAGGTATACAGAAAAGTGTTTGGTTTACACATACACACACACACACACATATGTGTGTATGTATGCTCAATCACTCAGTCATGTCCAACTCTTTGCAACCCAATGGACTGTAGCCCAACAGGCTCATCTGTCCATGGGATTCACCAAGGAAGGATACTGGAGTGGTTGCCATGCCCTCTACCAGGGGATCTTCCTGACACAGGGACTGAACCCACATCTCTTATGTCTCCTGTATTGGCAGACAAATTCTTTACCACCTGTGCCATGAGTCCTGGTTTTACAGTCTCCACAAGGGCTAGAACCATGTGTGTTTTTAGATCTATTTTCCATGTCCTATTACAGCTCCCAGCATGTAACAGGTTTGTAATCACTTTTTTTTAATGAATTAATTTATGAAAACTTCTGGTCAGAACATTCTCAGAGGCATGTGTTTTTTGAAAGCAAATTGTAATTTCAAGGATTAGCTGAATGAGACCTAGAACTCATACAACAGATACTAGTTATCCTAACCTAATGGGTCAAGTTATAAAAATCTAGAGATTGTACCAGCAGGAAGTAAAAGCTAATTTCAAGTCCCATTTGCATTCTCTTCTTTTCTCTCTTCTGTTCACCATCTGAGAGACGAATAACTGCAGAAGTTGAACACTTCTGCCAGGCAGAAGCTGTAGCTATTTTGTACTGGCCCTGGGATTGCCCTTCATGAATGTTTAAATTGTATTTTTTGTACAATATTGGGGGATAGGCTGTAGGATGAATTGAGTGATTGTAGTTGACATACATACACTACTATATATCAATATAAAACTGACAACTGAAGAGAAGCTACTGTACAGCTCAGGGAACTCTACTCAGTGTTCTGCGGTGACCTAAATGGGAAGGAAATCTGAAAAAGACAGGATTCCTATATAACTGATTCACTTTGCTGTGCAGTAGAAACTAACACCAGTTGTAAAGTAAGTAAACTCTATTAAAATTAATTAAAAGTTGTTTAATAATTTCATTTACTTATTTTTGGCTGCACTGGATCTTTACTGCTGCGTGGGCTTTTCTCTAGGAGGAGAGAGCAGGGTGTAGCTGCGGTACCCCGGCTTCTCAGTGTGGGGGCTTCTCTTGTTCGAAACACAAGCTCTGGAGCATGCGGGCTTTGGTGGTGGTGGCTCCCAGGCTCTAGGGCACAGCTTCAATACTTGTGGTGCTGGGCTTAGATGCCCTGCAGCACATGGGATCTTCTCAATCAGGAATTAAACCTGTGTCTCCTGCATTAGCAGGTGAATTCTTTACCACTGTGCCACCAGGGAAGCTCTAAATTTTTTTTAAATAGAAAATTAATGATATAACCAAAAAAACATGCCCATGTATAACATGCTCTGAAAAAGAAAATAAGGCTTCCATATGTGCTTCGTTTCAGTGTTTTTGATGCTTCTTTTTTCAGCCATCAGTTTAAACTGTTCAATGAAAATTAGGTTGATAAAAGAATGAGATGTGTTGTGAATACGAGCTAAGGTTTCCATCCTCTGAGTTTCGCCGTGTCCTCTGATGCCCTTGCTCTCCCATCATGCAGTGGAGTGGTCATCAACTCCTCTTCATCATAATTCTTAAGTTGTCTCCTCACTACACTACAAGTGACCTTCTCGAATGAGTTTCCCCTTGAAGGATCATTTCCTCCTCACATTTGAAAATATCATAATGTTTTAATTATTATTTTCTTATTCTGTGTTATCTGATAATTATCATAATTTAACTTCCTAACTGACATTATTTTTTAAAAAAAGTATTTTTTTTCTTAATTAACAGTAATTGTTTAAAAAAATGTGATAATTATGGGACTGAATGGAATCTCCAAAACCTATTTTTTGACATCCTCAAAACTGCTTGTCCTTTAAAATGACCTGAGAAGCTACAGCCTTTAAGGGCTGGCACAAACCTGGCAAAAATCACTCTCAGAAACAGTAACAGAGACAACCCACTGGCAGTGAGTTATTAAGTAAGATAGACCTGAGAGCCGTAAGGTCAGACCCCACCCCCCAACTCTGCACAATTAAACTCAGTTACCAGATCAGAATGTGGATATGGTTCACCAACTCTTCCGAAAGATACCAGAGTCACTCCTTTCAATGATGCTGAACCTATATTTGTCAAGAGACTTGACCGCTTCTTCAGACAAACCTTTCATTTATTACCTCTGTATTAGGGGAGAGTCATCTTACAGCTCATTATTTTTATTATTATTATTATTAGATAATAATTTCTTGCCTTCTCATCTAAATCATACAGGAGAGCATTGGGTTCCTGTCCTAGATTTCATTTCTCCATTTGACTCTTTATAATGGATTATCCTTACTTATTTTATCTACCTTATTTGGGAAAGAAGACTCTTGACACTGAAGGTCTAGGGACCCAGTGTTTCACCTCTGCTTTGGGATCAATTTGCTTTAACTTAATGTTAAATTCCCAATTAATACAGCAGATAATTGATATATAAAATCTAAACCTAATAAGTCCATGAAAAAATATTAGTATTATACTTATGATATAGAAGCTAACCATCCATCAATACAAGTAAAAGAAATAGCAGTGCTGCTTTCTATAAGCAGGACATTGGAAATAGGTCAAACATAGAAGAATAAAAGTTAATTTTCATTTTAATAATCATTGTCCCCACATTTAATTTTAACCATTTTATGATGCTGTAGAAATACAAAAGACTGCATATATTTTTTGGAGATCTTTAGATATAATTTTTTTTAATTTTTTATTTTTAATTGGAATATAATTGCTTTACAATATTATGTTGGTTTCTGCCACACATCAACATGAATCAGTCATAGATATGCATATGTTACCTCCTTCTTGAACCAACCTTCCACTTCACACCCCATCCCTCCCCTCTAGGTTGTCACAGAACACTGGATTTGAGCTCCCTACATCATTAAGCAAATTTCCACTGGCTATCTAATTTTACATATGGTAATGTATATGCTACTCTATTTGTCCCAACATCTCCTTCTCCCACTGTGTCTTCAAGTCTGTTCTCTCTATATATATATCTGTGTATCTACTGCTGCCCTGCATATATGTTTCATCAGTACCATCTTTCTAGAAACTATATATATATGTTAACATATATTTGATTTCCTCTTTCTGACTTACTTCATCCACCTTATTAGAACTGAGTCCAATGTGTTCCTTTATGTCTAAATAATACTCCATTGTGTATAAATACCACGACTTCTTATCCATTCATCAGTTAGTGGACATCTAGGTTGCTTCCATATTCTAGCTATTGTAAATAGCTCTGCAATGAACATTGGAGTACATGTATCCTTTTCAATTATGGTTTCCTCAGGGTAAATGCCCAGTAGTGGGAGTGTTGTGTCAAATGATAGTTTTATTCCTAGTTTTTTAAGGAATCCCCATACTGTTCTCCATAGTGGCTGTATCAATTTACATTCCCTCCAACAGTGCAAGAGGGTTCCCTTTTCTCCACATTCTCTCCAGCATATATTGTATGTAGACATTTTGATGGTGGCATTCTGACCACTAAGAGTTGATACTTCATTGTAGTTTTGGTTTGCATTTCTCTAATAATGAGTGAGGTTGAACATAATTTCATGTGTGTATTAGTCATCTGAATGATTGGGTTTTTAATTTTTCTGCTGTTGAACAGAATGAGTTGCTTATATATTTTGGAAATTAATCCTTCATCAGTTGTTTGATTTGCTATCATTTTCTCCCATCTGAAAGTTATCTTTTTGCCTTATTTATAGTTTCATTTGCTGGCCAGCTTCCCTGGTGGGTCAGATGGTAAAGCATCTGCCTGCAATGTGGGAGACCCAGGTTTGATCCCTGAGTTGGGACAATCCCCTGGAGAAGGAAATGGCAACCCACTTCAGTATTCTTGCCTAGAAAATCCCATGGATAGAGAAGCCTGGTAGGCTACAGTCCATGGGGTTGCAAAGAGTTGGACATGACTGAGTGGCTTCTCTCTTTCTTTCTTTCTTTTCTTTCTTTCTTGCTGGCCTGCACAAATTTGAAGTGTATACCATCACCTTTGACCTAAGATACCCCTGCAAAGCTATGATCACAGTCAGGAAAGTTACCAAAAGTTTAATATAGCCCTTGGTAATCCCTTCTCCTTTCCTTCTAGCCAACCCATAATCCCATCTTTCATATGCTTTTTGTCACTATAGGTTAGTTTGAATTTTCTAGAAATTTATATGAATAAAATAATATATTGATAGTATATACTCTCTTTCATCTGATTTCTGTCACTCGGTGCCATTGGTTTTAGGGTTATCATATAGCTACGCACATAAAACTTCCACTCTTTTTATTACAAAGTAGTATCACAGTATTTATGGGCTTGCCAGGTTGCTCAGTGGTAAAGAATGTGCCTGCCAATGCAGGAGACACAGGTTTGGTCCCTGAGTGAGGAAGATCCCCTGGAGAAGGAAATGGCAACCCACTCCAGTATTCTCCCCTGGAGAATCCCATGGGCAGAGGAGCCTGGCAGGCTACAGTAAAAGGGGTCGCAAAGAGTCAGACAAGATTTAGTGAATGAGTGCTTGCACACACACACACACACACACACATTCTAGTGTCTGGACACACTGCAGTGTGTTTATCCATCTCCCTTTTCATGGACTATTGGTTGTTTCCAGTTTGAAGCTATTGTAACTAAAACTATTATGAGCAGTCATGCACAGGTCTTTAAATGGACATATGCTCACTTTTTTCTTGTGTAAACACCTAAGAGTGGAATGCCTAGATCATGTATTATATATGTATTTAAAGTTTTAGAAAACTGTCAAATTGTTTACCAAAGTGGTTTTTACCATTTTGTATTCCAGCAGCAAACGTATCATGATTCCAGTGCTTCTGTATTCTTGCCTAAACTTGGTATGGCCATTCTTTTTAGTTTGGTAATTCTAATAGGCATGGGATAGCATGTCATTGCTTTTAATTGGTGCCACCCAATGACAAATGATTGACTTAAAGCTGAGGGGTGTATTTACCTTTGCACTGAGATGAGCTTTTTGGTTTTCTCCCTGCCCCTTGCCTCCTTCCCTCAGTTTCTTTCTGTCATTGCTAGTGATGAATCAGTTCAGTTCAATTCAATCTCTCAGTCATGTCCGATTCTTTGCGACCCCATGAATTGCAGCACGCCAGGCCTCCCTGTCCATCACCATCTCCCGGAGTTCACTCAGACTCAAGTTCATCGAGTCCATGACGCCATCCAGCCATCTCATCCTCGGTCGTCCCCTTCTCCTCCTGCCCCCAATCCCTCCCAGCATCAGAGTCTTTTCCAATGAGTCAACTCTTTGCATGAGGTGGCCAAAGTACTGGAGTTTCAGCTTTAGCATCATTCCTTCCAAAGAAATCCCAAGGTTGATCTCCTTCAGAATGGACTGGTTGGATCTCCTTGCAGTCCAAGGGACTCTCAAGAGTCTTCTCCAACACCACGGTCCAAAAGCATCAATTCTTCGGTGCTCAGCCTTCTTCACAGTCCAACTCTCACATCCATACATGACCACAGGAAAAACCATAGCCTTGACTAGATGGACCTTAGTCAGCAAAGTAATGTCTCTGCTTTTGAATATACTATCTACGTTAGTCATAACTTTTCTTCCAAGGAGTAAGCGTCTTTTAATTTCATGGCTGCAGTCACCATCTGCAGTGATTTTGGAGCCCCCAAAAATAAAGTCTGACACTGTTTCCACTGTTTCC
>SJYT01073146.1:418021-439239 GCA_006410635.1 Cephalophus harveyi | reverse complement strand
GTAGATATAATGGTCATCTGAGTTAAATTCACCCATTCCAGTCCATTTTAGTTCACTGATTCCTAGAATGTCAACGTTCACCCTTGCCATCTCTTGTTTGACCACTTCCAATTTGCCTTGATTCATGGACCTGACATTCCAGGTTCCTATGCAATATTGCTCTTTACAGCATCGGATCTTGCTTCTATCACCAGTCACATGCACAACTGGGTATTGTTTTTGCTTTGGCTCCATCCCTTCATTCTTTCTGGAGTTATTTCTCCACTGATCTCCAGTAGCATATTGGGCACCTAATGACCTGGGGAGTTCCTCTTTCAGTATCCTATCATTTTGTCTTTTCATACTGTTCATGGAGTTCTCGAGGCAAGAATACTGAAGTGGCTTGCCATTCCCTTCTCCAGTGGACAACATTCTGTCAGTCCTCTCCACCATGACCCGCCCGTCTTGGGTTGCCCCGGAGGCATGGCTTGGATTCATTGAGTTAGACAAGGCTGTGGCCCTAGTGTGATTAGATTGACTAGGTTTCTGTGAGTATGTTTTCAGTGTGTCTGCCCTCTGATGCCCTCTTGCAACACCTACCATCTTACTTGGGTTTCTCTTACCTTGGGTGTGGGGTAGCTCTTCACGGCTGTTACAGCAAAGCACAGCCACTGCTCCTTACCTTGGACGAGGGGTATCTCCTTACCGTCACCGTTCCTGACCTTCAACGTGGGATAGCTAGAGAGCCTGAAATGGTATATTACTCTGGTTGTATTTTGCTTTATCTAATGGCTAGTGATGTCAAGCTTTCTTAAATATGCTTATTAGCCATTAGTTTTTATTCTTAGTAAAATGCCTAATCAAATCACTTGTGCATTTTTGAATTGTGTTGTCTGTATTATTATTGAGTGTTAAGGGTTCTTTTCATATTCTAAATATAACATATGCTTAGATACATTATTTGAAAACCTTTACTAACAGATAAATCATTTGAAAATGATTTTTTTTAAATCAGTTTTTTGTTTTGTTTTGTTTTTACTTTACAATACTGTATTGGTTTTGCCACACGTTGACATGAATCCGCCACAGGTGTGCATGAGTTCCCGATCCTGAACCCCCTTCCCACCTCTCTCCCCATATCATCTCTCTGGGTCATCCCAGTGCAACAGCCCCAAGCATCCTGTATCCAACCTAGACTGGCGATTCGTTTCTTACATGATAGTATACATGTTTCAATGCCATTCTCCCAAATCATCCCACCCTCTCCCTCTTCCACAGAGTCCCAAAGTCTGTTCTATACATCTGTGTCTCTTTTGCTGTCTCGCATACAGGGTTATCATTACCGTCTTTCTAAATTCCATATATATGTGTTAGTATACTGTATTGGTGTTTTTCTTTCTGGCTTACTTCACTCTGTATAATCGGCTCCAGTTTCATCCACCAGTTTTTGACTACACTTTTCATTTTCTTAATGGTTTCTTTGAAGGAAAAACACATTTCATCTTTGTGAAGTCTAATTTATGATTTTTTAAAAATCTTATGGACCATGATTTTGGTGTTGTATCTAAACAATTTTTGGCCAGATCAAGATTATGAATATTTTGTTCTATGTTATACTGTTTCAGCATTCACATTTAGATATATTATTCAAGTTGAATTAACTTTTGTGTATTGTGTGAGATAAGGGTCTAAGTTTACATTTTTGTATGTGGTTATTGTCCTGGCATTATTTGTTAAAAAGCCTATACTTTTCCCATTTTATTGATTCAGCATCTTTGTCCAATACCCATTGTTCTAGACTTTCAACTCTTTTGCATGTCTATAATAGTGATGGTACCATATTGTATGGATTATGATAGTTACAGAGCAGGTTTTGAAATAAAGAAGTGTAAGTCTTCAAATTTTGCTTTTCTTCTTCAAGGTTGTATTGGTTATTCTGGTTTCTTGCATTTCCATCTGAATTTTAGGATCAGCTTGTCAATTTCTATGAGAAGCTAGCTAAGATTTTAAATTTTTGTTGCATTTCTAGATCAAATTGGGCAGAATTGCCCTTCAGATGATCTCTAATCTCTCAATCCATGAACTTGAAATGTTCAGTTAAATCTATTCCTAAGTATTTTATTCTCCTGAGACTATTGCAAGTGGGATTGTTTTCTTGATTTTATGACTGTTTGTTACTGGCATATAGAAATACAATTGATTTTATAAAAGGATGCTGTATTCTCTGATTTTGTTGAAATCGTCTATTAGTCTTACTAGTTTGGAGGATAATTTCAGGTGCACAGCATAGTGAGTCACCCATATTATCTCTGTTTTTCATATTGGATAATATCTATTGATCTATCCTTAAGTCCACTAAATCTTCTGTTATCTGTATTCTAGTGTTGAGTTTTGCTAAAATTTTGCATTTCAGTTATTGTATTTTTCAATTCCACAATTTCCATTTTTCTCTTTTTATATAGTTCTAGATCCTTGAGAATTTTTATGTGTTGAATCATTGTCATATTTTCCTTTATTTAAATATGCTTTTTAAAAGATATTTTAATATGTTGATAATTGCTGCTTTAAAGTACTTCTCTGCTAAATCCAGCATCCTGGTAAGGTAGTTTTTTTTTGTTTGTTTCTCCGAATGTCTCAAATTTTTTTGTTAAAAAGTAGAAATTTTAGATAATATAAGAAATTTGAATTTTGATTTTCCCTCTAAAGATTTTTTTATTGTTGCCATTTACTTGTTTAATAACTTGCTTAGGTTAAATCTATGAAATCTGTGTTCCCTGTTATTTATAGATACTGTCATTCAACTTAATTTTTTTAATAAATATGTCTATTTATTTACTTATATTCTTGTTTTTCTTTTAAACTCTGACTTCCTAGGGGACTTCCTATATCTGAATAGCTTAATGGTTAGATAATGATTCTACAGAGGATATGATGACTACCTTGAAACAGCAAAATTCCATCTTCTGCCAATGGATCTGTGTATGAGTAAGTGAGCACATTCAATGTTCAGACAATTTCTAAGCCTGCCTGGTCACATAGATTCCGCTGGCACTTTTGGGTCTCCTATGTGCAGCCTCAAAGTTGACCAGGATTATGTGGGATTATCAGAGAAATCTAATGTCCACTTCTCATGCATACATCTTCATCCAGGAATATACTTGCCCCACATGCTACAGAAGCCTTTGGCTAGTTGAGTCAGTCGTCCTACCCTGTTTCCCTGCCTCTGAAAATATCATACCCTGAAAGTATCAAATATGATATTCCTACTATCACAGAAAAGAAATGGTGGTCCTTATGACTTACCCTGTCCTGGCAGAATTCCCGCCTCAATTGAACACAGGCATGTGCCAGAACACCACAGATTTCCACTGTTTTACTCAAATTTCATCAGTTTTTCAACAATACAAGCTTCCAAAATTATAAAGCATTGGTAGATTTACAGAGCATGGAAATGGTTGTTCTGTCCATTTTTTTTTCCAGCTCTGTAATTGCTTTTTTTGTAGAGAAGATTTGCAGTCTCTCATTAGATAGTAACTATAAGTACCACCTTGAAATGCTTCTTGAAAATTACAATTAATAGAGTGGGGGGAAACACATTTGGCTTATTTTGTGACTAATTTTGTTTTACTGTTCTTTAGGAACTCTTTCAGATTTCTTGAAGATGCTACTTTTATTTTACTAGATATGGCAAAACCAATACAATATTGTAAAGTAATTAACCTACAATGAAAATAAATTTATATTAAAAAATAAAAATAAAGTAAAATTTAGTGCACTAAATCAGTACTATGCTACTGTTCCCTGCAGAGGTTTCTAAGCTTGGGCTCCTGTCCTGTGAGCTGTGATCCTCCTCTGTTTCTCCAATTTTGGGGTCAATATTTTGCCCTCTGACCTCAACTCTCAATTCTCTAATGGATCTAAGAAAGTTTGCTGATGTTTAGTTTTTTCAGCTTTTCCTTTGTTGTAAAAACAGGAATGATGTCTTCTAAAATCCTGGACCAGAGGATCCATCCACTGGACCAGAGGTTGGGAGTCCACCTACACATTTTTTTATTTTCCTAACACAAGGATGTTCCTCGCTGTTGTTGTTTAGTCACTAAGTCGTATCTATTTTGCGACCCCATGGACTGTAGCCTTCCAGGCTCCTCTGTCCATGGGATTTCCCAGGCAAGAATATTGGAGTGGGGTGTCATTCCCTACTCCAGGGCATCTTCCCAATCCAAGGGTTGAAACTGCATCTCTTGTATTGCAGGCAGACAAGAATATACAATCCATACCATGAAAAAAGGGTGAAGTAGGAAAATGAAAGAGCCATTAAGATTAAATATTAAACAACTAAGATCATGGCATCCAGCCCCATTACTGCATGGAAAATAAAAGTGGAAAAGGTGGAAGTAGTGACAGAGTTCCTCTTCTTGGGCTCCAAAATCACTGTGAATGGTGACTGTAGCCATGAAATGAGAAGATGATTGCTTCTTGGCAGGAAAGCAATGACAAATCTAGATGGTGTGTTGAAGGGCAGAGACATTATTCTGCTGACAAAGGGCATATAAGGCTATGGTCTTCACAATGGTCATGTATGGTTGTGAGAGCTGGACCGTGAAGAAGCCAGAATGTCAAAGAATTGATACCTTTAAACTGTGGTGCTGGAGAAGAATCCTGAAAGTCTCTTGGACAACAAAGAGATCAAACCAGTCAATCTTGAGGGAAATAAACCCTGACTATTCACTGGAAGGACTGATGCTGAAGCTGAAGCTCCAATATTTTGGTCATCTGATGTGAACAGATGAATCATTGGACAAGTCCCTGATGCTGGGAAAGATTAGGGCAGAAGGAGAAGAGGGCATCAGAGGATGAGAAGGCTGGGTGGCATCACCGATGCAATGAACATGAACTTGGGCAAACTCCGGGAGATGGTGAGGGATGAGGAGGCCTGACGTGCTACAGTCCACGAGGTCTCAAAGAGTCAGACATGATTGGGTGACTGAACAATACTAGAAAAAGAACTTATACCTTGACGTGTTAGGATTATCTTTTTTTTTTTTTTACTTTTATTTTTTAATTATTTTTTAAAATATAAATTTATTTATTTTAATTGGAGGCTAATTACTTTACAATATTGTATTGGTTTTGCCATACATCAACACAAATCCACCACAGGTACATACGTGTTCCCCATCCTGAACTCCCCTCCCTCCTCCCATCCCGTACCATCCCTCTGGGTCATCTCAGTGCACCAGCCCCAAGCAACCATTATCATGCATCGAACCTGGACTGGCGATTCGTTTCACATATATTACACATGTTTCAATGCCATTCTCCCAAATCATCCCACCCTCACCCTCTCCCACAGAGTCCAAAAGACTGTTCTATACATCTATGTCTCTTTTGCTGTCTCGCATACAGGGTTATTTTTGCCATCTTTCTAAATTCCATATATATGCATTAGTATACTGTATTGGTGTTTTTCTTTCTGGCTTACTTCACTCTGTATAATAGGCTCCAGTTTCGTCCCCATCATTAGAACTGATTCAAATGTATTCTTTTTAATGGCTGAGTAATACTCCATTGTGTACATGTACCACAGCTTTCTTATCCATTCATCTGCTGATGGACATCTAGGTTGCCAGGAATGTTAAAGAATCTGCCTGCAACTCAGGAGACCCAAGTACAATCCCTGGGTGGGGAAGATATCCTGGAGAAGGGAATGGCAACCCATCCCAGTATTCTTGCCTGGGAAATTCCATGGACAGAGGAGCCTGGGGGGCTATAGTCCATGGGGTTGAAAAGAGTCAGACATGACTGAGTGACTAACACAAGGAGAACAAATGGGGATACAGTATTGTTTTGCTGTTACTTCATGCCTACCAGTGCTATGTCATAAAGTAAAAAAATTCTACCCCTCATCTATAATGTTCAGCTTATTTGCAAGGATAACGTAGTTCCTAGATTTCTCCACTTTCATGATATGTAATTTGGGGGAACATATTATCTCTACTTTAGTTAAGACTATTTCTTCATTTGTTTCCTCATATACCCATAACTGTGCTTTGTTATTGCTTATCCTGACACTAGTTTTTAATTTAGCATCTGCATAAACTTCCTCATTATCATTTTTCTGTACTTATTATAAGGACTAGGTTTTGTTACATCTCCTACTTTTAAAACCAAATATATTCATTATAAGTATATGCAAGTATCTTACTCCTTCATTAGAGCTTCTATGTAGTCATTCCTCAGCATTTATATATTAAAATGCATATTATATTTTCAAAAATTTGTTTACTTTTATTTCTCCTTTGTATTACAATTGGGGTCTTGCATTTTAAAAGTTATGTGTGAAAGTATGCTACATCATAAATTCCATTTCAGGATAGTATAAGGATCATTATACAATATTAGTTACTGAGTCTGATAGAGTGAAGAATCAGGGACATGGTGGATTAGATGACATCTTTCTTATTGTAGGATAATTATCTTTGTTTCCTTTACAAGCAGTAAAAATGTTAGAAGTCTAACTCAACTGTTTACCTAAAGGTAGTGCTACTAAATTAGAAAAAAAATTTAATTTACTTAATTTTATTTTTTTCTTTTGTTAAGCCTAACAAGCTACTTTAACCAAATTCTATTGTTTAGAATAGAATGATGAATAACATTCTGGATGAATAACAGAGCCTATTGGTTAGCTACCTTATATCCATTTCTCACTTTCTCCCTTGATAATGATAACTCAAATTTTAGTTCTAGTGACCATTGACTTCAGCAAGTCTAACCCCTTCCCTTTCATCAAGAACCATATAGGATGATAATAATTTTAGTATAAATTCACATTTAAATTATATATATATATATATATATGAGAGAGAACAGAATGCAAAATCATAAGTGTTCAGCTCTGTGAATTTTTAGAAACTTACTGCATTTGTATAACTAACTGTCGACTACTCCATCCCCATATTGTTATCTCCCCATTGTGTTGTGCACTCTTTTCTTCGACACCTTGGGCTATTTTCTACACTCCTATTATTTCTTATCATCTCCACCTGTCTCTGTATAAATAAGAATTGTAGGAATTTCTCCTAACCCACTTGCCATTTTTACAAAAATCTCGCTGTGATCTCACCTATTTCTGTGATTTTAGCTGTCACTTAAAAGGTAATAACACCTAAGTTTTTATCTCTACACCTAACTTCTTTTATGATCATCAGACCTTTATAGTCCAATTATGTATTATCTGTATCCAATTGAATTTCAAATGCACCTAAAACTACTTCAAATATATATTTGAAATGGCATTGATCATTTTCATCTTAAGCCTACCTTTCCTTATGTATTTCATATTTTGGTCTTTTACCCTTCTATTTTCCGTATCTTTCAAGAGAAAGAATCTGGAGTCATCCTTAGTACCAATCTATCTTTACTCCTCAATGCATCCAATCTATTACAACTTTTTGTTAATTTTCTCTCTAAAATTTCTCAGATCTGCCCTCTCCTTCCCACCTTCACTACAGTATCATTGATTAACAATTTAATCATCTTCGTTTTACTGCAAAAGCTTTCTAACCAATCTTTCCTCTAATCTCAACTTCTTGGAATTGACCTACACTACTGCCAGAATGTTCTTTATAAATTGAAAATCTGACAAAAGAATTTCCTTCTTTAACAGTTTTAGGGGACTTACATGTTCACATTCTACAAGCTTCCCATTGAATAAATAACAAAGGTACAGTAAGTGATGCAAAATAGCAACAGATCAGAAATGGTAGTCAAAGTTCTATCACACAATAGGAGTACCTTCTAATTAAAGAAAGTTTAAATGAAGCCCCGAGGCAGAGAATGATGGAATCATTCTAGAAGGGAAAACATCTATTTCACAGTAGCTTCTTTGTTCGGAGGTTGGAGATAATGAATCCAACACCAACCATACTCTATTATCCAATTCTTAATCATCTTGAGCTCTATTATATATATAACGTGACTTTAGTAAATGAGCCAGGAGGTGTTACCTTGTATCTGAGAATGTTAAATAAACACAGGAGAAAGATAAGCATGGAAGAACTATGAGAGTAGTCCACCTTGAGCATTGTTGTTTTTAAATTAATTGTTTCCAACAATTTGACACTCATTGACTGATTTAGAGCTTTAGAAATAGATTTAGTATTTTATCCATTTTTCCACTACCACACTTACTCTATTCAAGCCTATATTTATGGGTTTGACACTTCAGGAGACAATCTGGGGAATGAGATTGTAGAAGGAAGGAAGAGAAAGTTTAAAGGCCCTGACTATTATGATATTAACACTTTTGGTTTAAGGGTTCAGCTGATATTCATCCAGGGGTGTTTCTTTCCTAGTTCAACATCAGTCAAGATTTTACCCAATAACCTTTAGTGCATAGTGTTAGTCGCTCAGTTGTGTCCAACTCTTTGTGACCTCATGGACTGCAGCCCACCAGGCTCCTCTGTCCATAGGATTTTCCAGGCTAGGATACTGGAGTGGGTTGCCATTTCCTTCTCCAGGGAATCGAACCTAGGTCTCCTGCAACTGAAGGTATATTCTTTACCATCTGAGCTATGAGGGAAGCCCCAATAACCTTTAGAAGGAGCTTAACAGACAACAGCTTGAATCTCCCTGTGAGATTCAAGGCAGTGAAATGAATTATCCCACACTTAATATTAAGAATAAAAACAAAATGCATACTTTTCAGATGATGAATAGAATATAAAGCAAATATTTTCTACTAAAAATAGATATGAGAGAAAGCATATAATGATAAAAATAAGAAGACAAAGAATATATTTTAAACTCTTAGACAAAGAATACAATCCATAATGAAGCTATAATAGTCATAAATTTTCATTCTCTAAATAATATACCATCAAAGTATAAAAATAAAATGATCTTTGAAACACAACTCAGCTGGGAATGCTTCTAAGGAGAAGTGAAATAAGAAAGCAGCATTCAACTCTCAAGGTAGATCCTAATCCTTCAGGGAAAGAATTCATAAAAAGGATGCTTTCTTCCATTCTGTTTCACATTACACAAAACCTATAAAATACTCAAGCAAGGAAAGGGAAAGTTTCAAGGAACAAGTGGCAGAGGACATATTCATTATTTCTTAGCACATGAGAATACAAGTTGGGAAGTATCAACAGGAACATGATTTTAGAAAAGTCCTGAGGGGGTTGCCCAGTTGAGAGAAATATCCTGAAGTAGGAGAAGGCTCATGTAGGAGAGAGAAAACATAAACCAAGGTGCTGCTGTTACTGCTGCTAAGTTACTGTCATGTCCGACTCTGCGTGACCCCATAGACGGCATCCCACCAGGCTCCTCCATCCCTGGGATTCTCCAGGCAAGAATGCTGAGTGAGTTGCCATTTCCTTCTCCAGTGCATGCATGCATGCTAAGCCGCTTCAGTCGTGTCTGACTCTGTGTGACCCTATGGACAGCAGCCCACCAGGCTCCTCCATCCACAGGATTCTCCAGGCAAGAATACTGGAGTGGGTTGCCATTTCCTTTTCCAAAACCACGGTGGCATAGGACTAAAAATGCTGTGATAGGATTCTGAAGACAGAAAAATATAGAGAAAGGAAGATATTTTTTATGGAGAAAGGAAGGCAAGAAACTTTTGAGTATGAAAATAATCCTTTATTTTACAAAATGCTAATATGTCCGTTAGGATTACCTTTCATCATTAGTAACAAAAACATAGAAAATAATGGATTAAAAGTGAGAAGTAGAAACAAAAGACCTATATATAGAAAACTATAAAACACTGGTGAAAGAAATCAAAAAGGATACAAATGGATGGAGAAATAGACCGTGCTCATGGATTGGAAGAATCAATATATTGAAAATGAATATACTACCCAAAGCAATCTATAGATACAATGCAAAAGCTATCAAACTACCAGTGGTATTTTTCACAGAACTAGAACAAATAATTTCACTATTTGTATGGAAAAACAAAAAACTTCGAATAGCCAAAGCAATCTTGAGAAAGAAGAATGGAACTGGAGGAATAAACCTGCCTGACTTTGGGCTCTACTACAAAACCACAGTCATCAAGACAGTATGGTACTGGCACAAAGACAGAAATATAGATCAATGGAACAAAATAGAAAGCCCAGAGATAAATCCACACACCTATGGACACCTTATCTTCGACAAAGGAGGCAAGAATATACAATGGAGTAAAGACAATCTCTTTAACAAGTGGTGCTGGGAAAACTGGTCAACCACTTGTAGAAGAATGAAACTAGATCACTTTCTAACACCACACACAAAAATAAACTCAAAATGGATTAAAGATCTAAACGTAAGACCAGAAACTATAAAACTCCTAGAGGAGAACATAGGCAAAACACTCTCCGACATAAATCACAGCAGGATCCTCTATGATCCACCTCCCAGAATACTGGAAATAAAAGCAAAAATAAACAAATGGGATCTAATTAAAATTAAAAGCTTCTGCACAACAAAGGAAACTATAAGCAAGGTGAAAAGACAGCCTTCAGAATGGGAGAAAATAATAGCAAATGAAGCAACTGACAAAGAATTAATCTCAAAAATATACAAGCAACTCCTGCAGCTCAATTCCAGAAAAATAAAAGACCCATTCAAAAAATGGGCCAAAGAACTAAATAGACATTTCTCCAAAGAAGATATACAGATGGCTAATAAACACATGAAAAGATGCTCAACATCACTCGTTATCAGAGAAATGCAAATCAAAACCACAATGAGGTACCATTTCACACCAGTCAGAATGGCTGAATCCAAAAGTCTACAAGCAATAAATGCTGGAGAGAGTGTGGAGAAAAGGGAACCCTCTTACACTGTTGGTGGGAATGCAAGCTAGTACAGCCACTATGGAGAACAGTGTGGAGATTCCTTAAAAAACTGGAAATAGATCTGCCATATGACCCAACAATCCCAGTGCTGAGTGTACACACCAAGGAAACCAGAATTGAAAGAGACATGTGTACCTTAATGTTCATCGTAGCACTGTTTATAATAGCCAGGACGTGGAAGCAACCTTGATGTCCATCAGCAGATGAATGGATTAGAAAGCTGTGGTACATATACACAACTGAGTATAACTCAGCCATTAAAAAGGATACATTTGAATCAGTTCTAATGAGGTGGATGAAACTGGAGCCTATTATACAGAGTGAAGTAAGCCAGAAAGAAAAACACCAATACAGTATACTGACACATATATATGGAATTTAGAAAGATGGCAATGATGACCCTGTATGTTATAACTCAGCCATTAAAAAGGATACATTTGAATCAGTTCTAATGAGGTGGATGAAACTGGAGCCTATTATACAGAGTGAAGTAAGCCAGAAAGAAAAATATGAATACAGTATACTAACACATATATATGGAATTTAGAAAGATGGTAACAATAACCCTGTATGTGAGACAGCAAAAGAGACATAGATGTATAGAACAGTCTTTTGGACTCTGTGGGAGAGGGCGAGGGTGGGATGATTTGGGAGAATGTCATGGAAACAAGTAAATTATCTTATGTGAAATGAATTGCCAGTCCAGGTTTGTCACATGATACAGGGTGTTCAGGCTTGGTGCACTGGGATGACCCAGAGGGATAGGATGGGGATGGAGGTGGGAGGGGGATTCAGGATGGGGAACACATGTACACCCATGGTGGATTCATGTTGATGTATGGCAAAACCAATACATTATTGTAAAGTAAAAAATAAAATAAATAAAAATAAATAAATAAATAAAATTTACACTCCCCCCAAAAAATAAATAAATAAAAGTAGGAAGTATTTTTCTCTCGTGAGCAGACCTGTGGTAGGTAATCCAAATTTGATAAGGTAGTTCACAACGCCATTAGGAATCCAGGCTCCTTTTCATCTTCTCCTCATCCTCTGACTTCCTTAGCATATAACTTTAATTCTTATGTCTAGCTCATGGTAACAAGATGTCTGCCCAACCCCCTGCCTCATGGCAAAGAGTGAAAAAAAAAAAAAGAAGAAAGCAACTAGGAAATACAGACTTCCTAATCTTATAACAGGAATGTTGAAGTCTTCCAGAAATCCCCAGAGACTCCCCCTTATGTCTTATTGCTCGGAACTGTGACTTATGACTCTTCCTAGGTACAAAGGAGACTGTTAAGTGTAGCATTTTAGCTGGTTTGTTGCTTTCCTGAACAAAAATGAGATTCTATATATGAAGAAGTGGAAATGTGTATTGGGTAGGCATTGGCCATAGATGGTGATGATAACTCATAATTCTACATATGCTTATTTGTAGGGTTTTATTGTAACTTTTCCCCTTATGGATTATAGCCTTGTCATGGTGAAGGGGCTTGCACAACTCAATGAAGCATTGAGCCATGCTAGGCAGGGCCACCCAAGACAGACAAGTCATAGTGAAGAGTTCTGAAAAAAACGTGGTCCACAAGAGAAGAAAATGGCAACCCTCTCTAATATTCTTGTCTGGAAAATCCCATAGACAGCACAAAAAGGCAAAAAGATAGGACACCGGGAGATGAGCCTCCCAGGTTGGGAGGTGTCCAATATGCTACTGAGTAACAGTGGAGGGCAATTACTAATAACTCCAGTAAGAAAGAGCCGCTGGTGGCTCAGACAGTAAAAAGTCTGCCTGTACTGTGGGAGACTCGGGTTGGATCCCTGTGTCAGGGAGATCCCCTGGAGAAGGAAATGGCAATAAGCTCCAGTATTCTTGCCTGGAGAATCCCCATGGATGGAGAAACCTAGCAGGCTACAGTCCATTGGGTCACAAAGAGTCAGGTATGACTGAGTGACTTCACTTTCACTTCACTTTCCAGTAAGAGTGTAATAACTGGGCTAAAGCAGAAACGATGCTCAGCTGTGGATATGTCTGGTGATAAAAGTAAATCTGATGCTGTAAAGAACAATATTGCATAGGAACCTGGAATGTTAGGTCCATGAATCAAGGTAAATTGAAAGTGGTCCCTGATGTCTCAGATGGTAAAGAATCTGCCTGCAGTGGAGACTCATGTTCAATCCTTGGGTCGGGAAGATGGCCTGGAGAAGGAAATGGCAACCCACTCCAGTATTCTTGCCTGAAAAATTCCATGGACAGAGAAGACTTGCAGGCTACAGTCCATTGGGTCACAAAAAGTCAGACATGACTAAGCGATTATCACTTATACTCACTGAAGCAGGAGATGGCAATAGTGAAATCAACATCTTAGGAATCAGTGAACTAAAATGGACAGGAATTTAATTCAGATGACCATTATATTTACTACTGTGTGTACGAATCCCTTAGAAGAAATGAAATAGTCTGCACAGTCAACACGAGAGTCTGAAATGCAGTACTTGGGTGCACTTCAAAAAAGAATATAATGACTTTGGTCCGTTTCCAAGGCAAACCATTCATAATCACATTAAAATCAGTCTGATTAAAATCAAATCCCTTATACAGTGGGGATGACAAACAGATTCAAGGGATCAGATCTGGCAGACAGAGTGCCTAAAGAATTATAGAGTTTTGTAACATTGTACAGGAAGTAGTGACCAAAATATTCCAAAGAAAGAGAAATGTAAGAAGTCAAAATGGTTGTCTGAGGAGGCTTTATAAATAGCTGAGGAAAGAAGAGAAGCAAAAGACAAGGGAGAAATGGAAAGATATACCCAACTGAATGCAGAGTTCCAGAGAACAGCAAGATAGGAAGGCCTCCTTAAATGAACAATGCAAAGAAATAGAGGGAAACAATATAATGGCAAAGACTAGAGATCTCTTCAAGAAAATTGGAGATGTCAAGGGAACATTTAATGCAAGGATGGGCACAATAAAAGACAGAAATGATAAGGACCTAACAGAAGCAAAAGAGGTTAAGAAGAGGTGGCAAGAATACACAGAACTATATAAGAAAAGTTTTAATGACTCAGATAACCATAATGGTGCAGTCATACACCTAGAACCAGACATTGCAGTGTCAAGTCAAGTGGTCCTTAGGAAGCATTACTATGAACAAAGCTAGTGGAGGTGACGGAATTCCAGCTGAACTGTTTAAAATCCTAAAAGATAATGTTTTTAAATTGCTGCACTCAGTACATTAGCAAATTTGGAAAACTTAGCAGTGGCCACAGAACTGGAAAAGGTCAGTTTTCATTCCAACCCCAATGAAGGGCAATGTCAAAGAATGTTCAAACTATCATACAATTGCTCTCTTATTTCATATGCTATCAAAGTGAAAGTGAAGTCACTCAGTCATGTCTGACTCTTTGTGACCCCATGGACTATAGCCCACCAAGCTCCTCTGTCCATGGGATTCTCCAGGCAAGAGTACTGGAGCAGGTTGCCATTTCCTTCTCCAGGGGATCTTCCCAACCCAAGGATCGAACCCAGGTCTCCCACATTGCAGGCAGACGCTTTAACCTCTGAGCCACCAGGGAAGCCCTTATGCTATCAAGGTAATGCTTCAAATCCTCCAAGCAAGGCTTCAGATGTACAACTTGCAGATGTACAAGATGGGTTTAGAAAAGGCAGAGGAACAAGAGATCAATTTGCCAACACCCATTGGATCATAGAGAAAGGAAGGGAATTCCAGAAAAACATCAACTTTTGCTTCATTGACTATGCAAAAGCCTTTGACTGTGTGGATCACAACAAACTGTGGAACATTCTTAAATAGATGGAAATACCAGACCACCTTGCCTATCCCTGAGAAACCTGTATGTATGTCAAGAAGCAACAGTTAGAATCAGACATAAAGCAACAGAGTAGTTCAAAATTGGAAAAGGAGTATGATAAGGCTGTATATTGTCACTCTGCTTATTTCACTTATATGCAGAGTACATCATGCAAAATTCCAGGCTGGGTGAATCACAAGATGGAATCAAGATTACCAGGAGAAATATCAACAACCTCAGATATGCAGATGATACCACTCGAATGGCAGATAATGAAGAGAAACTAAACAGCCTCTTGGTGAAGGTGAAAGAGGAAAGTGAAAAAAGCTGGCTTGAAACTCCACATTAAAAAAAAAAATCATCTTATCTGGCCCCATCACTTCATGGCAAATAGAAGGGGAAAAAAAGGAAGAAGTGACAGATTTTCATTGCTTGGGCTCCAAAGTCACTGTGAACAGTGAGTGCAGCCATGAAATTAAAAGACACTTGCTCCTTGGAAGGAAAGCTATGACAAACCTAGACAGTGTATTTAAAAGCAGAGACATCACTTTGCTGACAAAGGTCTATATATTCAAAGCTATGCTTTTTTCCAGTAGTCATGTTTGGATGTGAGAGTTTGATTATAATGAAGGCTGAAAGTTTAAGAATTGGTGCTTTTGAATTATGGCCCTGGAGAAGACTCTTGAGAGTCCCCTGGACTGCAAAGACATCAAACCAGTTAATCCTGAAGGAAATCAACCCTGAATATTCTTTGGACAGACTGATGCTGAAGCTGAAGCTCCAATAACTTTGACCATTTGATGTGAAGAGCCAACTCATTGGAAGGGACCCTGATGCTGGGGAAGCTTGAGGGCAATAGGAGAAGGGGTGGTGGAGGATGAGATGGTTGGAAAAAAACAGCAACTCAATGGATATGAGCCTGAGCAAACTCCGGGAGATAGTGAAGGACAGAGTGGCCTGATGTGCTACAGTCTACAAGGCCTCAAGAGTCAGACACTGATCAACAACAATTATAAATTTATATAGCGAAATAAAAAGTTGGGACCAAATGTTATTTAGTTGGGACACAAACTATTTTTTATGTTACTGTTTCTTGAAACCTGAAAGTTTAAAAGGACTGGATTAATTAACTTTCTTAAGGTTATTCACTCTGTAAATGACAGAGGCAAGATCTGAATCCATTTCTTTATAACTCCAGAGCCCATTCTCTTTCCAAGTAATCAGCTTCCTCTCAAGATTATTGTAAATTCACTCAGTTGTTCTTCTGGTTCAAAAACCTTAATGCCCTTCCAAGCAAATTACATACTCAGTTGCCAAGTTTTTTCGTTTGGTTGGTTTTCTCCTGCAGCTGCTCAAATGAAATTACATAGTACCTCACACGTTCCACATTCAGGAAAGCAAATTAGTAGAAAGGCTCAATAAGATAAACTGTCTCTCCTTTGGCTGTTCAAATAAAATGATATCTGATAATAAGTTACAGTTTTGACCTTTATTATATGTGTAAATACAGAGCTGTGCAATGTGTTTAAACAATCAAAAGGTTTCACTCTGATGGCATTTGCATAGGCAGACACAGAATTCCTCTTCATGTGAGACACAAAGATAGATTTTAATTCTTTGATTCTCTCTAAAACCACATTTATTCTTTCTTTTTTGGAACTTGGTATAAGCTGAATTTAGCTCAAGGAATCATTTCACCAACTGACTGCTAGCACCATTACAATCTTTACAGAAGTCAGTAGTTCCCATTTGGAAAACAGGGAAAATTAGCACTAGTAAAGAGATCAACATCCCCTGGATCATCAAAAAAGCAAGAGAGTTTCAGAAAAACATCTATTCCTACTTTATTGACTATGCCAAAGCCTTTGACTCTGTGGATCACAATAAACTCTGGAAAATTCTGAAAGGGATGGGAATACCAGACCACCTAACCTGCCTCTTGAGAAACCTGTATGCAGGTCAGGAAGCAGCAGTTAAAACTGGACATGGAACAACAGACTGGTTCCAAATAGGAAAAGGTGTCCGTCAAGGCTGTATATTGTCACCCTCCTTATTTAACTTATATGCAGAGTACATCATGAGAAACGCTGGACTGGAAGAAGCACAAACTGGAATCAAGATTGCCAAGAAAAACATCAATAACCTCAGATATGCAGATGACACCACCCTTATGGCAGAAAGTGCAGAAGAACTAAAGAGTCTCTTGATGAAAGTGAAAGAGGAGAGTGAAAAAGTTGGCTTAAAGCTCAACATTCAGAAAACTAAGATCACAGCATCTGGTCCCATCACTGCATGGCAAATAGATGGGGAAACAGTGGAAACAGTGACAGACTTTATTTTCTTGGGCTCCAAAATCACTGCAGCCATGAAATTAAAAGACACTTGCTCCTTAGAAGAAAAGCTATGACCAACCTAGAAAGCATATTATAAAGCAGAGACATTATTGTTTTTCCAGTAGTCATGTATGGATGTGAGAGTTGGACTATAAAGAGGGCTGAGCATTGAAGAATTGATACTTTTGAACTGTGGTTTTGGAGAAGACTCTTGAGAGTCCCTTGGACTTCAAGACAATCCAATCAGCCCATCCTAAAGGAGGTCAGTCCTGAGTGTTCATTGGAAGGACTGATGTTGAAGCTGAAACTCCAGTACTTTGACCACCTGATGTGAAGAGCTGACTCATTTGAGAAGACTCTGATGCTGGGAAAGATTGAGGGCAGGAGGAGAAGGGGACGACAGAGGATGAGATGGTTGGATGGCATCACTGACTCAATGGACATGAGTTTGGGTGAACTCCGGGAGTTGGTGATGGACAGGGAGGCCTGGCATGCTGCAGTTCATGGGGTCGCAATGAGTCGGATATGACTGAGTGACTGAACTGAACTGAACTAAAAGAGAACAAAAGTAGAGCATAGCAGCCAGAGTTTTCAAAAAAAGGGGGGTGGGGTATAAATAACATATGTCTTTTTGAGGAAATTAGATAATTTTAAATTAATTTTTTAAGCAAACATTATTTATTTACTTCAGAATTATTTCTTGTATGCTACCTTGGAATATAAGCAGTTTTATATAGAGATAGAGACCCAGATAGAGATAAATGATACAAATGTAGTTATGCTTCAGAAACTGACTACTAAATTGATTTACATTTGAAGTGATTGTTTAGTTCAGAAAAGGAAGAGAAGGAAAGGATGGAGTTTTTGTTGTCTAAGTCAGTGCTCTCTTACCTCCTATTTCACCCACTGCAGTCAGTAAAGCGTTAAACAAATCTAAGGGAATTCTGAAGCTGGTTAGTCAAATTCACTTGATAATGGATTTCTAGGTGATTTCCAGGATCCTTAACCACAACTTACATTAAAACAAAACAAAAGAAAGCAAAAGAACAATGCAACAAGGGCAGTCTACTTGAAGGGTTATCAGGCAAATGAATCCACTAGCCATGTTAGAAAGCAACACCATGCCCTCAAAATCTGCCCAGTATTTAATAATTAAGACATCAAAATCAAATCCTGTGTGCTTCCAGGAGCACACAGCTTGCCATTAAATAACCACTTGCTCATGGGAAAACGAAAGCAAACCAAAAAAGACAGGCTTACCATGGCATTCTCTGGAACTGAGGATCAAGATGCTTCACCTTTGCATTTGCCACCTGCACCCCAATCAGTCTTTCTATGGCTCTTATCCCTCAGCCACTAAGATTGAGCTCAGTCTAAGACAAAATATTGGCCAACTTATTTGGCCTGCAAGTATCTATGGACTTAAATTTATCATAATCTTTCTTCTCCTCTACTTGAATCAGTTGAATCTTTTTGAATTTGTACTAAAATTCCTAAAAGGATTCTCAGGATGTTCATCAAACTGCAGCACTTTTCTACAGCCTTCCATAGTAATGTCACCATATTGCTTCATATTAAGAGGCATTTTCCAATAACTCCTTCTGGGTTGTCAAAAAAGTCATGAGCACTTCCTTGGAGTTCTCTACACCATCAAAGACTTATTCTTAGGTAATAAAACAATTTACCAAAAGAAGAGTATACACATTTACACTAACACCACCTAGAGAGTATGTTGGTTCAAACACTCTGTGATCCTTCATCATTTCTCAAATTGTAAATAATTCCATTTCTGGCATACTCCCTTAATGTCATCAAGTTATAAACTCTGGAAGCATTCCTTATCCTCCATATCTAGTAGCTGTGTCAACCACGGACCATACTGTCTTCCCCTCCCATCTACCATAGACCTTCAATCCAAGACAAAGAAACAGCCACTAGCTTGTCTATGCTTGCCTAGGTCTCTAAATCAATCTCGACATCTTGGAAAAGATTTGACTTTTATATCAAGAACTGATCTGAATTTCTTCAAGCAAACAAACCCAAAACTATTTGTCAGAATATGAGTGATTAGAGAATATGAGTGAAAGTGCCTATGGTCCACCCTCTCCCAACGAAAGTAATTAGACTGGGAAATGTAGGCGATACTATAAAATGCCAAATTTCTACATTAAATATCTACTCTAAAATGGTACAACTCAGAGCCCCAGTTTTACTGTCAAAGAGGGTTTCTTTTTACTGAATTCCTCTTACTACAAGAGGTTAATATAAGCACTTTTATTGATTTGGGTAAGTCCCTTTTGTCTTTTGGCAGCATGCTGATAAGAGTTTGGTGATCAGGATGGGAGTCACTCCTAGCTCAATTCTCAGGCATAGTTCGGTTCAGATTTAGCCAGGAGACGTGCCAAAGTTCACAGAGAGTATAAGAGCTACCACAAATTTAACTAGCGTGGTAAGTTTTTCTGTCTTGTCACATAAGGTATCGAAGTTATTTTTATCTAGCCTCAAAGCCAGGATTGGGAGAAGCTGTTGTCTAACAGGGATGTTGTGTGAAGACAGAAACACTTACCACCCTTCAGTACACAATGATGCTGTTTCTGACAGCTGTCAGTGACTGTAGCAGAGAGGGGAGCAGGCTCTTTTGCTTCTCTCTTCCATATACACACAATCATGGCAAAAAGGAAGAGCTTCCCTGGTGGTTCAGACAGTAAAGTGTCTGCCTTTAATGCGGGAGACTCAGGTTCGATCCCTGGGTCAGGAAGATCCCCTGGAGAAGGAAATGGCAACCCACTCCAGTATTCTTGCCTGGAGAATTCCGTGGATTGAGGAGCCTGGTGGGCTACAGTCCACGGGGTCGCAAAGAGTTGGACATGACTGAATGACTTCACTTTGCTTTGCTATACAGAGAAAAAGGGGTGGAAATGTGGGTATTATGCATCTAGTGTAGCTACCTCTTCCCTTCGTATCATGCAAAAATGCTTGAGACCTTCAATTCAGTTCAGTCACTCAGTCATGTCCGACTCATCGTGACCCCATGAACCGCAGCATGCCTGGCCTCCCTGTCCATCACCAACTCCTGGAGTCTACCCAAACTCATGTCCATTGAGTCGGTGATGCCATCCAACAATCTTATCCTCTGTCATCGCCTCCTCCTCCTGCCCTCAATCTTTCCCAGCATCAGGATCTTTCCAAATAAGTCAGCTTTTCACATCAGGTGGCCAAAGTATTGGAGTTTCAGCTTCAACATCAGTCCTTCCAATGAACACCCAGGACTGATCTCCTTTAGGATGGACTGGTTGGATCTCCTTGAAGTCCAAGGGACTTTTGAGAGTCTTCTCCAACACCACAGTTCAAAAGCATCAATTCTTTGGTGCTCAGCTTCTGTCTGAATATTTGGGGTATTCCACATGACCACTACATACTTCCTCATGTCAGTCATTTGTCCTTCTTCCCATAGTCTCTGTCTTGATGAATATCTTCTTTGAACAAGTCCCACTCCTGCCTTCCCTCCCCCCCTCTCCCCAGGATATGCTACTTCTTCGTGAAGAAACAAGTCCCAAGTTTCTTTACATGTCTTGTAGAATGCACACCTTCAGATATCTCCTGTGAGCCAGAAGCATGTTCTCAACAAGGTTTCTTCTGCTAGCTATATGAAAGGAGTAAGCCTTGCAAGTAAGAGTAGGTCTCACATTTCAGATTACAATTTGGAAGTGAGGAATAGATTTAAGGGCCTAGATCTGATAGATAGAGTGCCTGAAGAACTATGGAATGAGGTTCGTGACATTGTACGGGAGACAGGGATCAAGACCATCCCCATGGAAAAGAAATGCAAAAAAGCAAAATGGCTGTCTGGGGAGGCCTTACAAATAGCTGTGAAAAGAAGAGAGGCGAAAAGCAAAGGAGAAAAGGAAAGATATAAGCACCTGAATGCAGAGTTCCAAAGAATAGCAAGAAGAGATAAGAAAGCCTTCTTCAGTGATCAATGCAAAGAAATAGAGGAAAACAACAGAATGGGAAAGACTAGAGATCTCTTCAAGAAAATTAGAGATACCAAGGGAACATTTCATGCAAGGATGGGCTCGATAAAGGACAGAAATGGTATGGACCTAACAGAAGCAGAAGATATTAAGAAGAGGTGGCAAGAATACACAGAAGAACTGTACAAAAAAGATCTTCACGACCCAGATAATCATGATGATGTGATCACTAATCTAGAGCCAGACATCTTGGAATGTGAAGTCAAGTGGGC
>SJYT01073146.1:389445-406036 GCA_006410635.1 Cephalophus harveyi | reverse complement strand
CATGGCTTAATTATTATAAAAATTCAGATAAATTAGAGTAATAACTGCTCAAAATAATTGAAAAACTATCACAGCACTATATATAAAGTAAAACCTGCATTATAAAGTACCATTCTACCTCATGGCTGGATTTTACATATGAAAGAATGGTCAACTGCATTCACAGTAAGATTAATAGGCTCCCCAAAGTCTTCCTGCTCCAATGATGTACCTCACCCACCTGCACCCAGAGGCCTGAATCTACTATTGAGAAAAATTTACTCAGCACCGTATTCTTTGTCTTTTGCTAAAGGGCAAATATCTTAGGGAAGGATATCAGTTTAATTCTTATAATACATTTATATTTTTAGTACAAATCATTTATCATGTCCTTTCTAGGAATGCTTTTAAAGGAAGTAAAAATTCATGATTCCTATAAGACCCCAAATAAAAGAAAATGTCACGTCAATGTCGTGTGTCCTATGTTTGGCACAACTCCATCATGCTTCAAAATGTACTTTTTAAGGTTAGGTTAGCAATGAAACAAGGAAATGAGTCCTGGAAATATGTTTCAGGATTGTACAAAGCAAGAGTAGTCAACTGGTATCCCTGGATGAATTTTCAGAGTCAGTAAGCCTCCTGAAATTGTATGCAAATTTTTTCAGTTATGTGCATTTTGGGGGAAGAAAATCTACAGCACTGAACAGATTCTTAAATAGGTTCATGACCCCAGAGATGATAAGAACCACTGGCATATAGAATTAAAATGTTTCTTATATAAGTAGCTAAAGGTTGCAACTTCAAAAAGTATCCCACAGTCCGTGTGACACTACCCACATCACAGAGACCCCACTGCTTATCTGTCACAGCCAGTACCTTAACCTATTATTGCATACTGTTTTCTACTTACCATATTAATTGAAAACAAAGGCAAAGAGAAAAGGTAACTGAGAAAGAACTTCTTTTCCATTTTACAAAGACTCTTAAACTGCAAAATAAATGTTTCTATAATAAGGTCAATGACATGGATAAGTGCTGTATCTCATGAGGTGAATATTTGAAAATCACCAAAAGAGAAAAGGGGAAATATTAACAAATCAGTTACCTAAGGAAGACAAAATAAAAAGCTTGCAGAAAACTTGATTTTTGAAAATCATTTACATAAAAACAGTCTTGATATGAAACCATGGCAGATTTCACCAAGAATTAATAAATGTAGGTTGAATCTTTTTAATCATGTTTTTAATATACCAGGAGAGCTTACTAAATGAAGGAAAATAAAAATACTTTTAATTAAAATAAATGCATGTGGGAAAATAATTCAAAACATAGTGAGGGGTTGAAAATATGCACTTGGACTGGCTCATTTGCATGTAAAAGAAAATTCAAAATAACAGTCACTGAAACTAGATAGAATTTCTATCTTTCTCTTGTAAACCAAATCTGGAGGTTAGTATTTCAAGGGTGGTTAGGCTGCCTCTACATTTTCAAGGGGGCTTTCCTGGTGGCTAAGACAGTAAAAAAAAAAATCTGTCTGCAATGCAGAAAACTGGGGTTCAATCCCCTGGGTTGGGAAGATCCCTTGGAGAATCCCATGGACAGAAGAGCCTGGTAGGCTACAGCCCATGGGGTCACAAAGAGTCAGACACAACTGAGTGACCAACACTTTCACATCTTCAAGAACCTAGGTCCTTTCTATACAGTTTTTTTTTCCACATGTATAACTTTCATTATGCCTTGTCTAGTGCTCTGGACAGCACATTTGTAGTCTATCACAGAGGAAGGAGGAAATGCTCAATAAAAAGTATGTACCTCTATGACCCATTTAAAGACTTTTCTGAAAATTCACATCACAGGTTAATTTATGTACTAAGTTCATATGTGGAAGCCCTAACCCCAGCATCCCAGAATGTGACCTTGTTTGGAAATAGGGTATTTGCAGATATGTTAGTTAAGAGGAGGTCCTTAAGGTAGCCCTGACTTAAAATGACTAGTGTTCTTATAAAAAGGGGAAAATTGGACAAGAAACATGCATGCGCAAAGGGAGAATGTGGTCTACTATAAGCCAAGGAGAGAAGTTTGGAACAGATACTTCTCTCACTTTCCTCAAAAGGAATAAACCCTGTTGATGCTTTGACTTTGGGCTTCTAACCTCCAGAACTGTGAGACAGAAAATTTCTATACTTTGAGTTACTCAGTTAGTGATACTTTGTAATGGCAGCCATAACGACAAACTAGGACATTACACAAAACCCTGCTTACATAATGTAGGTAGATGAAACTCAGTCCCATGCCCAAATCTAGTGTCAAGGAGGCTGAGAAATGGAGTCTTTAATCTGGACAGCCATGTGTCCAGCTAAAATGTGGGACAGTCTTATTGAAAAAGAGAATGGCTTTGGGGGATCAAATAAATAGTGTTTGCCACAAAGTAAAAACTGAAAGTCCCAAGTCCCTGCCCTAGATCCTCTAGAGATAGTGCAAATACAGTTTACATTTTTTGTGTGTATATCTCTCTATATATATATTTGTGTGTGTGTGTGTGTGTATCTCTCTCTCTCTCTCTCTCTGTGTATATATATATATATTTTTTTTTTTTTTGCACAGTTGTCTGAAAATGTCCCAAGTGATAGCAATAAGTGCCACCACTACCTATTTGAACACTATTGATCAAAATCATGTTTTACAGTGGAGTTAATAAAACTATATATCTTCTATGCATCTTCTAGGAGAAGGAAATGGCAACCCACTCCAGTATTCTTGCCTGAAAAATCCCATGGACAGAGTAGCCTGGTAGGTTACAGTCCACGGGGTCGCAAAGAGTCAGACACAAATGAGCAACTTCACTTTCTTTTTACTTTCATGTATCTTCTAGGGTTAACAGAATTCATTGATCATTTAGCATATTTAGAATAGCCTCTGAGATATAATATTTTTAAATACGTGCTAGTGACTGCTATAAAAGGGGCAACCTTACATACCTAGATTTTCTTTATCATCTGACTTAAATGGTATTTACTCTATAAAGTGTTCCTTTGTTCTTTCAGGCAGAGTTAATCACTCTTTTCTGTTCCTATTTAAATTGGATATTACTTGTACATCTTCATAAAAGTCATGTGAAGTTGGTATATACTCAATCCCTCAGTATAGCTGAGGGAAACTTACACCCAGATCACTGATAAGCATGATAGAATGGGGATGTTAATCCAATCCATTCAGCAAAAACTTATATTCCCTTTAGACTAAATATTACATATGCTAATTACTGAAGTAGAAAGAATTTTGGCCACCATGATCTCCAATGCTTGCTGCTATTCCCCTGAATATAGTAAGTTATATGAAAAAAGGGACTTTGCATATGTAATCATTACTAATCTGCTGACTTTAAAATAAGTACATTATGCTATATTACCAATATGGGTCCAATACAATCACATTAGCTCTTAAAAACAAAAGAAAGGCAGGAGTGGAGCTCAGAGAGATTCTAGGAATGAGAAGGATTTAACACATCAATGCTGGTTTGCAGATGGAAAAAGTCACATGAGAAAGAAGACAGGCAGCTTCGAAAAACAGAGTGGCCTCCAGCTAGTCCCTCATTTCTACAGCCTCACAGAAATGAATTCTGAAACAATCTGAATAAACTTGAAAGCAAAATTCTTTCTCAGAGCTTGCAGATAAAGCCCAATCTTGTTGATTACCTTGAGTTTGGCCTTGTGAGACCCAAAACAGACAATCCAGCTGAGATACATTGTGCCTGGGCTTCTGACCCACAGAAACTATGAGGGAAAAAAAAAAAAAAAAGAGGATGTCATTTTAAGCTGTTAAAATTGTGGCAATTTTAAATTATGGCAGCAAAAGATAACTAGTACATCTATTTACTTGCATCCTGTATTAAATGAGTTACTAAAAATTTGCTGTTTATTTTTAACCACCCCACTCCAAGCCAAACCACAGCATATGGCCTAAATTACTAGCAGTCACTAGTAGTAGACAATACATTAGTGGCTAGCAGTCAGTTCAGTTCAGTCTAGTCACTCAGCAGTATTCGACTCTTTGTGACCACATGAACCGCAGCACACCAGGCCTCCCTGTCCATCACCAAATTCCGGAGTTCACCCAAACTCATGTCCATTGAGCCAGTGATGCTATCCAATAATCTCATCCTCTGTCGTCCCCTTCTCCTCCTGCCCTCAACCTTTCCCAGCATAAGTTCAGTTTTCAGTTTCAGTTCAGTCACTCAGTCATGTCTGACACTTTGTGAACCCATGAACTGCAGCATGCCAGGCCTCCTTGTTCATCACCAACTCCTGGAGTTCATCCAAACCCAGTCCACTGAGTCGGTGATGCCATCCAACCATCTCATCCTTTTTCATCCTCTTCTCCTCCTGCCTTCAACCTTCCCCAGCATCAGGGTCTTTTCAAATGAGTCAGCTCTTCACATCAGGTGGCCAAATTATGGGAGTTTCAGCTTCAACATCAGTCTTTCCAATGAACACCCAGGACTGATCTCCTTTAGGATGGACTGGTTGGATCTCCTTGAAGTCCAAGGGACTCTCGAGTTTTCTCCAAAACCACAGTTCAAAAGCATCAATTCTTCAGCCCTTTTCTTTCTTTATAGCCAACTCTCACATCCATACATGACCACTGGAAAAACCATAGCTTTGGCTAGATGGACATTTGTTGGCAAAGTAATATCTCTGCTTTTTAACATGCTATCTAGGTTGGTCATAAATTTCCTTCCAAGGAGCAAACGACTTTTAATTTCATGGCTGCAGTCACCATCTGCAATGATTCTGGAGCCCCACACAATAAAGTCAGTCACTGTTTCTAGTTTCTCCATCTATTTGCCATGAAGTGATGGGACCAGATAGGAAAAGGAGTGCATCAAGGCTGTATATTGTCACCCTGCTTATTTAAATTATATGCAGAGAACATCATGAGAAATGCTGGACTGGAAGAAACACAAGCTGGAATCAAGATTGCCGGGAGAAATATCAATAACCTCAGATATGCAGATGATACCACCCTTATTGCAGAAAGTGAAGAGGAGCTAAAAAGCCTCTTGATGAAAGTGAAAGAGGAGAGTGAAAAAGTTGGCCTAAAGCTCAACATTCAGAAAACGAAGATCATGGCATCTGGTCCCATCACTTCATGGGAAATAGATGGGGAAACAGTGGAAACAGTTGGCAGGTCAGGTGGTCTGGTATTCCTATCTCTTTCAGAATTTTCCACAGTTTGTTGTGATCCACACAGTCAAAGGCTTTGTCATAGTCAATAAAGCAGAAATAGATGCTTTTCTGGAACTCTTTTGCTTTTTCGATGATCCAGTGCATGTTGGCAATTTGATCTCCGGTTCCTCTGCCTTTTCTAAAACATTTGGAATTTCATGGTTCACGTATGGCTGAAGGCTGGCTTGGAGAATTTTGAGCATTACTTTACTAGCGTGTGAGATTAGTGCAATTATGTGGTAGTTTGAGCATTCTTTGGCATTGCCTTTCTTAGGGATTGTTATGCTTCTTACACATAAGAACACAACTTTAATTCTCATGTGGATCCAGGGTGATTCGAAGGGGAGACAGATAGGTGAGGGAAAAGTTATTTATTTAGAGATATAAGATTAGATTAAGAAGAAATAGTATAGTAGGAAATTTAGACAGAGAAAAGGAGGCTGGATAACTTGGTTTACGGGGAAAACCAATAAAGTTCCAGACAAGGAACTTGCACCATCTACATTAGGCCACCGGCACCCACTTGAATATCGAAGGGTGCCCCGCCTTAGGCTCCCTTTCATGTGGATCTTAGCAGCCAGGGCAAGTAAGTAGATGTGGTGAGCCTCCCCGCTTCAGATGGGAATTCGGCCAAAAAAGGGGAAAAAAGNATAAAGTTCCAGACAAGGAACTTGCACCATCTACATTAGGCCACCGGCACCCACTTGAATATCGAAGGGTGCCCCGCCTTAGGCTCCCTTTCATGTGGATCTTAGCAGCCAGGGCAAGTAAGTAGATGTGGTGAGCCTCCCCGCTTCAGATGGGAATTCGGCCAAAAAAGGGGAAAAAAGAACAACATGGGGAAGCCCAGCATTGGTGTAAGACTCCAAAAACTTTATTTTTCAAAATCAGCTTATATACCCCAATTTGTACATAAAGAAATAATGGAATATGCAGAGTTATATGAGAGGCAGCAGTCCTGACCCTCATTGAGACAAGGCTTTCGTTTTGCATACCCTCCCGTATACCAAAGGTCTCAGATGGTTTACATTATCTTCTGGCCAAGAGGTCTGTTAACATTTTTATGGCTCTCTTCCTGGATAATTGTCTATCAACCAAAAAACTCCTTTTCCCTAGAAGTGTTTTTTCTTTACTCTGCATCACCCTCAAAGTACTAAATAAAGTTACATTCATTGTACATAAAGAAATAATGGAATATGCAGAGTTATATGAGAGGCAGCAGTCCTGACCCTCATTGAGACAAGGCTTTCGTTTTGCATACCCTCCCGTATACCAAAGGTCTCAGATGGTTTACATTATCTTCTGGCCAAGAGGTCTGTTAACATTTTTATGGCTCTCTTCCTGGATAATTGTCTATCAACCAAAAAACTCCTTTTCCCTAGAAGTGTTTTTTCTTTACTCTGCATCACCCTCAAAGTACTAAATAAAGTTACATTCCTGTGGAACAAAGGTGCAGTGGGTTATAACAAAGAAAGTACTTAACTCAAAGATCTAATGTTGCTAATACCAGGTCTACTACCTGTTTTTCTATATACCAACTATATCTAGAAATAAAGAATATGAAAATTTGGCAGCAAGTATTGGCTCAACAAATGAAACCTTTAATCAGCCCTATTCTAATGATTTTGACTCCTCAGAAGCCCCTATATTCCTAGGATGTTTTAAGCTTCCTGTGCCTCCCGCTGTCGGGAGGCCTCAAACAATCACATGTGCAGCTGTACGAGTCCTGCAGGCAGGCTAGAAAGCCATCAGAGGGGTTTTTGGATTGAAACACTCATATTATGCCCAGGAGATTTATTATCTAAAAGGTTTAAACTAATTTTTTTCCAGAAAAATGTGGTGGGGGAACAGCCCCCTGTTAATGTCAGAAGAGTAGGTGGGAAGCATAACACAGTAAAGCAGGTAGACTCTGGTTTTGGGGGGTGGATGCTCAGGAAATTCCAGGGGGAACCCCTGAAGCCTGATCACATCCTTGCGTTTTGTCAGGCTTCCTTCCTCATGACCTTTGCCATGGGCGTGATTCCTCATGCTGGCTCCCGGCAGTAAATTTTTATCCCCATTTTACAGAGAAGGATTCTAAGGTTTAATTGACACACATAAAGTCAAACAGCTAGTTTGTGGCAGTAGCAGAATTTTGAATCCAGGAAGTCTAGTTCCAGAATCTGTGCAACAGTGAGAAGCACTATGCTGCCTGATTTACTGAATAAACACTCAATAAAAATATATTAAATCATTTGTTGAAATAACTTCACAGAAACTACTTCCTCCTCTAAGAGGATGGCCAGGTATTCAAAATAAAGGTCTGTTTAGGCAATTGTTTTCAGCAGGGTCTCAAGTTTGCTCCAGGCTCCTTACCTAGATATTTGCTTTGAGTAGGCTTGGGATGGGACTCTAAAATTTGCCTCTTTAAAGCTCGAGGTACATTTTAGATAAGGCCAGGCTGAGAAATAGTTGGCTATATCCTCCAAGAACTGATTTAGTAAATACTTACAGGGCTTCTTTGGTAGCTGAGTAGGTAAAAAACCTGCCTGTAGTGCAGGAGACCCAGGCTTGATCCTTGGGTCAGGAAGATCCCCTGGAGAAAGAAATGACAACCCATTCTAGGATCCTTGCCTGGAAAATTCCCTGGACAGAGGAGTCTGGCGTGCTGCAGTCCATGGGGTCACAAAGAGTCAGGCACAACTGAGCGACTAACATTAACTTACTACAGACAATGGTTTTAACATTCATCTAAACATATTAAAGTAAAGAAGGCAGAAGGTCAAGCTGAAGACTATATTGCACTTTTTAGGGTTCCCCCGAATAAAAGAAAATGTTATGGAAGCTATGATTTTTGAAGTATTGCTGTTTATCGTAAAGACCATCATAATCAAAGTAATATTAAGTATCAGATTCAGAAATACATTGGGGACTTCCAAACATTTCATCTAATTTTAAAATGCAAGGCTCTCTAGTTTTTTGAATTAAAAAACAATCATGATAAAGGGATAAGTATTATACTCAGTTTTCCTTATAGTTATTTAAATCACTGCTGACAATTTATGTGACTTGTTGTTAAAGAAGCCTTTTAAACAGTGCTAAGGTATATTTATGGATGTTGTACACCAAATATTTTATCACAAGCTTTCAATGAATTGTTTTATTGTACTGAATAACAAGTTATTTATTATATGTTCTCTTATTCGTGTTGTTACCCTACTAACTTGGAGAAAAATAATTTATATTTTCATGACATTTACTTGTTGATAGTAGTTTTTATAACCTTGCATTTTGGTCTACTATTCATTTTTATCCATGATGATTTGTGATTTAAAGGTTTTACAACAGCCTTCTGAGTTTTATGCATAGTGTATCATAATACTGGGAAACTATCTCCTTGTGTGTGAGGTCAATAATAGAATGAAAATGTGTTATTATTATAATATTTTAGAATTAAATGTAAATAATGAAAAACACAACTAAATCTTAATTCAGTAAGGAGTACATGTATACCTATTCATTTTGATGTAAATTATTTTTTCATTGTTTCATAGCCATGAAGACAGAAACCCAGTATTCAGATGATGAATTATGATGGATTATGCTCAATAAATTTTGTTCCTATTCATTTGGCTGTGTCTCATAAACCAAATAAAATTGTCTAAATCAGGAAAATCCAACTGGAATGCTGTATTTTGGGGGAACTTAGATTAATAATTATAGCCTGAAAGATATACACTAACTGAAGTGTTACCTCAGTCAAAAGGGAAAATTGCATTATGCCCAGCATATCATCTGTACTAAATCTATTTTATTTGTATCCTAATTCTATGATAATAGTGATATATGTATGGTCTATGATAAATATCTAGTAAGTAGACTTTCAGTTCCTCAAAACACTTCATTCCCTCACATTGTTGGATAACAGTTTATCAAACCACACTCTTAGACATTCTCCCACTTTCTTCCTAAATTAAACCTTAATGTTAGCTGCAACTGCCAGATGTCCTTCATTCTGAAAAATGTAGCAGAGGAGTTGGAGATTTTTTGAAGTGCCTAGTCAATCCCCGGAGAAGGCAATGGCACCCCACTCTAGTACTCTTGCCTGGAAAATCCCATGGGCAGAGGAGCCTGGTAGGCTGCAGTCCATGGGGTAGCTAAGAGTTGGACACGACTGAGCGACTTCACTTTCACTTTTCACTTTCATGCATTAGAGAAGGAAATGGCAACCCACTCTAGTGTTCTTGCCTGGAGAATCCCAGGGATGGAGGAGCCTGGTGGGCTGCCATCTATGGGGTCACACGGAGTCAGACATGACTGAAGTGACTTAGCAGTAGCAGTAGCAGTCAATCCCCAAAGAACTTGCTTCTTATTGTAAGGTAATTGGAGAAGACTTATGGAGAGTGTCAGTTCAGTAGATAAGGGATTCTGGTTTCCTTGTTAGATTTTTCCTGTACGCATTAAAATATGCCATGAATTAATGCTCTATTTGGGCTAAGGATCTACTCCCGTAAAAGGATAATAAACTGTATGGGCTTCAATTTTTATGCTTTCTCTTTGTCGCTGTTCCTTGAGGCCTACCTGGAGTTACTTAGCGGCTGAGGGATATTTGTTACCACATATTCCAGTATAACATTAAAAAATAAATTAATTAAATAAAAAAATTTAAAAAGAAGTTGTCGATTCTGTTATCTCTATCATTTTCCTTCTCATTGCTCAGTCTATCAGCCTCTTATAATGTACCTTATGTACCTTCATGTATACTACAGTACCAACTGTAATAAAGCAGATAACAAGAATCATTAAATCAGCAGACATACTTTAAAAAACAATGCCAAGTCAATTGGCTGTTCCGTGATGCTTGAAAGAGGTGTTTTTGGATCAAGTTCATGATCTTTTTCAGTGTTTAGTGGATTGTTTTGTTTATTTTGATTCCTTGGAAACACAAGGTTGAAATGTAAAAACTATGGAAGTGTTAACTCTACTCATTTAATTTGGACCATTAATATATAAGCCCACAATTGAATCTTAATATTATAGGTTTTGTGCCATTCCAATTTCCCACAGATACAAAAAATTAATAATCGCTGCTTCCAACACTAACACAACAAAGCAAACAGCAATAATAAGTTGTTGTTTCCAGAGCATAAGATTAAACAATGCAGAGCATGTAATCCACACATATAAAAAACAGTATACTAATATTTTACATAATAATAGCAATTACCTAAGGTGTGAATCAGCACCAAGACATAAGTTTTTACTCTTTCTTGATATGGGTTCTTGAGGATGAAAATGCACTTATTCAATTTTCCACCCTTTCATTTCCAGCCTCACAGAGTGCATTTTCTCTAATATACTACACATCAGTAAATATTTGTTAAGTGACTATTTAGATTATCTATGCCTTATAATTGAGCTATGCAATTAGTTTCTAAACTGTTCAGATGATACTTTATTCTAAGACAGGCCTTGTCTAATTCATCTTTATTTTTCTTGCCACCTCACATAGTTTGTTGAACATGCCTGCATCCAGTAAAACATGTCTGAATTGAACTGAATGGAACCGAGAAAGGTATTAATGTGACCAAGGCAATCTGTCCCATCTTTAAGCCATGCAGTTTGGATTCACACATGCTTTATTCATAAGCTGGCTCTCTAAACATAATTTATGTCAACCTTTTGGAAAATGTGTGCTATTGATTTTAAAAGGAATGGGTGAGAAGATGTTCATGGTTTAAAGTGGTGTTTGTTAAATCTTGCTTAGGAAAATCTAGGGTTATGCAGAGTGCCCTCAAGGAAGGAAATTAAACCAGAAAGTGGTCCCTCCTGAAAATGTCTGCTTTTATCTGTTGAACATAATACATTTACAAGATTTTATTTCTATAAATTTTAAAAAGTGGTCTAGAGTGACTTATCCCTATGATTGGCAAAAATAATAAAATAAACTGGAAATAAAACCCTCTGAAGAATAAACAGACTAGATTAGAGTTTGCCATTTAATGTTAAGTGCATAGAAACTCAAAGATGAACACTTCTATTTGACATTTTTCTTTATTCCCTGACTACAAGCAGTACAGTACTTCATTCAGCTTTTACCAGACAGATATGGAAAATGAAAATGTGGATTTCTAGTTTTCCCTGTTTACTGAGATATAATTGACATGCAGCACTGTGTAAATTTAACATGTACAGCATAATGATTTGACTCAAATATATTGTAAAATGATCACTACAAAACATCTGGTTAACATTAATCACTTCCTATAGACACACCACAAAAGAAGAAAAAAATGTTTGTTTGTTTTTTTCTTGTCACAAGAACTCTTAGGAGTTACTTTTAATTTTGAAATACTCCGTACAGCAGTGTTAATTTTAGTCTTCATGTTGCACAGTATATCCCTAGTACTTACTTATCTTATAACTGAAATTGTGAACTTTTTGATCCCTTTCATCTAATTCCCTTTCTCCCAGCCTCTACCTGTGAAAATGTATATTTCTTATGGATTTTTAAAACAGTCTTATAAAGCACATTCTCCTACGCATTGAAGCTTTAAGAGCTATAATTATGATACCAAAACGGATTTAACTCAATCAGATTGAGGTCATAATCAGTGCTCTTTCCTGTTATTTAAATGGTTTAAAATTAAAGACTATCTGACTCCATTAAACACATGTGTCTTTCTTTTCCCTCGAGGATCTTATTGGGTAAGGAGGTCAAAATGGTCAATCCTTCCAAAATATGAAAACTGACTTAGTGGGAAAAAATTAACCTTTTTCCTCTCATACATCTTTTCTCAATAACCATTTGGAATTACTAAGCAAAACTTGAAAACTTTATAGATAGCCATACATTATGAAAAAATAAGCAGTCCTTGGTAAAGCATCCCTTTATTGCAAAATGTTTTAAACTGTGTTCTCATGAGCATTTATGCTGCTACTTAACTGGCCAAGGTCACCCCTGGCCACATGTGGCTACTCAGAACTTGAAATGTGGCAAATCCAACTTGACATGTGCAATCTTCAACTGTATTTAAATATTTAGTTCAAAATGTAAATATTAATCATTTTATATATTTAAGCTAACATTTTTATATAATGGGTTAATTAAATGTATAGAGGATATGGGGTGGGATGTGGGAGGGGGATTCAGGATTGGGAGCTCATATACACCCATGGTGGATTCATGTCAATGTATGGCAAAACCAATATGGTATTGTAAAGTAAAATAAAGTAAAAATTAAAAAATAAAAATAAAAATAAAAAAAATAAAATAAAATTCAGTTCAGTTCATTTTAGTTGCTCAGTCATGTACAACTCTTTGCAACCCCATGGACTGCAGTATGTCAGGCTTCCCTTTCCATCATCAACTCCCGGAGATGGCTCAAACTTATGTCCATCCAGTTGGTAATGCCATCCAACCATCTCATCCTCTGTTGTCCGCTTCTCCACCTGTCTTCAATCTTTCCCGGCATCAGGGTCTTTTCCAGTGAGTCAGTTCTTCACATTAGGTGGCCAAGGTATCAGCATCAGTCCTTCTAATGAATATTCAGGACTGATTTCCTTTATGATTGACTGGTTTGAGCTCCTTGGAGTCCAGAGGATTCTCAAGAGTCTTCTCTAACACCACAGTTCAAAAGCATCAATTCTTTGGTGCTCAGCTTTCTTTATGGTACAACTCTCACATCCAAACACGACTACTGGAAAAACCATAGCTTTGACTAGACAGATCTGTGTTGACAAAGTAATGTCTCTATTTTTAGTATGCTGTCTAGGTTGGTCATAGCTTTTCTTCCAAGGAGCAAGCGTCTTTTAATTTCATGGCTGCAGTCACCATATGCAGTGATTTTGGAGCCCAAGAAAATAAAGTCTGTCACTGTTTCTATTGTTTCCCCATCTATTTCCCATGAAGTGAAAGGACTGGATGCCATTATCTTAGTTTTTTGAATCTTGAGTTTTAAGCCGGCTTATACACTACCATGTGTAAAACAGATAGCTAGTGGAAACCTTCTTTATAGCTCAAGGAGTTCAGTGTAGTGCTCTTTGGTGACGTAGAGGGGTGGTCTATTGTTTCCCCATCTATTTCCCATGAAGTGAAAGGACTGGATGCCATTATCTTAGTTTTTTGAATCTTGAGTTTTAAGCCGACTTTTTCACTCTCCTCTTTCACTTTCATCAAGAGGCTCTTTAGTTCCTCTTTGCTTTCTGCCATAAGGATGGCTTGCTTTATTCTGAAGATAAAGTCACCATCTTGTACCTCATTTCTAGAAATTAGATTTGTTGCCAGGCCCCTTTCATCAATACCTCAGATTCTCCATGTGGACACATACAATACCAGTATATTCTATTGTTGTTCTTTATAGATACTATGTTCCATATGTAGATCAACTTTTAGGCCCTGCTCTTTTCTTCTGTAATCTCAATAATTCTCATTCCTATCAATGCCATAAGAGATAGAAAACAAACTGGGTTAAGAACATAATTGAGAAAAATCAAGGCATATTCAGGAGTAAAGGCCATTCTTTTGGATCCTAGCCCATTACTTTTTGTACTTGAATAGTTAGGAAATAAAACCTGCTTGAAGGTGCCTGTTCACATACACATATACCCAGAGAGAAACAATCTTTCCATAAATCACTGTACCATGAACCTATTGAAGATATCAAAGCACAAAAAGTATACATCATATGAAACTTAAACAAACCTCTAGTATATGTGACTTCCAAGTAAGACGGTAGGTATTGCAAGAGGGCAGACACAGTGAAACGATATTCACAGAAAACAAGTCAATCTAATTACACTAGGACCACAGCATTGTCTAAATCAATGAAACTAAGCCATGCCCTGTGGGGCCACCCAAGATGGGCGGGCATGGTGGAGAGGTCTGAAAGAATGTGGTCCCCTAGTGAAACGATATTCACAGAAAACAAGTCAATCTAATTACACTAGGACCACAGCATTGTCTAAATCAATGAAACTAAGCCATGCCCTGTGGGGCCACCCAAGATGGGCGGGCATGGTGGAGAGGTCTGAAAGAATGTGGTCCCCTGGAGAAGGGAATGGCAAACCACTTCAGTATTCTTGCCTTGAGAACCCCATGAACAGTATGAAAAGGCAAAATGATAGGATACCAAAAAAGGAACTCCCCAGGTCAGTAGGTGCCCAATATGCTACTGAAGATCAGTGGAGAAATAACTCCAGAAAGAATGAAGATATGGAGCCAAAGTAAAAACAATACCCAGTTGTGGATGTGACTGGTGATAGAACAAGGTCTCATGCTATAAAGAGCAATATTGCATAGGAACCTGGAATGTCAGGTCCATGAATCAAGACAAACTGGAAGTGGTCAAACAGGAGATAGCAAGAGTGAACATGGACATACTAGGAATCAGTGAACTAAAATGGACTGGAATGGGTGAATTTAACTCAGATGACCATTATATCTACTACTGCGGGCAGGAATCCCTCAGAAGAAATGGAGTAGCCATCATGGTCAACAAAAGAGTCTGAAATGCAGTANCTTTTTTATTGCAAATACCAGAAATGTCTTCAGATGAACATATAATGCCCAACTGTGGATATGACTAGTGATGAAAGTAAAGTCTGATGCTGTAAAGAACAGTATTGCATAGGAACTGGAATGCTAGGTTCATGAATCAAGGTAAATTGGAAGTGGTCAAACAGGAGATGGCAAGAGTGAACATCAACATTTTAGGAATCAGTGAACTCAAATGGACTGGGATGGGCGAATTTAATTCAGATGACCATTGTATCTACTACTGTGGGCAAGAATCCCTTAGAAAAAATGGAGTACCCCTCATAGTCCATAAAAGAGTCCAAAATGCAGTAAGTACTTGGATGCAATCTCAAAAATGACAGAGTGATCTCTGTTCATTTCCAAGGCAAATCATTCATTATCACAGGAATCCAAGTCTATACCCCAAACACTAATGCCAAAGAAGCTGAAGTTGAACAGTTCTATGAAGACCTACAAGACTTTCTAGGACTAACATCCCCTGAAGATGTCCTTTTCATCATAGGGGACTGGAATGCAAAAGTAGAGTCAAGAGATACCTGGAGTAACAGGCAAGTTTGGCTTTTAAGTACAGAATGAAGCAGGGCAAAGACTAACAGAGTTTTGCCAAAAGAACACCCTGGTCTTAGCAAACATCCTCTTCCAAAAACACAAGAGAAGACTACACATGGACATCACCAGATGGTCAATACTAGAATCATCTTCTTTGCAGCCAAAGATGGAGAAGCTCTATACAGTCAGCAACAATAAGACCAGAAGCTGACTGTGGCTCAGATCATTAACTCCTTATTGCAAAATTCAGACTTAAATTGAAGAAAGTAGGGAAAACCACTAAACCATTCAGGTATGACCTAAATAAAATCCCTTACAATTATAGAGTGGAAGTGACAAATAGATTCAAGGGATTAGATCTGATAGATGGAGTGCCTGAAGAACTATGAACAGAGGTTCTTGACATTGTATAGGAGGCAGTGATCAAGAGCATCACCAAGAAAAAGAAATGCAAAAAGGCAAAATGGTTATCTGAGGAGGCCTTACAAATAGCTGAGAAAAGAAGAGAAGCTAAAAGCAAATGAGAAACATTAAGATATATCCATCTGAATGCAGAGTTCCAAAGAATAGCAAGGAGAGATAAGATAGGCTACCTCAGTGATCAGTGGGAAGAAATAGAGGAAAACAACAGAATGGGAAAGACTAGAGATATCTTCAAGAAAATTAGATACCAAGGGAACATTTCATGAAAAGATGGGCACAATAAAGGACAGAAATGGTATGTACCTAGCAGAAGCAGAAGATATTAAGAAGAGCTGGCAAGAATACACAGAAGACCTATACAAAAAAGATCTTCATGACCCAGATAACCATGATGGTGTGATCACTTACCTAGAGCCAGATATCCTGGAATGTGAAGTCAAGTGGGCCTTAGGAAGCATCACTATGAACAAAGCTAGTAGAGGTGATGGAATTCCAGCTGAGCTATTTCAAATCCTGGAAGATGATGTTGTAAAGGTGCTGCACTCAATATGCCAGCAAATTTGGGAAACTCAGCAGTGGCCACAGGACTGGAAAAAGTCAGTTTTCATTCCAATCCCAAAGAAAGGCAATGACAAAGAATGTTCACAATATCGCACAATTGCACTCATTTCAGGTGCTAGCAAAGTAATGCTCAAAATTCTCCAAGCCAGGCTCCAACACTATGTGAACAGTGAACATCCAGATGTTCAAGCTGGATATAGAAAAGGCAGAGGCACCAGAGATCAAATTGCCAACATCTGCTGGATCATAGAAAAAGCAAGAGAATTCCAGAAAAATATCTACTTCTGCTTCATTGACTACACTAAAGCCTTTGACTGTTTGAATCACAACAAACTGT
>SJYT01073146.1:368939-388722 GCA_006410635.1 Cephalophus harveyi | reverse complement strand
GCTGGACTGGAAGAAACACAAGCTGGAATCAAGATTGCCGGGAGAAATATCAATAACCTCAGATATGCAGATGACACCACCCTTATGGCAGAAAGTGAAGAGGAGCTAAAAGGCCTCTTGATGAAAGTGAAAGAGGAGAGTGAAAAAGTTGGCTTAAAGCTCAACATTCAGAAAACAAAGATCATGGTATCTGGTCCCATCACTTTATGCCAAATAGATGGGGAAACAGTGAAAACAGTGTCAGACTTCACTTTTTTGGGCTCCAAAATCACTGCAGATGGTGACTGCAGCCATGAAATTAAGACACTTACTCCTTGGAAGAAAAGTTATGACCAACCTAGATAGCATATTGAAAAGCAGAGACATTACTTTGCCAACACAGGTCCATCTCGTCAAGGCTATGGTTTTTCCTGTGGTCATGTATGGATGTGAGAGTTGGACTGTGAAGAAGCCTGAGTGCCGAAGAATTGATGCTTTTGAACTGTGGTGTTGGAGAAGACTCTTGAGAGTCCCTTGGACTGCAAGGAGATCCAACCAGTCCATTCTGAAGGAGATCAGCCCTAGGATTTCTTTGGAGGGAGTGATGCTGAAGCTGAAACTCCAGTACTTTGGCCACCTCATGTGAAGAGTTGACTCATTGGAAAAGACTCTGATGCTGGGAGGGATTGGGGGCAGGAGGAGAAGGGGACGATAGAGTATGAGATGGCTGGATGTCATCACTGACTCGATGGACGTGAGTCTGAGTGAACTGCAGGAGATGTTGATGGACAGGGAGGCCTGGTGTGCTGTGATTTATGGAGTCGTAAAGAGTTGGACACAACTGAGCGACTGAACTGACTGAACTGATATGTCATTTGACTTGCAGCATGCAGTGAAAAGTAAAAATAAAATAAAAATAGTCTCCATTATTAACAAACATTTCTTTCAGCCAGGAAACACTGTAATTCCCAGATTCTTTCTATGAAATACTTCTGACTAAGGGTTTATCCAACTTTAGTGTATTTAGGATATAGTTGTAGATCATAGTAAAATGTAGATCCCCAAGTTCCATTCAATAAAGGCCCAGATGCAATAGATTTTGGATCAGACCTAGGAAACTGCACAAACACTGAATATAGAAATGCCAACTCTGACAGAAACCAAATAACTATAAAAATACAAGTGGGTTTTGGAGGAAACTCAGTTAAAACCAAAAGTAAGATTGAAAGTTAACCTAATTTTATAATTTAGAAGTACATTTCACAAAAATGTAATCAATGGAACTGAAAAATAAAGTTGATGGCCCATGTATGCTTTGACACTTAAATGAGAACAAATTTACCAGCCAGAAATAAAGTAGCGAACACCTTAGGACTTCTCCTGGAGTCAAGAAGAAGCACAAAACTGGGCAGCATTTTTTTTTTTTTTTACCAATATTAAGAAGATACACGTTTCTTGAAGAAGCATAAGAGCTGTACTCCCCATACTATCATCAATATATCACCCAAGTATACCTTTTTGGAGACTGATTTCCAGAAAACAACCAGGAAAGACACATGATAGGATGGTGTCTGGTAAGTTCTGTATGGGTAAGGTTGGCAATAATATGATAGGAAAATGTTCCTCTTATAAGAAAAACCTGTACTTCAGCAGAGCAGAGATGGAAAGAATGCAGATAGTATAGCAAGGTGAATAGTAGCTGTGTGTGGTGTAGTCTGATCATTTGCATTTCTAATGAATCCACAGGTGATGATGATGCTATTGATCCAGGGTTCATACTTTGAATACCTGTAGTTTGGATTGCCAAAGTGTCAAGTCATTAGGGGTAAGAAATAATGCCCACCTACTTACCCAAGCACCAGATTTGCCCACTCAAAGACTCCAACAGCAAGCCTCCCCACAGACACCACCAGGTGGCCCACCCAGAATCTCTGGACAGGCTGATTGGGTGAAGTACTTTGCCTGCCAAAACCAGTCTATAAGACTGGAAGAGGTGCCTACTTCCTCAAATGCACAGGCATCAATACAAGGCCACAATTAGTAGTCAATGGATAAACACTGGCATTTGGAGTATCATGTTTCAACTGGAAAAAAAAATACATATGCTTCTACACTGGAGAAAAATTCAATTTAGATTAAAGGGTTACTATTTAAAACTGAAAACATATCTTACAGAAGCTATGAGTAACTTCTTACATGGAGCCAGAAGATCTAATATCAGTGAATGTAGCCAGGGCCAACTCATTTGTGACTTCAAACTGTTAGTAAAGTTGCATTTTTGAAGACAAAGTCCCATATAAAGATTAAGGCTCTTGCTTTGGGAAAACACTTTTTGATCATGCTTCTTGTTAGTTATATTCTGATTTCTGGAAGACTATATATCATTTTGAATGGTTCCCTAAAGGCAAAAATTCGTGAAGCATAAGCAGAGGAGCAGCACAGAGCTAATGAAAGCCTTGGGAATGCTATAGGATAGCAAAAATACAGAGAGAAGAACAGAGTATCAGAAACTTGGAAAATTCAGGGCCATGAGCTTTTACCTTTTACAAATGTCAGGCATGCTGAGCATAAGATAGAAATGTAGGTATATGATAACTTTTTAAAAATTACTCCCCCCCCCCTAAATTCTATAGGTGAATTTCTGGTGATATGATATCCTTATATATATTGGGGTAGACACTTGAACTTAGAAAAAAATGAGGTTTGAGAGAGATTTATGATTTTTCATACAGCATTGTGAGTAGGAATTTAGAAGCCAATTCTGGTAACTACCTTTAAAGCATAAGCACTTAGAAGGGAATGGATCAAAACATTGTCTGTAGTTTTCTATGGCTATTGCATAAAAGTAACACTGTAGTGGTGAAGAGTGTGGATTCAAGATAGACTGCTTGGGTTTGAATCTTGACTGAAAAGTGTGGTACCTTAGGAAAAAAGGTTTAAGTTCTCTGTACCTTTGTTGTTTCATTTGTGAAAAGGAAGTAACAGTAACATCTTCTGCATCTGGTTGTCATAAGCATTAAACAAAATAATCAATGGAAAAAATTATCAGAGTATCTGATCCATAATAAGTGCCCAGCCACTGTTATACTGTTCAGTTCAGTTCAGTCGCTCAGTCGTGTCCGCCTCTTTGAGACCCCATGAACCGCAGCACGCCAGGCCTCCCTGTCCATCACCAACTCCCAGAGTTCACTCAAACTCATGTCTATCAAGTCAGTGATGCCATCCAGCCATCTCATCCTCTGTCATCCCCTTCTCCTTCTGTCCCTAATCCCTCCCAGCATCAGGGTCTTTTCCAATGAGTCAACTCTTTACATGAGGTGACCAAAGTATTGGAGTTTCTGCTTCAACATCAGTCCTTCCAATGAACACCTAGGACTGATCTCCTTTAAGATGGACTGGTTGGATCTCCTTGCAGTCCAAGGGACTCTCAAGAGTCTTCTCCAACACCACAGTTCAAAAGCATCAATTCTTTGGTGCTCAGCTTTCCAACAACACAAGAGAAGACTCTGCACATGGACATCACCAGATGGTCAACACCGAAATCAGATTGATTATATTCTTTGCAGCCAAAGATGGAGAAGCTCTATATAGTCAGCAAAAACAAGACCAGGAGCTGACTGTGGCTCAGATCATCAACTCCTTATTACCAAATTCAGACTTAAGTTGAAGAAAGTGGGGGAAAACCACTAGGCCATTCAGGTATGACCTAAAGATCCCTTATGATTATACAGTGGAGGTGAGAAATAGGTTTAAGGGACTAGATCTGATAGATAAGAGTGCCTGATGAACTATGGAAGGAGGTTCGTGACATTTGTACAGGAGACAGGGATCAAGACCATCTCCATGGAAAAGAAATGCAAAAAAGCAAAATGGCTGTCTGGGGAGGCCTTACAAATAGATGTGAAAAGAAGAGAAGTGAAAAGCAAAGGAGAAAAGGAAAGATATCAGCATCTGAATGCAGAGTTCCAAAGAATAGCAAAGAGAGATAAGAAAGCCTTCCTCAGCGATCAATGCAAAGAAATAGAGGAAAACAACAGAATGGGAAAAACTAGAGATCTCTTCAAGAAAATTAGAGATACCAAGGGAACATTTCATGCAAAGATGGGCTCAATAAAGACAAAAATGATATGGACCTAACAGAAGCAGAAGATATTAAGAAAAAGGTTATACTGTTAGCTATTATTTTATTCAAAAATTTCAGAATTGTCTACAATAAGCCTATATTCCTATATTTTCAGGAAAATGTTATATTAAAAACATACAACACAGATTTCCCTGGTGGCCCAGTGGTTAAGAATCTGCCTGCCAGTGCAGGAGACATGGGCTCAATCCCAGGTCTTGAAGATCCCACATGCCATGGAGCAACTAAGCCTGGGGGCCATAACTACTGAGTCTGTGCTGTAGAGCTTGCAAGTTGCAACCACTGAAGCCCATGCATCCTAGAGCCTGTGCACTGCAACTGGAGAAGCCAACACCAAGAGAAGCCTGTGCACCACAACTAGAGAGTAGCCCCCACTCACTGCAACTAGAAAAAGCCCACAAAGACCCAGCACAGCCAAAAACAAATAAGCAAATAAATAAAAAAATTAAAAACATACATTATTGAATATACATATATGTGCATAGTCACTCAGTCACGTCTGACTCTTTGCGAGCCTATGGACTGTAGCCCGCCAGGCTCTTCTGTCCATGGGGATTCTCCAGGCAAGGATATTGGAGTGGGTTGCCATGCTCTCTTCCAGGGGATCTTTCCAATCCAGGGATGGAACTGAGGTCTCCTGCCTTGTAGGTGGATTCTTTACCATCTGAGCCACCAGGGAAGCTCATATACATATATATGTATGCACATATATACTTTATTTTGTGTATTTTGTAATTTGGGATTTAGAAAAGTTTGAGATGAGGACATACTATTAGCCATTTATTTTGTAGTCTAGTGAAATCAAACTGGATTCTAGACAAACAATGTATATACAATCTACATTTTTATTTCCATAGCGCTTGCATTATGTTTCTGATGGTGACTGTGGGAGTCTATACATGTTATTTACTCCTAAATGAGGATCCTAATACTGAACTTGTATGGCTGTGGTGGTAATTAGTTAAGATAAACACAGAAGGCTCCTCTCTGCCTGCTGCCACTGCTACTAAGTCGCTTCAGTCGTGTCCGACTCTGTGAGACCCCATAGATGGCAGCCCACCAGGCTCTGCTGTCCCTGGGATTCTCTAGGCAAGAATACTGGAGTGGGTTGCCAAGAGTGGGTTGCCATTTCCTTCTCCAATGCATGAAAATGAAAAGTCGAAGTGAAGTCGTTCAGTCGTGTCCGACTCTTCGCGACCCCATGGACTGCAGCCAACCAGGCTCCTCCATCCATGGGATTTTCCAGGCAGGAGTACTGGAGTGGGGTGTCATTGCCTTCTCCATCTCTGCCTAGTGACTGGCATTCAATTACTATTAGTTGCTATCACTCTAAATCAACTTTAACAAGTTAGACCAAGTAGTCTGAAATGTACTATGTTCCAGTATAGTTATGACTCAATGTAGAAATCAGGTCCAGGCCACTAAATACATCTTCTTGCCACTGTTTTCATATGTATAATTCCAAGATATACTAAGGTTGTGAGGCCAAAGCACAATTTTATAAACTTTTTTTTTTTGCAATAACTATGGGGCAATCTGTAAGATATATCTTCAATGTCAATTTTTTATATCATGCACACATGACTTCATTATCTCAGGAAGTTCCTCTGAGAGACATCTACTCTTTACTGAAATTAAAACCATATCCAGTCCAAAATTCCATTACGTGTGTAATTTGATCATCTGAAATATGTGAGTTAGGGAGTTCTTTTACCATTAATGCTTCTATAGAGATGACATATGATTATCTGAGGTGTGAAGTGACAGATGACTGTTCATAGCATAGCAATTTAGTTTTGTCTAAAATACTGGAGTACTGTCACTATGGTGGCATAATTAACATCACAGGTTTACCCTGTGAAGAATCTCAAAAGAGACCTGTAATTAATATAATTGTGAACACACAACAATTAAGGACATTATAGAATGTCTTCCTATCATTTATAATAATAGGAAGGACTTCTTTAGTCAATTTCTGTTTATTTCTATTCTGTGCTTGGAATTGCCCTTGAGTAGTTAGTAATGGGTGCTTCAATGCCATCTGGCTCTTTGTGGATAGGCAGGCACATCTCCAAAATCATAAGGTGAAATATCAACTGTAAAAAAAAAAAGAGGTTTATGTTCTCTGTAATGTACTAGCACAGGCTTGAAGTCAATAACTGCTAGTCTCAAAAAGAACTTAAAACTGGAATTCAATGCCATAGAATGTCAGACAGCCCTACTTCCACCATCAAAGCAGGAAATACGACTTAGCATAAGTTGCCTTTTGTGAAATAAAAGTCAGGACATTGAATACTGCCAGCATCCCCTTGAAGTCTACCAATATCCAGAGACCAGTTTAATGACCTGTTTTGGTTTTGGAGTAGGTATCTTATGAGTTCTATTAAATGAACTTTAGCAGCATGGATACAACAGACTAAATTATTCAAATCCTGAGTCTTTTTCTTCTCTAAGCCTAAATTCCTGAGAGGTAGTGATTAAGGGCAGGAATCTTTGATGTCAAGGAGGCTCTAGTTCTGATCTTCCTCTACCAATTTTTGTGACATTTAATGAATTAATCTCTCTGAGGCTCAATTTTCTCATCTGTTTAATGGTAATAATCTCTGGCTTTGTTATAAGGATTAAATGTGTTCACATCATCACATCTAATATACTAGTCTATCTATTTCAATTTTCTGCACTCAGAACTTGACCAAAGTAGCAATTGTCAAGCAATTGTTCTTCCCTATTACAATACCTCATTTCCTTTATTCTCCACATTCAATGCAGTACCAAGTCTTGTGGCTTTGGTTGCAAAACAAGTCCCCAGTCAGTTCACTTCTCAATATTTCTAGTACTAACTACCATCATCAGGCCTTTCCAGGTGATGTAGTAGTAAAGAATCAGCCTGTCAATGCAGGAGATGTAGGGGACTTTACTCTTGCCTGGATAATTCCATGGACAGAGGAACCTGGTGAGCTACAGTCCATGGAGTTGCAAAGAGTAGGACATGACTAAGTACACAGACACACACACATACACACACAAATATCATTATAATACAATACAGAACTCTGAATGGATTCACTTCAGTTCAGTTCAGTCAGTCAGTTGTGTCTGACTCTGCGACCCCATGGACTGCAACAAACCAGGTTTCCCTGTCCATCACCAACTCCTGGAGCTTGCTCAAACTCATGTCCATTGAGTCAGTGATGCTATCCAACCATCTCATTCTCTGTCATCCCCTTCTCCTCCCCTCTTTGATCTTTCCCAGTATCAAGGTCTTTTCAAATGAGCCAGTTCTTCGCATCAGGTGGCCAAAGTATTGGAGTTTCAGCTTCAGCATCAGTCCTTCCAATGAATATTCAGGACTGATCTCCTTTAGGATGGACTGGTTGGATCTCCTTGCTGCTCAAGGGACTCTCAAGAGTCTTATCCAACACCACAGCTGGATTCAACAGCCTTCTAATAGATTTCCCTAATTCCATTCTTGACTCTCAGTATCCATTCTCCCCACAAAGTTTTAAAATGCAAATCAGATTGTATCTCTTCCCTGCATAGAATTTTTTCAATAGAGTCTCATTGCTCTCAAGATCATTTCTTACTTCTGCTTACAGGGTTTCTGTAATCAAGATTCTAAGTACTTCTCCATCTTCTCATTTCATTCTCCCATCAGGCTTCTCTAAACATGGGATTTTCCAGGCAAGAATACTGAGGTGGGTTGCCATTTCCTTCTCCAGGGGATCTTCCCCACACAGGGATCAAACCTTGGTCTTCTGCATTGCAGGTGGATTTTTTTACCGTCTGAGACACCAGGGGAGCCCTCTTCTTCACTGAGTTCTACCCAAACAGGCCTCTCTCTGTAACAACCTAAACTCCATTGTATGTTATGCCTAGAATGTTTTAACCCCAGATTTTTGTATAGCTATTTTTTTTTATTTCAGTCCAAATATCACCTCTTCAAGATGGTCTTTCTTAACTCTTCCCCTAGTTATGTTATATGATCTCCCTGTTTACATTCTTTATAGCATCTAATATAATCTATAATTATCTTGTTCCTTTACATGTTTATCCCCTTCCTCAAGTACAATGTACACTCTATGTAAGCAAGGATATTGTTTCCTAGAAAGGTTTCTGTGTCTTAGAAGTGTTCAATAAGTATTTTTAAAATAAATGAAGAATATCTACAAACACTTACAACAATGTCTGTGTTCAAAAACTGGTAACTACAGTTTCTATTAAATGAAGAAAATGAGAATGAAAAGGAGAAGAGAAAACATAAAGGAGGGTGGAAAGGGATAAATAAAATAGGGGGAAGGCATGGAAAGAAGAAGCTAAGGAATAACTTAAATATTTCTCTGCATTTATACTTTGTTGATTCAATGGCAAAGACATAATACATTGAATTCTAAAAGAATTATTTCCAGTAAGCTATGGAAAATTACAGGGAGAAAGTTAATTTTGAATTGACAGATAATATCAAATAACCCTCTCAATAGGAGGAATGTTTGGAGAAGGGAGTGGCAACCCACTCTATTATTCTTGCCTGGAGAATCCCATGGACAGAGGAGCCTGGTGGGCTACAGTCCATGGGGTCGCAAAGAGTCAGACACGACTTTGCGACTAATATACATACATACATACATTGGACTAGTTTATAGCCCCATTTCTCATATTGTTAGCAAGGCACCAACTTTCTCCACCAAATATTTCACAATCAGTAAGCATTCCTGCTTCTTCAAGGTCTCAAATTTCTTTTCTTCTGTGGAGAAGATGGCATATTTCTTATTTACAAGTGAGCTTCCCAGGTGATGCTATGCAGGAGATGTAAGAGACATGGATTTGATCCTGGGTCAGGGAGATCCCTTGGAGGAGGGCATGGCAACCCACTCCAGTATTCTTGCCTGGAGAATCCCATGGACTTCAGCCTGCCAGGCTGTGCTGTCCAAAAGAGTCGAACATGGCTGAAACAACTTAGCACCCATGCACATGTAGACAAACATAGTTCAAATGATGTTAATTCTGCCTTACAACATTCCCATTCCAAAAGAATACCTTGGAAATCTATAACTATATATTTTTATGAATGTGTTAGACTGTGATTCCAAGAGTTACAAACCATTTTGTACCCAAAATGTTTCCAATTTAAGGCTTTATATCTCTAAATGTAAGCCGCTTTGGGCAGGACTACTTTTGTATGTGTATACATATATATGTATAGCTTCCAGAATGTTAATCTTGATTGGTACTATGCAGTGAATGATTCTGCAAATATTTTGAACCTTATTTCCTGTGTTATGTTAACATGTTGTCAGGGACTCTCTATCCTCCTGTTATGTTCTTCTTTTATAATGGAAACTATGTCACTTGATTTTTCTTATACAACTAGGAATGTTAAATCTGATTTAATCACAGAGGGCTTCCCCTGTGGTGCTAGTGGTAAAGAACTTGCCTGCCAATCCCTGGGTTGGGAAGATCCCCTGAAGAAGGAAATGGCAACCCATTCCAGTATTCCTGCCTGGAGAATCCCATGGACAGAGAACCTGGCAGGCTACAGTGCATAGGGTCGCAAAGAGTCAGACATGACCGAAGCAATATGCAATCACAGAGAACCATCATTGAAAGGTCATTGCATGAACTGTCCAAAATTAATCTCAAGTGCATTCTCTCTCTTTGTCTCTGTTTCTCTCCCTTCTCTCCTCTCTCCCTCTTCCTCCTCTTATTTCCTCTCTTTCTTTATATATGTATATATATATATATATATATATATATATTCAGACATGAATATTACTCTGTATGAGGTATCATCCTCTAAACAATACTTCCTATCACAGTGCTAAAGAAGATAGCACAGTCCTAAGCTATTAAGAGGAGCATCTTCACTTGTGTACCTTGACATCTCTGAGCAATGAGTGAGGATATTGATGAGTTTTGATTTTAAGAAGCAAATTTTCATCAATTATGTTAATTTATTTGCAGCAAGGGTGGTGTGTGCAAGGCCTTATTATTACATACAATAGCACACCAGAAAGTAGCTATGGCTAGACTTTTTGGCTTCTAGATAAAGTTTTAGTCTAGGAGCCCCTTCAACATGCCAAAAAGAAGTCATTTTAAATACCCTGTGACCTCAGTTTCCATGATGGACTCCTTATTCAACTGTTTGCTAGGAGTATTGAGAGGTGGCATACATTGTCTTCTGTTATCCCACTTTCTTGTTAAATAAACCTCCTCATATTTCTTAACATGAATCAAAAGCAGTAACTTAACTAATTAGTCTGACATTTTGATGACACACTACTTTCCACCAAACCTAACCAAAACTTCAGTGGCTTAAAACTACAGAGATCTAAAGAAAATGAAACAAACACTGACCAGGACTCAAGAACCACACAAGTAGAAACTTTTAAAAATCACCGTTCCTTTTGCTATACACAACAGATTTAGAAACACAAACTGTAAATAAACATCCTCCATCCTCTTCTTCCTACAATTTTTCATTTTCATGAGCTTTTGGCTTGGATGTTTCTAATTTTCTAGAAAGATAAGATACTAGATATCCGGTCTCTTTGGAAATGAATTCCACCAGGGAGCCATCAAATTTTGCAGAACTAAGAACTTTAATCATTTTACTTCCAACTCTTCTTCAGGAGCTTTAAGCAGCATGAATGTAGTAAAAATGTTATACCTGTTACCCATAAAATGGGTGATGCAAAAAATATGTTAACTTCAGGGTGGGAATTAAAGTACTGTGTACATCATATTTTTTTTTATTTTTTATTTTTAGATTCATGTTGATGTATGGCAAAACATCATATTTTTTGAATGAAACTTTCAAGCTGGAGAATATCATAGAGTTAGTAAGTCTTTTAGGCAGGTTTTAAAATAAATTATTTATATAAGACTATGTTTCCCAAAATAGTCTCTATGGAACACTTGCTCTGTGAGATATTGTCCGAAAAAAAAAAAAAAAAAAAGTCTACTTGTAAAATTCTGCTTAGAGGAACTTACAGTGAACATTCTTTAGAATATTCAGTGCTACTTATATATTAAAGACAGGGTCATGAGCAGCAGTAATAAGACATTCACCCCATGTAATCCTTAAGAAGAACTTGGTGTAGAAAATACTGATAAAACAATTTTTTTTTCCTAAACCAGACAGGAGGCCATTGCCCAGTTCAAAGATTCAGTCTTTTTCATATTCTCCAACTAATTTATTTTTCATATAACTTTTAAGAACAGTGGTATTATAGAAATGCTATATCCCTTCAAAACTGAACACTTACATCAATGCAATAAAACACAAGGTGATGCGACAACAGTCAATAGCTGCTTCCCTCTTCCCAGTATGCCAATTAATCACCAATTATGTCATTTACTCTGAAAATCCTACTCTTGACCCAATTTCTAGCCTCAAAACAAGGTTTTATCTCTCATTTTCTTTTCACTGTCAAAGTGCTGATTGGTTGCTAGTCCCATTGAATCTATCTCAAAGAATCCACTTGTATCTACTCAGCATGATATGTATTTTCACCTCTGTGCCTTTTCTTTTTCTAGTCACTCCTTCTTCCAACTTTTCACTTACTGAATCAATAAACTATTTATTTTTCAGTTTCAAATATAACAACGTTTGAATGTCTTTTCTAGTCTCTACTCTTATACTGAATTCCTCATTCCCTTGCATTTTAATAAAATTGCTTATGCAACTAGGCTTGTTAAAACCTATATTGAATTTTACCTCATATTGTTTTTTTCTATGTTTACAGACTGTAAACATCTTGAGAGCAGGAGTCCATGAATTATTCTCCCCTCTATTATGTAGAACAATGCCTTACACAAACTGGCATTAAATATTTATTTGTTGATTGAGTCAGTAAATGTCAATAAATTGAACTTTGAAGAGAGCTTTATTTGCTTCCATGGAGAGAAACACACGTAAGTTCTAGAATTTTGTAACAATAAAACACTGAATTACTCAGTGTATTCTTCTTTCTTGAGGTTGTACACCTTTCTTTCTTTAATTTTTTTAATTCTTCCAACTCCAAATATTTATTCTAGAGTAGGACAAATATTTCAGTTTCAAATGTTCTATGAATGATCTATCTCTTGAATTATATTTTAAATAGCATTGAATTTTTCTTGTTTAAGTTGTATGACTGGCTTCTGCAATTTCACATCAGGAATGGGACATACAGGTGATGTAGGGGATTAATGAAAAATGAAAACTTGATCCATAATGATTAATAAAAATAACCATATTCATTTCATCTCACTTTTTCTTTCTTCTCCAACTCTTGAGTTCAGAATGCTACATAATTAAAATGCAATATCAAAATAGAAAAGTAATATCATAAAATACAAGTTCAAATACTCAGGTAAAGCCTCAATGGGCATCATCTTTATTTTCTCAAAAGTGCCTACAGCAAGAACAACAATAAATGAAACCCACAAAGATCAGCTGAAGGCAGTGCTGACAATAATGAAAAGAAAGAACACAACATTCAGGGAGTGGTACTAAGGACTCTAGGTATTTATGGGTTTGGAAATGAAGAGAAATGATGAATGAAAATTCATAAAGAGTTAAGGGATGTAAAACCAAAGTTTTCTGGTTCATTTTTGTCCTTATTCAATGGTACCATGACATGAGTTCAATTATTAACATAAAGAGCAATAAACCATAGTCATTCCTTCAACTCAACTCTGAAAAGGATCCAATCAAAAGTTAACCATAAAACATAAATTCAAAATTTGAATGCACACATACCCAATAGACACTAGTAAAAATAAATGGCATCTTTTCTAGTTCTCAGACAATTAATTGTTATAAAACCAAACAGAAACCTCTTGGAAAAATATCTAACAAAACTTGTACTTTATTCACTTCGATTATCTTCTCCTCAAATATACTTCACAGAGAATCATTACAAATCCCATGCATGATAAGCTCATTTTCACTCATAACTTTATCCCAAACCTCCAAGCCACCAAAAATGCACCATGGTTCCCAAACTCCAAGAATCTAAGATTGAAATTAAAAAAAAAAAAAGACCAAACCGAAACAACAACAAAAAAACACTCGGCAAACTTCTTGTTTCAAGAAAGGATATTTCCTAAGATGAAAAAATTTTCCCACTTAGTGTACAAACATTGGTTCCAACACATCAACATGCTGAAGCCCTGGGAAGGCAGCCCTGGCAGCAAAATAAAATCTCTCATCTCCCGGTGGGTCACAGAACATAAATAACACCAACACAGAGCTAATAAGTGGACTCATTTACCCTTTGCTGTGGCTTTCAGAAAACCTTTCATCAAGTTTATTGCCAGAGCTGCTGCACATTATTGTGTTCTTTATTAGGCATTCTTCTCCCTGAAGATTAATTCAGGACTTTATGAAGCTGCGTGTTCCAGAGTAATAGATGATTGCAACTAAGTTAAGAGGTGTCACATTCACATCACTATAGACACACGAAATTGTGGTCACATAACTGATGACATTCTTGACATAGTATATTGGCTTAAAGTTGACATGACAACTCTCTTTTTGGACCGGTGCCAAAATGGGAATATTTGGGACATTCAGCTTCGAGAGAGATGGATAATACAGAATAAAAATAGTTGTAGTATGTTCCCTCAACTGCATCTATAATATGACTACTGTGCAACTTCTAGAAAAGTATTCTGTCAAATCACTGGGTCTTGCCTCTCATCTCACTCATATCATCTTTGCCAAAAAAAACAGGACTTAACTGATAAAAGTATATGTTTCATATATTTTTCTATGACCTGACTTCTATGGAAATGAATTATCACTGGTTTAACTTCTATATATAGAACCAACTTTGAATTTAACATAACATGCTGACATAAATAAAACTTTGAATTTGTCTACATTGACTTCAAATTGAATCCATCCTTCCATCCATCCATTTAATAACTATTAAATGCCTGCTATCTGTTAGGTACTCTTCCAGGTATCAGGTAAATAGTTGTTTTATTTTTTCCCAGTTGGAAAAATAGCTAAGTTGAGTTGTTGGTTTAAGACCTATGTAATAAACAAATTGAAAGCTGATTAAACTGACAATTTAAATGTTAAGTATCTTTGCAAACAGAGTGTGTCTAAGTCACAAAACGTAATGTCAAATAGACATTGAGTAAATTTCAGTTAGCATATTAAGCATAGAGAGGCCACCTGTGTTATCTACATTTCAAAATGGACTTTTGATATTGTTACTTGGTCAAATTTACTGAAGACTTAAATTGCTTATTCTTGTTTAAAAACCCTTTGGCTATCTAACCTCTATGTCAAAATGGCATTCATACAGTTTTATTAAGATTGATATCTATAGGGCATGCTCTTCATCTGTAGTGCAAATAACACCAAATTAAAAGGATTATTTCACAAGAACAGCACATACTTTCAAAGAACTTACCATGTGTCAGTTCCTTGTATAGTGCTGATCAAAAAGTTCACTCAATTTTAAGTTAAAATAAAAGATGTATTTCTCATATTCATCAAGAACTTTGTTAAGCAATGTATTCACTAACTGAATGAACTTTTTGGCTAACTCAATATATTAATCAATGAGTCTATGTGTTCAGTTCAGTTCAGTCTCTCAGTCGTGTCCAACACTTTGTGACCCCATGAATCGCAGCACGCCAGGCCTCCCTGTCCATCACCAACTCCCGAAGTTCACTCAAACTCATGTCCATCGAGTCGGTGATGCCATCCAGCCATCTCATCTTCTGTCATCCCCTTTTCCGCCTGCCCCCAATCCCTCCCAGCATCAGTCTTTCCCAATGAACCAACTCTTTGCATGAGGTGGCCAAATTATTGGAGTTTCAGCTTTAGCATCAGTCCTTCCAATGAACACCCAGGACTGATCTCCTTTAGAGTGGACTGGTTGGATCTCCTTGCAGTCCAAGGCACTCACAAGAGTCTTCTCCAACACCACAGTTCAAAAGCATCAATTCTTCGACACTCAGCTTTCTTCACAGTCCAACTCTCACATCCATACATGACCACTGGAAAAACCATAGCCTTGACTAGATGGACCTTTGTTGGCAAAGTGATGTCTCTGCTTTTGAATATGCTCTCTAGGTTGGTCATAACTTTCCTTCCAAGGAATAAGCATCTTTTAATTTCATGGCTGCAATCACCATCTGCAGTGACTTTGGAGCCCCCCAAAATAAAGTATGACACTGTTTCCACCATTTCCCCATCTATTTCCCATGAAGTGATGGGACCAGGTGCCATGACAGTCTATGTGTTAGGTATGTATTATTTTCCTCACTTTACAGAGGAGGAAAGCTGATATAGAAGTTAACACAGCTAGTAAGAGACAAAGGCAGGGCTACATGGCAGACAGAAGCAGAGACAAAATTGCTAGCCCCTATGTTATGAGAGGACATCCCAGGTGGTACAGTGGTCAAGAATTCGCCTGCCAGTTCAGGAGATGCAAGAGACTCGGGTTTGATCCCTGGGTCGAGAAGATCCCCTGGAATAGGAAATGTTAACCCACTCCAGTATTTTTGCCTGCAAAACTCCATGGATAGAGGAGCCTGGAAGGCTACAGTCCCTGGGGTTGCAAAGAGTTGGACATGAATGAGTACACACAAACATGCTATGAGAGACAGAGAGAGAAAGAGAGAGAGAGAGAGGAGAAATTTTCCCATATTATAGTTTAGTTTGACAACTTTGAACTACAAACCTTAAAAATCTCCTGAATCACCTACAGTCATGATTTCTTGAGAGCTTATTAAAGGTGCCCTATACTTAAAAGGCATTCATTTGGAATGGAAATAGAAATCTTGTTTTAAGCATTCCCCTGAAAAAGATTCCTTTACAATTGTCCATGGTGGAGGAGGGCATAGACGTTTACATATGTTAGCTTTCTTAACTAAATGGATAACAGTGATAACTCTGTAATTCTAAAATTCAAAATGTCATTCACTCACAATTAGAAAAATTGCACCTAGTAGTGAAAGTTATGGCCACATAGATAATATAGAATAAAAAGTAGAATTAAGGGGCCCAGAAATGGTCTGTCATTAATTAGTTTGAAGTAAAGTCTTCATTATTTTTTCTTGATTTGGCTTCACCAGTTATAGTGGGCAATACAAACAGGTTGGTTGTATTTTTCTTTTTAGAATTATTATTTTAAAAGTTTCTTTCTGCAAACTATTTTCCCCTACAAAAAAATGATCCATTGTTTCTAGAGCAATTTGTTCACTGCTCAGTTCAGTTCAGTTCAGTTGCTCAGTCGTGTCCAACTCTTTGTAACCCCATGAACAGCAGCACGCCAGGCCTCCCTGTCTATCACCAACTCCCACGGTTCACTCATACTCATGTCCATTGAGTTGCTGATGCCATCCAACCATCTCATCCTCTGTTGTCTCCTTCTCTTCCCTCCCTCAATCTTTTCCAGCATCAGGGTCTTTTCAAATGAGTCAACTCTTCGCATCAGGTGGCCAAAGTATTGGAGTTTCAGCTTCAACATCAGTCCTTCCAAAAAACACCCAGCTCAACAGGAAATAAATAATAAATCTGGACTCTCATGTTAAAAACAATACAACAATGTAGAACTAGGCTATTTCTATGTGGAAAAATGCTGGAGCAATACCTGAAAAGCCTAAATAAGCCTACTCTTTTAATCTTTGTTTCCAGATTTATTTTCAGGTTTCCTTCATACTATATCCATTGTAGTGTGGAAAGTTTTCTAGGGTATAACATTCTAATTGGTTCTTTAAAAGTTTTTCATGGACAGACTTACTAGCAGAAAATGCTTTCTAGACTATGAATACAGTAGGATCCCTTTTAGTTTTATATTAGCATTATTATTTAATTATTATCTTCAACTTTTTATGGACTGAGGTAGCAAATTTTGGCAGAAGTTTTTAAAAAGCCTTGCATATTTTAGATCCAAATATATATTTGCATATTCTTAGAGTGTCAGATATTTCTCCAAGCCTATAACAACACAGCAAAAATTCAAAAAAAAAAAAAAAAAAGCAAAGAAACAAAATCTTGGAAGTCTTGGAAAAGAGAATATATTTTGATAAAGGCCTTTAAGTTATTCTTGTTGCCAAAAATATCCTTGGGTATAACATTATAAGGTCTGAAATGTGTAAAGCCACAATGAAATTTTAGATACTCATATGCAGAAATGGAGAATATAGAAATCAGTTGCTATACTAACTCTTAACCACTATGACAAATTATTCAATCAAGTCATGTCCACTAAGTTCAAATAACCATTTGATAATAACTCATCATTTTGTCCTTCAATTGGAACAAGAAGACATATGCTACTTGACTTGTATAATGGCAAAGTAAGGAGCTCAGTAGAAAGCAGTGATGAAACTGGACAAATTTATCAAAACCAAATATTTCAGGACTCTGGAAATTGGAGAAGGAAATGGCAATCCACTCTAGTATTCTTGCCTGGAGAATCCCATGGATGGATCGCAAAGAGTCGGACACGACTGAACGACTTCACCTCACCTGAAAATTGACCAAACATATATAGCATATTGAAAAAAGTTTCTTCAAGAAAAACAACTAAATCTTAATAAGGACAATAGGAATACATGGGCTTTTAACCTGGGGCTCTACCAATCTTCAAGCCCCAGATCCATTTTTTGAGAGCTCTACGAGTGTAAGGTAGACTATGAAGACTAGTCAGTCTCATGCTGGAAGGCAGTTCTCTAGATTTAGAGCAAAGAGAATAAAAACTCATGCCCATAGGTATTGTCAAAGCCAACTGTAATCTTGCTGACAAACAATCAGGGAAGGCTTCTCATCCCAAGCTGAAAATGAAGCTTTGTGTTCCCAGAAAGAACAGACTTTACAAGTACTGACTTGCTCACTGATTGAAATTAGAATGTGTACCCCAATCAACACTCAGATATATTAGCAAAGAGTGAACATTTCATTAATTTAAAAAGCTTAAACATAAAATTTGATCAATCACTGATTTACCATTAAGCTATGCTGGCACAGAGATAATCTCCTATGAAAACAATATTTTTTAAAAAAGCGATAAAATACTTTTTAAAAGATAAAACCTGTAGGAGTGGGTTGGGGAAGGAAGTGGGAGGAACGTTTAAGAGGAAGGGGACATATGTATGCCTATGGCTGATTCATGTTGATGTATGGCAGAAACCATCACAATATTGTAAAGAAATTATCCCCCAATTCAAAATTAAATTAAATTAAAAAAATTAAAACACACCATAAAAAAATTGAGCAGAGACATCAATGAATATAGACATTACCAAATTAGCTTGGGCAAGTAACCAAATAGAACAAACAAACAAAAACTAGTAACAACAAAAAGTCCATAGAAGGGATCCAAATTCATAGACAACTAGGCTAAAATTTCTAAGATAATCAGTTTTCAACAAAATTTTATATGACATTCAAATAAATAGGAAAATATGACCGATACTTGGTGGCAGTGGCAAGGGAGGTGGATAGTAGTCAAAAGAAACTGTCTCTAATGTTATTCAGATGTTGAACTTAGTAGAAGAAACTTCATAGCATATATTACAAATGTGTTCAAAGAAATAAAGAAAACTATGCTTTAAAAATTAAGGGAACCTGTGTTGACAATGGCTCAATAAAGGATATTACTATAAAAACAAAATTTATTTTAAAAATACCAAATGCAAATTTTGTATTTGAATAGTACTATAACTGAAGTGAGAAATCACTAGAATGGCTCAATAGCATATTTGAGCTGAACAGTGGAAAGAATCACTGGAGTTGATGATAAAGCAATAAGGAATATCTAACATAAAGAATAGAAAAAACAGAAGGATGAACAGAGCCTTGATGTAGACACAGGTAAACACATACATCCCAGTCCCACACAGACTCACACCTCCATTTTCAGGACAATGGTGGTTTTATTTTACAGAAGTTTTGAAGATCCAGCCCAAGGTTTTTCTGGGTCCCAGAAGGTTGGGTGGGACACACTGCTGGCTAGAAATGGGGAAGGAACACCAGACCCTGCCCTGAGGCCATGCTCTGTGCCCTCATGAGCTGAGTGGGGCCACCACAGTGGTGGTGGTGGTGGGAGGCACAGGGCCTGTGGGGAAGGAGTCTGTGAGCCCAGCAGGAGTCCTGGGAAAGGCACGATGTATGCAGTTAATAAGCCCTGACAGCTCCCCAGGGCCCAGGCCTTGGCAGAGATGGGCAGTATTAGGTTGCCCCAGTGTCAAGCCTGAGGTCACCACCCCACACTTTCTACTACTGCTGCCCCCGGCCTCCACCAGGAAGCTGCCAGATATTCCTTCTGTGGCCCTTCTAGCTCCTTGGCTCAATACTCGTTTCCTTTTCCCTTTCCCAGGTGCCTCGCGCTATCGAGTCTTGGTACCATCCTTCCTCAGGGTCAGTGGTCGGTTCACCTGCCCAGAGGGAGGCCATGGGTGCTTCTCAACTCCACATCCTGCCTCTGGGACTCCTCCAGGGATGCCCTCTCCACCCCACTTCTTAAGAACAGGGAACTGGTTCGAGGAGTAGGGAGCGTGCCCCTGGTGTGGCACTGGTGTTGTCTGTCCTCAGGAGTCCTGAGGCTGTGAGGCCCTGAGCTTGGGAAAGCCTCTCAGGTTGATGGGAGCTGCACTTGGTCTAGGGCAGGGGAGTGGAGATTAGCTGATGGCCAAGGGAGGAGGGGGCAGGAGGGA
>SJYT01073146.1:334919-367062 GCA_006410635.1 Cephalophus harveyi | reverse complement strand
GAGGCAATAACTATAAAACTAAATCACTGGCTTTATAATATATAAACATATATATGACAATAATACAGAGAAGTGTGGTGAATATAGAGCTACATTGGAGAAAATTATATACATTTACTGAAATTAAGTTAGCATCAATCTTAAGTAAATTGTAATAAGTATAAAGGAATATTGCAAACCACTATGTCCTAAACTGCACCCCCTCCAAATTCCTGTGATAAAGCCCTAACCACCAATATGATTATATTTGGAGATAGGGAAGTAATTTTTGTAATGACTGAAGTAGAATGAGATTATAAGAGTAAGGTGCTACTCCAATAAGATTAGTGGCTTTTAAAGAAGATGGGAGAGATATTTAACTCTGTCACCATGTACACACACTGAGGAAAGACCATGTGAACACACAGTGTAAAATAAAGTAAAATAAAAAAAAAAATTTTTTTAAAGAAAAAAAGAAAGAAAATGACAGTATGCAAGCCAGGAAGAATGCTCTTCCCAGAACCCAGACATGCAGGCATCTTGGTTTCAGACTTCCAGACTCCAGAACTATGAGAAAATAGGCTTCTGTTGTTTAAGCCACTCATTATATGGTATTCTGTTATGACAGCCTAGGCCAACTAAGACATACACCCTATAGCAACCATTAGGAAAAACAACTGAAAAAAATATTAAAAGGAAACAAATAGAATATTAAATTGGAACTAAAGTAACACAACAACAACAACAAATTTATGCAACAAAATGGAAGTCAATTAAAGAGAAAACATAGCAACAAAAGGATGTTAAACATATAGAAAGTAAATAGTAAAATACAGACACAAATTCTTAACAAAATACTATAAAGCTGAATCCACAAGATTACATAGAATGACCAGTAATTCCTGGAATATGAGACTATTTTAACCTCAGAAAAACAATGTGCTATATTTTTTTAATAAAATAGGACAAAACCACATTATTTTCTCAATAAAGAGAAAAGAAAAATATTTGACAAAATCTGACACTAAATCATCATAAAAACCTCAACTAACTAGAAAATGAAGGGAAGTTGGTTAACAGAAGAAAAGACATCTGTTAAAAGCTTACAACCAACATCATGTTTAATGGTGAAAGACTGATTGCATGCCTGTCTCTTATACACATCTAGATGTGTATAAGAGACAGTGGCAAGGGAGGTGGATGCTTGTCAGGTCTGTGCCGTCAGTGGAGGGAAAGAAGGGGCCTTGCAGGGATCAAAGCTTTTCTTCCTGCGTAGGTTTGCAAGGAACTGCCTAGAATTCAGCCGCTGAGAATGACTGGCACACAAAACTGCTTACTTTGCTAGCCGGCAGGCTGAGACTCAAAGGGCTTAAGTGGGTGAATGTTTTATAGCCCGGGTCTGGATGCCCAGTGACATTCTGTGCCGAACTATGCCTACACGTGGTTGTTACCAGACCCGCGCTGAGGCCTGGCAGCGAGTTGGGAGGTTGGGAGGTCCGCGACGCCTTAGGCGGAGAACGTGATGAGTGTCCCCCCACCCCCTTTTACTTACACGAAACTGTTTCACTTACATTGCTAAAGGTTGTTTGGGGTTCACCTAACGGTGATTAAGACCAAAGAAAGCATGCAGCCCCGCTCCACCCACGCTCCCACCTCCCGACTCCAGCTCTCCCTTGCATACTGCTCCAGACTGCTGGTGACTGTGAGCTATTAGTGAAACGCAGGATACTGTGAACAAAGCTGCCCCTTAATTGCTCATTCTGCAGCTTTAGTCCCTCAGACAACACTACCCACCTACACCTCTAAAACAGACGTAACCGCCTCCCCCCATAAATTTACAGTACCCCACTTTAACATAGCAAATAATAATAGTCCAGCCGGAGAGTCTTTTTTGTGTGTGTGTGTGACTCCCCGCCCCCTCCACCTCCATCCCCTTCATTACCATTGGTTCCTGTGAAGTCCCAGAGAACCAATGGGATTCCGCTCCTTCATTCATGTCCTAGCAACAAGCCCAGTTCCAATCTTTCTCTGCCAAACTAACACCTGAAAAATTACATCATGAATAATGGCAAAAGCAGCAAGGGCCAGAGAAGGGACTTTTTTTTTTTTTTTTTTTATCTGTCTGCTGCAGAGTTCATTTAAGGTGTTTTAGTCTAGATTCTTAAAGCGACAACGTCCTAGATTTTTGCCTCTGTTTTTTTCAGCACTTGGGTTCACATTTATAAAATAGCTAATGAACAGTAACAGTATGTAGTAAAAGGCCATTAGGTGAAGTGAGGGAGAGACATTTTGTTAGCTGTGTTCTCTGAGCATTCCTTTTAACCCTCTTCTTTCTGGGAAGCCCCCGAAGTGGAGACATAGATTGTTCATATACTATATTGGGGGAGGGGGGCGATTAAAATATCCCAAACTACAGAAACTGCCCACCCACTCTCCCAGACACATAGGGAGTCCTTCTGGCTGAAATGAAATGGAACTAGACAGTAACTTGGAGCCATATGAAAAAGAAAAGAATACTCATATAGGCAAATATGAAAAATTATTATAATAGTTTGGGATTATAACTCCTCTTTCTTCCATATAAATTAAGAGACAAATGCATAGAGACAAGTCTGTCTCTTATACACATCTGAAAATTAGAAAAGAAAAAGCAGTATTCATTGGTATGACTCTTTGTATTTTAAAAAATCCTTAAAAAATACACTCTCATGCACACATACAATTAAGACTAAAAATAAATTTAGAAAATTTTCAGGATACAAGTATAAAAATCAGAAGTATTTCTATATACTAGCAATAAACTATCTGAAAATAAAAATAGGAAAATAATATCATTCAAAATATAATGAAAAAATACTTAGACATAAGCTTAACAAAAGAACTGATTAGGTGAGAGTTACAAAACATTGCTAAGAGAAATTAAAGATGGTCTCAGTGAAATGAGAGAAAATTCACATTCCTTATTTAGAGGCTCACATTGTGAAAATGGAAATTCTATTCAAACCGATCTATAGATTAAAAGTGATTCTTAACAAATGAAGTTACTGAAAATTGCAGAGTAGGAAAATCCGAAAGTCTATCCCTTCATAATAACAATGAATAAGCTGGAAAACTGTCAGCATCCAGTTACTCAGAACTTGGAAATTTAATTAAAAAAACTTGCAACAACCAGGGAAGTACTCAATGAAGAAAAATAAAGTGATGATTTCAAGTGAGAATTCTGTGATATTTAAAAAAATATATATATTTATTTTAATTGGAGGCTAATTACTTTACAATATTGTATTGGTTTCCCATACATCACTTATCCTGTTAACAGTCCCCATTCTGCACTCTGCTTTGAAGATAACTACCTATATTCCTGTTGCAGATTACTGGTATCAGAGGAAGTAACACAGAACTTATTCTCAAAGAATTCTATTTCCATGTTTTGATCTGTCTAGTGGCTCCAGTGGTCTTGTCTGGAGAATCCCAGCGATGGGGGAGCCTAGTGGGCTGCCGTCTGTGGGGTCGCACAGAGTTGGACACGACTGAAGTGTCCAACCACAGCAGCAGTGGCGGTGGTTCTCTAGGGGCTTCTCCGGTAGCTCAGATGGTAAAGCGTCTGCCTGCAATGTGGAAGATCTGGGCTCAATCCCTGGGTTGGGAAGATCCCCTGCAGAAGGAAATGACAACCCACTCCAGTACTCTTGCCTGGAAAATTCCGTGGATGGAGGAGCCTGGTAGGCTACAGTCCATGGGATCGCAAAGAGGTGGACACAACTGAGCAACTTCACTTTACTTCAGTGGCTCTCCAAGATATTGGTCTAAGGGCTTACATTAATTTTTTCTGCCACAAAACCTTACCTGAGCTGAGGCAGCATTCTGAGCAGCATTAAAGTAAATTTATTAACCACTGTTGATAAGGGCAAAGAACAACAGTCAAAATAGAAAACAGACCAAAAAGCTTGGGAGGAAACAAGGTAGAGATAAACATGTTTCCAGGAATAAGGGCTTTGAAAAATATCTGCATATCCTAGGGAATGAAGATGGACAAAGGCATGGCCAGTGACAGGAATATCCTCCAAAACACCTGAGAAGAAAGTAAGCACTCAACTCTCTGACTTACCTTACCATGCAAGCAAGAAGTCATGGTTAAGGCAGAGTTGTAAACTGTCTGGCTAACTGTCTGGCTAAGCCTTAAGGAATTCTCCAATACAGACCCAACACTAGAAAGTTTCTATTTCTAACTTTCCTTTTCTTTTTGTTCTCATTTTTTTCTTTCCTTCTCTTCTTTCTTCATTCCTTCCTCCCTCCCTCTTTTTCTCCCTCCCTCCCTTCTTCCTTTTCCTTCTTTCTTTCTTTTTTTTTCTTTCTTTCTTATAAGACTATAAAGTTATCAGTCAAATCATTAGCTGACATTAAACTAATGGAACAGATCCTTCAGTGAACACATTCAATAAAGATTACAGATTTTACAAAATTAATGCAGAAAATTCACCAAACAAACAGACATCCAAAAATCACAAAACAACACATAACAGCCCAGGAGAAAGGGGAGAATTTAATTTCTAGAGTTTCTACATTATAGTATTCAAAATGGTCACTTTTTAACAAAAATTTTTTGAAACATGAAAATAATTGGTCCATTTATAAACAGAAATATATTAACAGAGACTGCTCTTGAGGAAGTCCAGATGCTGAAACTACTATACAAATACATTACTGTTGTTCAGTCGCTAAATCATGTTGGACTCGTTGTGACCCCATGGACTACAGCACACCAGGTTTCCCTATCCTTGACTATCTCCTGAAGTTTGCTCAAATTCCTGTCCATTGAGTTGATGATGCCATTCAACCGTCTCCTCTTCTGTCACCCACTTCTCCTCCTGCCCTTAATCTTTCCCATCATCAGGATCTTTTCCAATGAGTTGGCTCTTTGTATCAGGACACAAAGACACTAAATCAATTGTTATAAATACATTCAAAGAGCTAAAGGAAGAAATAGACAAAGAGTAAAAAGTAAAAAAAATATATATTTTTACTAAATAGAGAATATCAATAAAGAAATAGAAATGATATTAAGGAACCAGAAATTCTAGGGTTGAAAAGTAAAATAATTTAAAAATATATATTAAAGATCTGTTCCCTATGTCTGATTGGAAACTTATAATACCATATGTAAAATAGATAACCAATGGGAATTTGCTGTATGACTCAGGGAACTGAAACAGGGGTTCTGTGACAATCTAGAAGTGTGGGATGAGGCAGGAGATGGTAGGGATGTTCGGGAGGCAAGGGACATGGGTGTACCTGTGGCTGACTCTTGTTGATGTTTGACAAAAAACCACAAAATTCTGTAAAGAAATATTCCTTCAATTAAATAGATAATTAAAATGGCAAATAAATAACAGAAAAAATATATTAAAGGGATTCAACATCAGATTTGACCAAGCAGAAGAAAAAATCAGCAAACTTAATAAGTCAATTGAAATTTTTCAGCCTGAGTAGAAAGATAAAGTGAAAGTGAAGTTGCTCAGTCGTGCCCAACTCTTTGTGATCCCATAGACTGTAGCCTACCAGGCTCCTCCCTCCATGGGATTCTCCAGGAAAGACTACTGGAGTGGGTTGCCATTTCCTTCTCCAGGGGATCTTCCTGACCCAGTGATCGAACACGGGTCTCCAGCATCCCAGGCAGATGCTTTAACCTCTGAGCCACCAGAGAAGCCTGGAAAGATAAAAGGATAAAAAAAAAAATAGAGCCTATATGACTTGTAGGACACCATTAGACATTTAGACATATCCATATATAAACCATTAGAGTCTCAGAAGAAGAGGAGAAAGACCAAAAAAAAAAAAAAAAAAAAGTATTTAAAGATACAGTAGTCAAAATATCACAATCTGATGGAAGACATGAACCTACACATCCAATGAAATTCAACTAAGAAAACTTTAAAGAGAACCACACCAAGACACATTAAAACCAAATTTTTGAAAGACAAAGAGAATCTTTTAGGCAGCAAAAAAGAAGAAACTCAAATAATAATTTTTATAATTATTATTATACAAATAATCTTTAATTAGATTAAGAGCTAATTTATCGCCAGAAACTATGGGATCAGAAGGCAGTGAGACAATGTACTTAAAATGTTGAATAAAAAACAACAGCAGCAGCAGCAGCAACCACAACAACAATAACAATAAAAAGCAAGTCTGTATACACAAACTGTTCTTCAAAAATGAAGGAGAAACCAAAGCCAAGTGAGCTCACCATTTGTAGACCTATCCTATAAGAAATGCTATAGGGAGTCCTTCTGGCTGAAATGAAATGGAACTAGACAGTAACTTGGAGCCATATGAAAAAGAAAAGAATACTCATATAGGCAAATATGAAAAATTATTATAATAGTTTGGGATTATAACTCCTCTTTCTTCCATATAAATTAAGAGACAAATGCATAGAGACAAGTATTAATCTATTTTAATGGACACAANNGATGTGTATAAGAGACAGCATTGAAAAAAATAGACACAAAAAAAGATGAATTAAGGGAAAAAAAGGTATGACATAGAAAACACATAGAGAAAGGGAGGAGTGGATACTTGTCTGCAATATTTTAAATATAAATTGTAGAGAGTGGTAGAATAGAGAATGTACAATATTTGTTAGACTCCTTCATATCCATTATCTTATTTGATCTTGCATTTGTCCTGCAAATTTGGCATTATTATCCCTATTTGAGAGCTGAGGAAACAGGTTTACAGGCTAAGTAACTTCCTAAGATAAAACAGATAGTAGGATTTGAATCCAGGCCCATCTGATACCATCCACCATATTGTTGAAATGTTTGTTTGAAAAACGGAATGTATTGAGGCAGGGGAATGAAATAAAAGTGCTGACATACTATCTGCATCAGGATTTCTTGGGGAGTTTCTAGACATTATAATTTTTTAGAGCATCAGAGGTGATTCCAATGTGTATCCAGATTGAGAATGATTGCCAAAATAGATGTTGGATTCTCTAGGAGAAATATAGGTTTTGGAATCAGGATGCTATGCTTTAGTTTGCTCTTACTGTCACTAATTTTCCCTGTGACATCTGGCAACTCACTTAGCCATGGTGCCATTGAGCTTACATATTAAATGGAGGAGGAAGAAAATAAAGATTAAATATGTAATTGATATACTATAGTAGAAAGCTATAAGTGTATGCAGAAAAATAAAGCATGGTTAGGGGACTCCAGGTGTGGAATCAAGGCAGAGCAAGACAAGGGAAATAGGGCTTTCATTTAAATAGGAAGGTCACAGATCTCATTGAAAAAGTAAATACATATAAAAGTGTTGGAAAAGTATAAAGCATTATGTGGGAATTTAAGATGGTTTTATAGGACAGTGCTAGATTCTTGATACAAGGAAGAAAACAAAAGCTACATGCTTTTATCTGCATAAGTGAATATGTTTTTTATTGAAACATACTAGCTATTGAGGAAAATGGTATTTAGGCTATAACTTCACAATGTCAATCAATTTGACTTTTTAAAACCACTCCATTGACCAGTTTTCACCAGTTGTTTGAACTTGGCATGATTAATGTTAACATAATGTTATATAGCACCTTCTAAATCTGAGCAATTAGTCAGCTTGGTCCATCCAGTCCTCAATTAAGTGAAGACAAAAATTGGACAAACTATCTGATTATGCTTTAAAATAGTAAATTCACTACTCTGCTATGGCTATGCTATGATCATAGGTCCTGCTAATATTTTATAATATATTCAATCTTATTTTCTGGACTTATGGCTTCTGATCATGTCCATATGTAATTGCACTCAAATAACATTGTGAGATAATAAAAATGTGTTCTATATCAGTGTTGTCAATGGATTTTACTATTGATTAGTCTCCTTTGTGTGTTACTCTCCAAGTTTCTGTATTTTAATAGAATCCATCAGTTTCTATATAGCTTATGCATAATTACAATCATATTGTGAGTTTTCTGAATTGATAGCACAGCATTTGTTGCCATGTACATAAAAAGCAAAAGAGTGTCTTTTTTCAACTTGCCTTGTTGTTTTCAGAATGCTAGCTTTTGTCCATTTTTCTCTTTCATGTAAACCTTATGCTACTTATGTTAGCCATCTGAGTTCCCTGTTGTCCCCAATCTACCCAGTGACTTTCAGAGAGATCAAAAAACTATGTTTATACAGATAATACAGGACATGGGTTTAGCTACAGACTGAAGAGTCTGAGTGGCCTTTAAGGGTAGCTGTCTGGCTTCAGAAGTAAAGTAAGTCTGATGCCAGAGAGCCATCTGTTACCTCTGAGCTTTTTTCATATTGCTTTTCTTACCTGAAATTTCCTCCTTCATTCTTCTTGCTCACTCTCACCACTTGCTATTCTCAATCATCTCAAATAGGCTCCATGTTTAAAACTTTTACAATTGCTGTTCCCTAAGAATTACAGGGAGGCCTGGCGTGCTGCGATTCATGGGGTTGCAAAGAGTCGGACACAACTGAGCTACTGAACTGAACTGAACTGAGGCTTAGCAAACCCTTCCTGAGTTACCCACATGGCTAACTCTTTCACTTCATTTAACTCTCAGCTTATCAGGGAGGCATTCATGCACACCCAATGGAAAATATTTCTATTCCCACACTTTCACTCTATCCCTTAACCTGGACAGCTGGCCTGGTCATAGTCTACTGAGCTATAATATTAAGAATCAAATACTGAATTATATAAAAGGCAGATACACATGGTAAAGGCACCAACAAAACAGTCACCAAAACACTTTTTAAAAATAATTTCATATCATCTAAGTAGTCACCATGGGACTTCCTTAAACTCATTTTTAATTACATATCAGAGATGGAAATGGAGAACAATTTTATTTTTAGTGCTTTGCATCTCTAAAGGTCTTACTCTTACCCTAGAACTATGTCATCATTCTTTGACAAACTATACTCCATGTTAAGTGCATGTGGATAGCATATGTCATATATCTTATTTAGCCACTTCAAGAATGAGCATATTCTGGTTGCTTTATCTTATAAGAGGATGGTCCTCCCTCAAGATGAAAAAAAAAATACACTTTCCCCCCTTATTTCCTTATTTTAAAGATACTATATTCAGAATCTTGTTTTATTAAAAAAAAATTGCAGTGGTAACCACAGAAGTTAATCAGGTTCTAGTTAATCTTACTTTAGATCAATTCTGAATATGAGTTCTCAAGATAGAGGATATACTAACCCTGAGCCAAAAAAGAAGCTAACTAGCCTCTATCACTATCTCTCTTAAATGTGCTTATGTGCCCTATGAATCCAAAGGTTGGTTTAACAGTGAAGAGAAATTGCACAATCTAGTGTTGAACAGACAATATGGCTAGAGCAAACACATCCGATGCTTATGTAATTTTTCCCATTCTAAGGTACTGTTCATCCCACATAATTTAATCTCTTACATTTCCCACTTTCCATCATCAGCATATTAATGCTCTTCATCACCATTCTTTGGAATGTAACATATATCTTCCATCCTTTGAAACATATGGTGTGGAACTATCTAATAGCTGCAATGCGATGATTCTGGGCTGCTGAGCACAACTACTAGGAGACTCTTATCTGGGGTAGACAGAATTCTTTCCAGTGTAGTCCCAAGGGACCTTCCACTAATGAAAAATAGTAATTCGAAATCCTTCCTACCTGTCTGTTGCCAGACAGCTCTAAATGGAGTCACAATAGTTTTTCTTTTTTTCACAGCCCATATTAAAGCAAATCAAGTGTAAGCCAGTAGAAGTTGGAGAGTTTGATTAGAGATCCTGATGTTATCAATTTAAGAATTAATTCAAAGTCTATTCATCCCCATATAATACATAAAGCAATTTGATGTATCCAAGCACGTTATATTTTCTTAAACTGCTATCACTAACCTATCTCATCAGTTTCAAAGAAAATCACACAAATCCAGATGCACATTCAACATATGTATAGTGATTATTTTTTAAAGAAAGTTTAAGCTTTATAAACCTGAAATGTATTATTAAATTTAATGGAACTTTTCATGTTTCCCCACCCACGCTTTGTCCAGCTAAATCTGAACACATTTTGGAAATGAGGACATTTTAACTAGTTAAAATAAGACCCAATTCAAGATTCTGAGTTTAATGACAGATAAATAAAATTTTAAGAAGTTACATTTGAAAATTTGAATCTCGATAAAACATTTTAAACATGATATAGTCTTTAAAATTGATGTGTTTAGAATGAATAAATCTGCAGTTGAATGGTAAGCATTTCAACGGCAGTATTTCCAAAGATGAAAGAAAATGATGTTGGATTGGCTTGTGTACAACAATAGTACATTAGTGTGCTCTAATTGCCTATGGCATTCTTTTATTGCTTCTAATTGTTACATGGAGTTGCTTTATACATTTAAAATTCTTCTAGATTCTAGAAGGTAGCTACATGCTGCACTGAAAAGTGATTGATGTATTTGTTTTAAAACATTTGAAAATTATAAGGCATTATTATCTGGAAGGAGAAGGCAATGGCACCCCACTCCAGTACTCTTGCCTGGAAAACCCCATGGATGGAGGAGCCTGGTAGGCTGCAGTCCATGGGGTCGCTAAGAGTCGGGCAGGACTTGAGCGACTTCGCTTTCACTTTTCACTTTCATGCATTGGAGAAGGAGATGGCAACCCACTCCAGTGTTCTTGCCTGGAGAATCCCAGGGATGGAGGAGCCTGGTGGGCTGCCGTCTATGGGGTCGCACAGAGTCGGACACGACTGAGGCGACTTAGCAGCAGCAGCAGCATTATCTGGAAACATAAATAAACCTATGAAGATATAGTACAATTATTCTTTAATGCTTTATTATATCACTCACTCAAATGTCATTTCCTTCAGTTTCTCCTCTACCATTCTAGCTTAACTAATAATAATTTCCTGCATTAAACCAAATGACTCTCTGGAGATGATTGTGTTGCTTTACAAGTTATTTAATGGAGAACAAAAGCTGAGATCTTTCTGATTACAGGTATTTATTTAGATACTCCCTTCTAGTTGAAGATTATATCAAACAATTGTTTTGTTAAAGTTTAAAATACCTTATTTGGTTTTGTATTCTGTAAGGAACCCATCTACCAAAACAACAATCCTTTAAAGATCCAACTGTGATTCAGTTTAATACTAGTTTTCTATTTTGCAGGCTTAAGACAAGAATTTCAAATTTATGCACTGTCTTTAAATTAAAGCTCTATAGTGCCTCACATTCATAAGTCTAAACTGCAGAGAAATCAACAGCCTTTAAGCTTTTTGTTAGTAGTATATGAGAAGTACTTATAGCAAAACCAGGCACTCAAATGGACAGCCTAAACAGCAAGAAGGAAAAGAACAAATGGAATACTAGAAGAAGTTTTTATAAATTTTGAGAATAAAATTCTGTGTTAATTTTATTTTCTATTACCAGTTTTTTAAAAGATTTTCTCATGTGGACCATGTTAAAGCATTTATTGAATTTGTTACTATATTGTTTCTGTTTTATATTTTGGTTTTTCGGCCACAAGGCACATGGAATCTTATCTCCCCAACCAGGGACCAAAGCTGCACTGCCTGCAATGGAAGGTGAAATTTAACCCCTGGACCACCAGGAAAGTCCCACCAGCTTTTTATTCAAATGAAATGTTCTATATTGATGGCAAAAAAATCTTTTAAACTGTATAACAACAGTTTGTACTTTCTGGCATTTGGCAGTTAGCTCTGTTTCCAAATTGCACCTGGAAAAAAAGCAATCATTTTTAATCTTTGAATAGTTGCATTTCAATCATACGACTAGGTTTATTTTCCAGCCAACAGTATGATGGCAATAATATATTTAATAATGTTATTTAAGACATTATATTGAAATGTCTCGCTATTCATAGGCTTAAACTGCTCACACACATTGAGCACCATGATGTAAATTCCTTTATATTCTTAACTGGGTTCTAATAAGTACACTAAAATTTTAGTTTGTGACTGAATAATGACATGGACATTTAAAAGGCCTCTCTCACATTACATTAGAAACAAAATAAATTTTTTCAAAATTCAAGGACAAATTGAAAAGGAGAATCAATAAAATTAGAGTGTATCTTATGTTTTAATACTTCTTTGCTTATTTTTCTGTTTTTGTTTAAGAAAGTAAGTATGTTTGTATGGACAGGGAGCTGAGGAATGAGCCTCTGGTGCCATGATTATATCAATAAGGAAAATTAAACCTGGGAGAATAAGTAACTTTCTTAAGACCACAGAACCATTATGTGATAGAGCTGAGACTCCAGATCAGGGTTGTTTATTTCCAAAGCCCATGCTCTTCCTACTGCATAATATTGATTTGCCTTCAGTTCAGTTCAGTTCAGTCGCTCAGTCGTGTCCGACTCTTTGCGACCCCATGAATCACAGCACGCCAGGCCTCCCTGTTCATCACCATCTCCTGGAGTTCACTCAGACTCACGTCCATCGAGTCCGTGATGCCATCCAGCCATCTCATCCTCGGTCGTCCCATTCTCCTCCTGCCCCCAATCCCTCCCAGCATCAGAGTCTTTTCCAATGAGTCAACTCTTCGCATGAGGTGGCCAAAGTACTGGACTTTCAGCTTTAGCATCATTCCTTCCAAAGAAATCCCAGGGCTGATCTCCTTCAGAATGGACTGGTTGGATCTCCTTGCAGTCCAAGGGACTCTCAAGAGTCTTCTCCAACACCACAGTTCAAAAGCATCAATTCTTCAGCGCTCAGCCTTCTTCACAGTCCAACTCTCACATCCATACATGACCACAGGAAAAACCATAGCCTTGACTAGACAGACCTTAGTCGGCAAAGTAATGTCTCTGCTTTTGAAAATGCTATCTAGGTTGGACATAACTTTTCTCCCAAGGAGTAAGATTTGCCTTAAAATATGTAATAATAATTTCAGACATGATGTGTTTAAATACAATTCTGTAAAAAGAATGTTTGATATGATAGTAAGCATATTTAGCAAATGTAAGTTCCATCCCACAATAACAGTAACATTAGTATCTGATATATGTATAATTAAACTATAGCCAAGGCTTAAACAGGGTTTCCCTGCTGGCTCGGATGGTAAAGCATCTGCCTACAATGCAGGAGACCTGGGTTTGATCCCTGGGTCAGGAAGATCCCCTGGAGAAGGAAACGGCAACTCACTCCAGTACTCTTGCCAGGAGAATCCCATGGATGGAGGAGCCTGGTGGGCTACAGTCCATGGGGTCGCAAAGAGTTGGACACTACTGAGCAACTTCACTTTCACTTTCAAGGCTTAAACATAACTTCTAGGTATTTATAACCTTCCCTTAGAGGGCTTAAGTGCTTCCCTGGTGGCTCAGATGGTGAAGTGTCTGCCTGCAATGCGGGAGACCTGGGTTTGATTCCTGGGTTGGGAAGATCCCCTGGAGAAGGAAATGGCAATCCACTCCAGTACTCTTGCCTGGAAAGTCCCATGGACAGAGGAGCCTGATAGGCTACAATCCATGGGGTTGCAAAGAGTCGGACACGACTGAGCGACTTCACTTTCTAGAGGGCTTAGAGTTAAGCAAGATCCTAGTGAGAATTAGGTCAATAAAAACTGACTCAGTGAAATGAACTGGAAGAGCTTTCCTAGGAGAAAGACCCATCCACTTCAATTCTCACATTATTCAGAAGATCTTCAGGAAAGCTCTAAGTATCGTCTTTGGTATAGAACATTAAGCTTAAGAGAATGATGGACTATGTCAAATAAAAAGCAAAAGTTTAAATTTTTGTTCTGAAAGGAAATATTTGTTGAGGAGATCCCTACTGAAATTAATAGAACAGCCTTTGTTTTGTGCCATGATATGAAGAGTGCTCGATTAAGGTGAAATACTTTTACCTTACAGCCCCTGTTTCTTCATTTTCTACAATATATTTATGTAAAAGGGCTAAAGTTAAAACAATTCAACTATATAGCAATCAAAGCTACAGTTTTTCCAGTAGTCATGTACAAATGTGAGAGTTGGACCATAAACAAGACTGAGCACTGAAGAATTGATGTTTTCTAACTGTGGTGCTGGAAAAGACCCCTGAGAGTTTCTGGACTGCAAGGAGATCAAACCAGTCAATCCTAAAGGAAATCTACCTTGAATGCTCATTGAAAGGACTGATGCTGAGGCTGAAGCTACAATACTTTGGCCACCTGATACAAAGAGCCAATTAATTAGAAAAGACCCTGATGCTAGCAAAGATTGAAGGCAGGAGGAGAAAGGGATGACAGAGGATGAGATGGTTGGATGGCATTACTGACTCGATGAATATGAATTTGAGCAACTTCTTGGAGATGGTGAAGGATAGGGAAGCCTGGCGTGCTGCAGTCCATGGGGTCACAAAGTGTTGAACATGACTTAGCGACTGAATAATGACAACAAAAACATAAATAAGAAATTCCCTGAGTTCTGTGAGCCAAAGATCAAAGGAGGGAGTCACTGGATTCTCTGATCTATAGCCAGTTGATCAGAAACATAGTTAAAATGATTTACTCAGTTCACCAGGGCTGATCTTCCTAATAATCTATATGAATCTCTGTTATCATGCATTCAGTTCAGTTCAGTCCCTCAGTCATGTCTAACTCTTTGCGACCCCATAGCAGCATGCCAGGTCTCCCTGTCCATCACCAACTCCCGGAGTTCACTCAGACTCACGTCCATCAAGTCAGTGATGCCATCCAGCCATCTCATCCTCAGTCGTCCCCTTCTCCTCCTGCCCCCAATCCCTCCCAGCATCAGAGTCTTTTCCAATGAGTCAACTCTTCGCATGAGGTGGCCAAAGTACTGGAGTTTCAGCTTTAGCATCAGTCCTTCCAAAGAAATCCCAGGGTTGATCTCCTTCAGAATGGACTGGTTGGATCTCCTTGCAGTCCAAGGGACTCTCAAGAGTCTTCTCCAACACCACAGTTCAAAAGCATCAACTCTGTAACAACTGTTAAAACCCACGAGGCAAATCAGTATGGACAAATAGTGAGAAGCTTAACTTTTATAAGCAACTTACTTAGATTATTTTGAGGGGTAGACCTAGATAGAAATCAAAAAATTTAGTTCAACTTAGGCCACACTAAGATCTGGGTCTGGTTTTCCAGCTAGATCAGTCTTAACCCCGTTCCCATGAATATATTCATCACAAATCAAAACAGTTTAAAACATGATACAGATTTGATTAGTCTGCGATTCATGGGGTCGCAAAGAGTCGGACACGACTGAGCAACTGAACTGAACTGAACTGTCCCCACAATCGTTTGCAAGTAAAATACTGTGTCATTTCAAGCCCTTTAAAATATCAGACACAACCTTATGCTTTAGCAAATCTCTAGATTTTAAATGCCATGTGAGAAAAAAAGTCTAGTGAACACACTGTTGTAATCTCTATTCTACAGCATAGTCACAGATTGATTATCTTAATACCTAATGATAAGCTTCAGCAATATGTGAACTGTGAACTTCCAGATGTTCAAGCTGGTTTTAGAAAAGGCAGAGGAACCAGAGATCAAAATGCCAACATCCGCTGGATCATCAAAAAAGCAAGAGAGTTCTAGAAAAACATCTATTTCTACTTTATTGACTATGCCAAAGCCTTTGACTGTGTGGATCACTATAAACAGTGGAAAATTCTGAAAGAGATGGGAATACCAGACCATTTGACCTGCCTCTTGAGAAAGCTGTATACAGGTCAGGAAGCAACAGTTAGAACTGGACATAGAACAACAGACTGGTTCCAACAGACTGGTTTCAAACAGGAAAAGGAGTATGTCAAGGCTGTATATTGTCACCCTGCTTATTTAACTTCTATGCAGAGTACATCATGAGAAACGCTGGGCTGGATGAAGCACAAGCTGGAATCAAAATTGCCGGGAGAAATATCAATAAGCTCAGATATGCAGATAATACCACCCCCATGCCAGAAAGCAAAGAACTAAAGAGCCTCTTGATGAAAGTGAAAGAGGAGAGTGAAAATTGTCTTAAAGCTCAACATTCAGAAAACTAAGATCATGGCATCTGGTCCCATCACTTCATGGGAAATGGGGAAACAGTGGAAACAGTGTCAGACTTTATTTTTCTGGGCTCCAAAATCACTGTGGATGGTGATTGCAGCCATGAAATTAAAAGACACTTACTCCTAGGAAGGAAAGTTATGACCAACCTAGATAGCATATTCAAAAGCAGAGACATTACTTTGCCAACAAATGTCCATCTAAGTCAAGGCTATGGTTTTTCCAGTGCTCATGTATGGATGTGAGTGTTGAACTATAAAGAATGCTGAGTGCTGAAGAATTGATGCTTTTGAACTGTGGTGTTAAAGAACACTCTTGAGAGTCCCTTGGACTGCAAGGAGGTCCAACCAGTCCATTCTAAAGGAGATCAGTCCTGGGTGTTCATTGGAGGGAGTGATGCTGAAGCTGAAACTCCAATACTTTGGCCACCTGATGTGGAGAGCTGAATCATTGGAAAAGAGCCTGATCCTGGGAAATATTGAGGGCCAGAGGAGAAGGGGACAACAGAGGATGAGATGGTTGTATGGCATCACTGAGAAAGTGGACATAGGTTTAGGTGGACTCTGGGCGTTCGTGATGGACATGGAGGCCTGGCGTGCTGCAGTTCATGGAGTCACAAAGAGTCAGACACGACTGAGTCCGAACTGAACTGAATGATAGTATCAAACTGTGTTTTATGTAACCCGAGCCCTCTATGGAGGAGTGCTTGAATTTACTTGAGTATAAGAGATGGTAAAGAGAGGAGGCAGGGTTCCATGTCCCTCCATTGCTCCTACTTCAACCAGAAAATTATCCTTCTATATTTGTTCTACATACTGGAGTTCAAAGTAATCTTTTTTTTTTTTTTTTTTTTTAAGGTCAGGCATTAAAATTGTTAGGCAATTGCTTTTATAGCCTATGTGTATCACTTCCAATACTAGTGTCAATCCCAACTAATGCTTCCTGGTATTAAATTGATTGATCCTATTTGTGGGTTAAAAGAGAAAGTTCAGGCAAATAATTTCCATAATTTACTGCTGCTACTGCTAAGTCACTTCAGTCATGTCCGACTCTGTGTGACCCCATAGATGGCAGCCCACCAGGCTCCCCCGTCCCTGGGATTCTCCAGGCAAGAACACTGGAGTGGGTTGCCATTTCCTTCTCCAATGCATGAAAGGGAAAAGTGAAAGGGAAGTCACTCAGTCGTGTCCAACTCTTAGTGACCCCATGGACTGCAGCCCACCAGGCTCCTCCATCCATGGGATTTTCCAGGCAAGAGTACTGGAGTGGGGTGCCATTGCCTTCTCCACCATGATTTACTAGATGTTAAGAAATTATGTAATCATGCAATGACTCTTTTCTAATGAATTATGCAACAGCTTTTTCTAACTCCTCCCCAAATTATCATAGTACATAATCACACTATTCTTTGTGGATAACCTTAGCTCGACTCCTTAGAACCACTAGTTCACTTTAACAGATTTACAAGATAGTTTTAACAAAGTTCCAAGATACAACAGAGCTAAACAGAGCAATGCAACAACAATAAAAATCTCCGTCTATAATATCTCAAGAGTTCCTTTTTGGGAGTAGCTGTGATGACTTATTTTATTAAACAACTTGACCTTGCCACAAGGTGTTCAGATATTGGTCAAACATACTGGGTGTGTTCGTGAGTGTGTTTTGTGGATGAGATTAATATTTGAATGGGTAGATTGAGCAAAGCTGATTGCTTTCCCTAATGCAAAAATGATGAAGACGCCTATATCTTGAAAAAGGGGGAACTCTTCCTCCCTGACCACTTGATCTGGGACATGGATCTTTTCATGCCTTAGGACTAGAACTAAAACATCAGCTCTTCATGGATCTTAAGCCTGTCGGCTTTCAGACTGGAACTCACAGCATCAACTTTGCTGGATCTTGGGCTTTTGGAATCAAACTGGAAATAAACTATCAACTGTCCTAGTTCTCAAAACTTTGGACTCACACTGGAACTATAGTATCAGCTCTCTTATGTCTCCAATTGCCAACTGCTCTAGAGAACTTTGCTTAATACAGTTCCTTTCTTTTTTTCTCATGGTTAAATTTTAGCTAAACTTCATCTAAGTAGGTCAGTGAAGTTCTAGCTTATATGCAAAAAATAAAATAAAATAATAACAAGCCTTATGCTTCCAAAGTAAAATATGAAGTCCCATCTTCATCTCTTTTTTTTAAGCAATGTGTTATTATATATAGTGAATGAAAAATAATTGGATAGGGTTTATTTAGTTACACAGATCATGGATGTAAAGCAAATAGAACTTAATCAGAAATTCAGCAGATTCTTCAGAGTTATTTGAGGAACAATATTCAGTAAATCATGTTTATTTATACAAAAAAGCATTCAAAAATCATGACACTTTGTGTTTTTCCCTACTTCTAAGTTAAATTTTGATCATCCGTTTGTAAAAATCATGAATATTATTGCAGTGTAATAAATATCCCATTCCTTCATTAATCCAGTATTGCTTGACTCTTCTTTACAAACTTATGGACTATACATTCCATGGAATTCTCCAGGCCAGAATACTGGAGTGGGTAGCCTTTCCCTTCTCCAGGGGATCTTCCTAACCCAGGGATCAACCCCAGGTCTCCTGCATTACAGATGGATTCTTTACCAGCTGAGCCACCAGGGAAGCCCAAGGAAGGTCCCCTGGAGAAGAAAATGGCAACCCACTCCAGTATTCTTGCTTGGAAAATCCCAAGGACAGAGGATCCTGGCAGACTACAGTCCATAGGGCCACAAGAGTCGGACATGACTTAGTGCTATTTTTCTTTCTTTCTCATTAATCCAGTATTATTTGTTGAGCACCTTCTACATGCCCATCATAGTACTACATTGGGTTGTTGTTAATTGCTCAGTCGTGTCTGACTCTTTGCGACCCCATAGCCTATAGCCTGTCAGGCTCCTCTGTCCATGGGATTTTCCAGGCAAGAATACTGGAGTGGATTGACATTTGGGTACATATTGATTAATAAGAAAGATATGATCACTCATTTTTATGGGCACTACAGTTTGGTGGGAGTCAAAGGCAATAAGCAAGTAAACACATAAACCAAGAAAGGAATTTTTACTAACTTGGAGAGAAGACAGTAAATCACTGTATTTAAGAATTCTACTTATACTTGTCTTCATTCTTCATGTAAAATTACATTTAGCTCAAACAGATTAACATAAAGGAGAACACACAATATTTTCTAATCATCTTATTTCTAAAAATAGTATGGGCTCCTGACAAAAATGAATATGTGGCTTTTGTGACTTTGCCTTTCTGTTCCATACACTTTCCCAAAAACCACCTCTGGCACCTTTTATTTACATATGCTTTTCATGAAAATTGCATTTTTGGCACTATGTTATCTTAAGGGAGCTAACCACCTTTGAGAACTATGCCAGCAGCAGGCAGATTCCACATAGTTACAGTCAATAAACTGTAAGGAAAAAGGCAGACCTGAGGAAACCTACTCTAAAGAATGGCACAAATCTTTATAGAGTGAGTATTCTGTTGTTCACATAGTAGGGGATACAAAGATAAACCAGAAAGGGATACTGTCTTTAAATGCCCCTATTATGTAGCAGAGATAAAAAAAAAAAAAAAAAAAAAAAAAAAAAAACAACATGAATATATTGTGCATAACAAAAGGAGAACATTCCAGAAGAATTTTTTCTATCTGTCATTTTACATGCCAAAATGGTAGAAACAAGGTAAAGGTGGACATCTCACTGCCCTCCCAACNAAAAAAAAAAAAAAAAAAAAAAAAAAAAAAAAAAAAAAAAAAAAAAAAACTACATGAATATATTGTGCATAACAAAAGGAGAACATTCCAGAAGAATTTTTTCTATCTGTCATTTTACATGCCAAAATGGTAGAAACAAGGTAAAGGTGGACATCTCACTGCCCTCCCAACACCTTGGAGGAGACACATACACATATATAAAATATTTATTCCTGTCCTTTACTCTTCATTTTTGTTCCTTTCCATAATACCTAAAATGGACCTTAATATACTTGAAAAGGCAATCGATATAACATAAGAATGCATTTCATTCATTTATTTAATTATCTGCTAGGATCTGAGCTGGGGTTGGGGATACAAGGGTTTCCTAAGTTCATACAAAGTAAATTTCAAGGATATTTAAGAAATCCATTGTTAAGTATGGTAACCACTATATACGCGTCACTACTAACCAATTGAAATGTGGCTAGTCTGAATTGAGACGTGCTATAAGTATAAAAGTACAGAACAGATTTTGAAGATTTAGTTAAGAAATGTCAAATATTTCATTACTAACTTTATATACTGATGACATGTCAAAATAATAATTTGGACACAATTTAATACAATATACTTACATAATTTTACCTGTTTCTTTTTACATTTTAAGTGTCTCTACTAGAGAATTCTAAATTGCATATAGGGCTTACATTTTATTTCTATGGGGCAGTACTAGTCTAGTGGGAAAGTGATAGATATAATTAAGAATGCTAAGTATTAGAATGGGATGTATAGAAAAAGTTTCTCGATAGTAATTAAGACATCAAATATTGCACTCATCTTTATTTTCTTTTTACTGCCATACAGTCATTTATGAAAGATGACATAAGTACAAAATTCTTGAAAAGTACTAATGATTTGCAGGTTTAGTTCAGTTCAGTCACTCAGTTGTGTCTGACTCTTTGCGAACACATAGACTGCAGCACGCCAGGCCTCCCTGTCTATCACCAGCTCCCGGAGCTTACTCAAATTCATGTCCATTGAGTTGATGATGCCATCCAACCATCTCATCCTCCGTTGTCCCCTTCTCCTCCTGCCTTCAATCTTTCCCATCATCAGGGTCTTTTCAAATGAGTCAGTTCTTCACATTAGGTGGCCAAAGTATTGGAGTTTCAGCTTCAGCATCAGTCCTTCCAATGAATATTGAGGACTGATTTCTTTTAGGATGGATTGGTTGGATCTCCTTGCTATCCAAGGGACTTTCAAGAGTCTTCTTCAACACCACAGTTAAAAAGCATCAATTCTTTGGCCCTTGGCTTTCTTTATAGTCCAACTCTCACATCCAAACATGATCACTGGAAAAACCTCAGCTTTGACTAAATGGACCTTTGTTGGCAAAATAATATCTCTGATTTTTAATATGCTATCTAGGTTGGTCATAACTTTCCTTCCAAGGAGTAAGAGTCTTTTAATTTCATGGCTGCAGTCACCATCTGCAGTGATTTTAGAGCCCCAAAAAATAAAGCCTGCAACTGTATCCACTGTTTCTCCATCTATTTCCCATTGGCAAAATAATATCTCTGATTTTTAATATGCTATCTAGGTTGGTCATAACTTTCCTTCCAAGGAGTAAGAGTCTTTTAATTTCATGGCTGCAGTCACCATCTGCAGTGATTTTAGAGCCCCAAAAAATAAAGCCTGCAACTGTATCCACTGTTTCTCCATCTATTTCCCATGAAATGATGAGACCGGATGCCATGATCTTCATTTTCTGAATGTTGAGCTTTAAGGCAACATTTTCATTCTCTTTTCACTTTCATCAAGAGGCTCTTTAGTTCTTCTTCACTTTCTGCCATAAGGGTGGTGTCATCTGCATATCTGAGTGAGTTTTCCAAATTTGCTAGCATATTGAGTGCAGCACTTTCACAGCATCATCTTTTAGGATTTGAAGTAGCTCAACTGGATTTCCATCACCTCTACTAGCTTTGTTTGTAGTGATGCTTCCCAAGGCCCACTTGACTTTGCATTCCAGGATGTCTGGCTCTAGGTGAGTGGTCACACCATCGTGGTTATCTGGATCATTAACATCTTTTTTGTATAGTTCTGTGTATGCTTGCCACCTTTTCTTTGCAGATAGTCTCATGAAAAATGGAGACATTTGCTTTCCAGTTACCCTAGTAGAGCAACCTATTTCTGATAGTTTTGCTTGAGGACCCAGTATTTTCATGTATAATTTTGGTTTTGCATATTTTTTGAACAATTGGTAATCATAGTTAAATTCATTGATTATTTCCTAGAATTATTACCAGATACTATAAAAATATTGCACTGTTCTTCCTCTCTCTCCCTCCCTCCCCTACCTCTTATTTAAGATCTCACTCCAAACATAACTATATTCTAAATTTTAAGGATACAAAATCCCACAGCCAAATCTGGTTTTCTCTATCTCAGCTAAGCCATGTTATCTTGTGCTCAACCTTGTTGACTCCGTTTAATCACTTCCCTAGTACTCCTCAATGCATATTGGCATCTGTCTCCATCATGCTATTAAAAGCATTCTTAAAATCATCAATGATTTTCAGGTCCTTAAATTCAATTGAAACTTTCTGTCTTTATTTTACTCAATCTCCAACATTATTGAATACTCTAAATCACTCCCTCATTCTGGGATCACTGATTATTTTTTATTTACATTTACCTCATGAAAACTCACTCTCCCTATTTCCCTCCTTTTACCTCTTCAGTTATGACAACACTGTCTCCTTTGTAGGCTCATGTAATTAATTCCCTCCTATTAAAAGCTGACATTTTTATTCTTGGCCATTTTTTCTTTTATTCTGTATGTTCTTCTCATTGAATCCCATTCAAGGCTTCCATTATCAACTGCATGCAAATGAGCTAACGATTTTTATTTCTGGCACCAAGGAGCAAATTTCTATATCCAACTGCCGGCTTGGTCTCTCTATTCTAATATAATCAAATGAACTTCAATTTGAATATGTGCAAAACCAGATTCATAATCTTCTACCCCCATGCTGTTGATTCCCCTCTGGTTTCTCCTAGACATCTCCAATTGGGTAAACCAGAAAACTGAAATCAATCTTCATACCACTCTTCCTCAATACCTAATTTCTGTAAATTCTACTTCCCAAATATAGTTTAAATCTCTGCATGCCTTTCAATCTCTACCACTCTCATTGAAATATATCCTTTGAATGTGTGTTGTTAGATATAGAAATGAATGAATGCATTAATAATAAAAACAACAGGTTTAAAACCATAAAGTGACTTTGGGGGAGATTAAGTAATATTCTGAATTGTCTGATTTGCTTCAGTGAGCACAATAGTAAAACAGAAAACTAGGGAAAAAAGCTTGATATCAGGTCATGAACTGTAAGTGATATGTTTTTGAGATTGCATTTAATTTTGTAGGTACTAAGAGGCCTTGGTTGCTTTTTTTCTCTGTGTTTTATTTTTATCAGGGGATGCACTGTACTTTAAAAAGAGTATTCACAAAATAGTCTGCAACACTGATGTAAGGGAGAGTTTAATTATCAGATTGAAGTTTAGATGCTATTGAAAAATTATAGGGAAGAGGTAGTGAGGGCAAGAACGAGGGGGTGCAATACAAATGGAAATGAAAAATAGATCCAAGAGATACTGTACTGATAGATTTTTCTTTATAGGACTTGCTTATATAGATGAATAGGAGAGGGAGGAGGAATTAAAGATAATTCTGAAATTTAAACATGGATGACATCAGGGACAGAGGAGAGTGGCAGGCTGCAATGGGGTCACAAAGGCTTGGGCATGACTCAGTGACTGAGCATGAGCATGATAACAATAACAAAGAGAAACATTAAATTCATATATCCTATCTCCACCTGGATATTCCACATACACTGGAAAATAAACATATGAAAAAAATGACCATGTCATTCCCCCCAAATATTCCTCTCTCTGTCTCCTGTATAGGCAAATGCTATCACCAACTACCTAGAAACTTCATGGTCATCTTTGAATTTTCCTTTTACATGGGCCATAATGTCTAGTTACTCATCATGTCTTACTGAGCTTACCTTCTAAACCTTGTTCATGTATTTATTCTCTTCTTGATAATTTCTCATGTTGACTATTTCAGGAGACTAATTTGTGTTCTTGTTTCACATATCTCTTTCTAGGCATCTTATGTATGGAAAATGATATAGGGCAGTGGAAAGGACTGGGGTTTGAAATTAGATTAAACTATGTTCAAATATCAACCCTGTTACCTTCAATAAATTACATAACCTCTTTGGATTCCAGTTTCATTAATTATAAATGAGAGTTAGCTAATTTTTGAGATTGGAAACACAAATATATAATGCATTTTGACATCATTGGAGCAGAACATTAGTGGTTGTTATTGTTATTACTCTTATTCCAAATTTTTCCATATTTAGTCTCATTAACACTAACTAGCTATGTGACACCAGTCAAATAACATAACTTGTCTCGGCTTTAGTTTCCTCATTTGTGACATGGGGAAATTAACATTTACCTTGAAGTGTTGTTGAAAGGATAAAAGCAGACACATATATTTAAAAAACAAAATGCACGAGAAATAATGAATACTCAATAGATGTTAGTTCATTTTCTCCATTTTCACCTTTAATTATTCTGCCTTCTCAAATGTCATATTTATTGTGCACAAAGCAAACATTTTTAACACTAGGGGATTAAAAATGAAAGGTACATATATCTCTTCCTCTTTCTCAAATCTCACTTCTAAATCTCAGATATGGTTTATGAATGTATATCCCAGAGTAATACATTCATATCCATATTAAATTACTGGAGCTGCAAGTTAACTCCTCCGAGAGAAATGGTTATGGGGGAGAGCCCCCCGTAAAGTCAGAGGTGTAGATGAGAGCATAAAACAGACTCTGGTTTTGGGGGTAGATGCTCGGAAACGGGGTTTCCTGAGGCTTGATCACGCCTTTGCATACGCCAAGCCTCCTTCCTCATGACCTTTGCCATGGGCGGAGTTCCTCCTGGCTCCCAGCACCTGTTCATGAAGTTCAGCATTAGCCCTTAAAAATACTTTCCTTGCCAGAATTTCCACTTCTTGGTATAGGCACAGAGTAAGTGAAAACAGGTATTCTGACCAGCACTGGTACAAATGACCAGAGCAACGTTATTCCCAAAAGATGAAAACACCCCAGGTGTCCATCTGCTGAGGAATGGATAAGCAGAATGTGGCATACTCATATACGGGAATACTGTTCAGTCATAAGAAGGAATGAAATTCGAATCTGTGCTACAGTGTGGATGAACCTTCAAGAGGTTATTCTCAGTGAAAGAAGCCAGACACAGAAGGTCACATAGTGTAGGATTCAGTCCGAGGGAAATACCCAGAATAAGGCGATCCACAGAGATGGGACTTGTATTAGTACGCCCCAGGGGCTGGGGCAGGGAGAGGTAACTGCTTAATTGATACTGAATTTCTGTTTCAGATGATGAAAAGGTGTTAGAACTAAATAGAGGTGATGGTTGTACAGCACTGTGAATGTAATCAGTGCCCCTGAGCTGGACACAGAATTCAAGTGGTTAATTTTATGTGAATTTTACCCATATAAAAAAGATTTTCCCCGAATCACCTCATGGAGGCCTCATGACTCTACTCTGAGATCGGTGAGCCATTTCACAAAAGGGGACAGAGAGGCTCAGAGAGGTTAAGTGACTTTCCCAAAACCACACAGCTGGTAACAAGATAAATCTAGGATTTGCACCCACCTCTGCTGATGGCGAATTCCTTGCCTTTGAAACCCCACCAGGTTTGAGTTGGTCCTGGCCCCTCAGTTGTGACAGACTGCCCACCAGGAAAGACACTGCCTTGGGAGATAATTGCTTTTGTCGCTCTGCTCCATTTCCACTCTTGAGACCTACCCCACCAGCTCTGTAAGGAAACAATAAATCACTTCCTCTTCCCCAAATAAGTGAGGTTCATCGCTTATGGTCTGGAGTTGGAGAAATGACTGAACACCAATATAAAGCCACCCCTGGGACTTAGGGACCCAGGCTCCAGCCTGGCTCTGCCCTGGACCACCTGTATGACCTTGGGTGAGCCCCGCCCCCCAGATGTGTATAAGAGACAGGTCCCTGGCCTGTGACAACCCAGGGTTACCGGAGAACGGGTACCAAATCCTCTACAAACGACTCTACCTGCCTGGAGAGTCCCTCACCTTCATGTGCTACGAGGGCTTCGAGCTGATGGGCGAAGTGACCATTCGCTGCATCCTGGGACAGCCATCCCACTGGAACGGGCCGCTGCCCGTCTGCAAAGGTAAAGCACCCCGCCCCCTCCCAGAGTCACGGGGACCGAGGGATCCAGAGATGCCGGGACTGACTTGCAGGGACTCTAAACTTGCTTTAAAAAGCCGAGCTACTTTCGCTACAACTAAGACACCGCCGTTATTTTCTGCACCGCTGAGAAAGGAAATGGCTGCCAATTAAACTATGACACCGTGCCTTCGTGCCTAGCATTTTTGTGTCTACTTCCTAAATGAGCTTCGATTTTTATCCTAAAGGAGAGGCTGCCTGTTTTTGACTCCCCTTGGACAGCATGGCTTAAACATTTCCCGCCGCCTGCAGCCCCTTCTCACAACCACCTGGTTCCCAGGGTGATGGGTATTCCCCTGTCATCTCTGGAGTTTTCTCCCGAGATGCTCACCCGCATCTCCGAAGGGTCCCCGACTGAAGGCGGCCCAGGCCCAGGCATCGTGAGCGCCACCTGGTGGCCCTGATTGTAACACCCCTGTGACTGTAAGACGCCCCTATCTCGGAGATGGGTAAAAGAGGGAAAATGTATTTTAGAATCAGTGAACCCTTTCTAACCATTGATATTAAGTTATGACGCACCTAGTGAGATGTGGGTCCACTTATTCGCATCTTTGAGGTGTGAGATCCTCAATCGTATCCTAAATACATTCAATGCGGTAGGCAAGTGGATTTAACCTTTTAAGATATTAATACCGTTTTTGAGAATCAGGCAGAAATTCTCTGAATTCTCTCCCCAGGGGAAGAGAGACATACAGTTCTACATTTCTCCTTGGGAACCCATAATTTCAGCAGATCCCTAAATGCCTGTTTGCCGGGGTCCAGCCCGGTGGATCCAGGGTGATTCGAAGGTGGGGACGGAGTCGGCGTCCTGGGAAAAAACTTATTTAATTACAGATATAGAGAGAGATTAGAAACAGATAGTGTAGTAGGAAAATTAGTGGAGAAAAAGAGGCTGAATAACTTGGTTTACGTGGAATACCAATCACCACCTACGTAGGCCACAGGCGTCTTTCCGTTCTCCCGAAGGAGAGGAGGCACTGAGGCCTCCCCGGTCCCATCTTGGAAGCCCAGGCAAAATTAGCAGGCTTGGTGAGTACCCACATTAATTCAGCCAGAAAAACAGGGAGCAAGTAGGAACGACATGGGGGAATCAGTCTTTCCAGAAACTGATCCCATTTCTTTATTTTTAGGTTTGCTTATATACCTTTTTTTATACATAGGGATGAATACAGAGTCACGCGGGGGTCAGGTCAGCAGTCCTGACCTTTATCAAAATCAGGTGCTTTACATAAAAAAAGGTCTCAGGGGTTTTACATCATCTTCTGGCCATGAGGCCTGCTGACATTTTACGACCCTTTCTTTCTGATAACCAAAAAACTTATTTTTTCCAAGGGTGTTTTTTCTTAAACCAGACGCCACCCTCTGAAGGTACCAGATAAAGTTGCATTCCTATAGGGTGAGGGTGTAGTGGGTTACAACTAAGAAAGGAATTTATTTAACCTAAGGTTAACATGATTAATCTTAAAGGTTAATACTTATTTCTCCTATATGCTAGTTATATTCATTATAAGGGCAGGGAATATGGAGATTTAGCAGCAAACATCAGCCCAACAAATGAAAATCCTTTCACCAATGTTCCCCTTAAGATCTATTTAGTCTTAAGATAGTGATAAAGTTACATTTTTACATAGCAAGGACACAGTGATTTGTAACAAAGTACAGTGGTCTATAACAAAAGAGAAAATTCATTAACTCAAAAAGTCTAGTATTGCTATCATCCAAAACTACTATATTTCCTTTTCTATATTCCAAATACATTGATTAATATATTCCCAGGTGCCTAAGGATATGGAGGCCTGGCGGCAATCATTGACTCAACAATGAGAAAAGCCCTATGCTAATTAAGACTCTCAAAATACTCCAAAACTCCCTGTGCTGTTTATGGTTGAGAGGTAGTAAACAATCATGTGCATAGTGGCAGGAGTATGGATAATTCTGTCACACAAGCTAGTTTGCCAGCAGAGAGGTTTGACCTGAGACACCCTTGTCCCACCCAGGGCAGGGAATTAGCAGCAATTATTGGCACAACAAATGAAAAACCCTTCACCAATATAATTCCTAACCAACCCACTATACTATACTAATAATTTTCTAACTTCTCAAAAGCGTCTGTATTTAGAAAGTTTAAAGCATCTCGTGCCTCTCATGGTTGGGAGGTTGTAAACAATCACATGTGGCCGGACGAACCCGCTCAGGCAGGCTAGAGAACCTTCAGAGGAGTTTGTAAGTTGAAACACTCTTGTCACACCCAGGAATTTTTATTAACTGGCGAGGCGAAGTTGCTCAGTCGTGTCCGACTCTTTGCGACCCCGTGGACTGGAGCTGCAAGTTAACTCCTCCGAGAGAAATGGTTATGGGGGAGAGCCCCCCGTAAAGTCAGAGGTGTAGATGAGAGCATAAAACAGACTCTGGTTTTGGGGGTAGATGCTCGGAAACGGGGTTTCCTGAGGCTTGATCACGCCTTTGCATACGCCAAGCCTCCTTCCTCATGACCTTTGCCATGGGCGGAGTTCCTCCTGGCTCCCAGCACCTGTTCATGAAGTTCAGCATTAGCCCTTAAAAATACTTTCCTTGCCAGAATTTCCACTTCTTGGTATAGGCACAGAGTAAGTGAAAACAGGTATTCTGACCAGCACTGGTACAAATGACCAGAGCAACGTTATTCCCAAAAGATGAAAACACCCCAGGTGTCCATCTGCTGAGGAATGGATAAGCAGAATGTGGCATACTCATATACGGGAATACTGTTCAGTCATAAGAAGGAATGAAATTCGAATCTGTGCTACAGTGTGGATGAACCTTCAAGAGGTTATTCTCAGTGAAAGAAGCCAGACACAGAAGGTCAGATAGTGTAGGATTCAGTCCGAGGGAAATACCCAGAATAAGGCGATCCACAGAGATGGGACTTGTATTAGTACGCCCCAGGGGCTGGGGGAGGGAGAGGTAACTGCTTAATTGATACTGAATTTCTGTTTCAGATGATGAAAAGGTGTTAGAACTAAATAGAGGTGATGGTTGTACAGCACTGTGAATGTAATCAGTGCCCCTGAGCTGGACACAGAATTCAAGTGGTTAATTTTATGTGAATTTTACCCATATAAAAAAGATTTTCCCCGAATCACCTCATGGAGGCCTCATGACTCTACTCTGAGATCGGTGAGCCATTTCACAAAAGGGGACAGAGAGGCTCAGAGAGGTTAAGTGACTTTCCCAAAACCACACAGCTGGTAACAAGATAAATCTAGGATTTGCACCCACCTCTGCTAATGGCGAATTCCTTGCCTTTGAAACCCCACCAGGTTTGAGTTGGTCCTGGCCCCTCAGTTGTGACAGACTGCCCACCAGGAAAGACACTGCCTTGGGAGATAATTGCTTTTGTCTCTCTGCTCCATTTCCACTCTTGAGACCTACCCCACCAGCTCTGTAAGGAAACAATAAATCACTTCCTCTTCCCCAAGTAAGTGAGGTTCATCGCTTATGGTCTGGAGTTGGAGAAATGACTGAACACCAATATAAAGCCACCCTTGGGACTTAGGGACCCAGGCTCCAGCCTGGCTCTGCCCTGGACCACCTGTATGACCTTGGGTGATCCCCGCCCCCCCCCCACCTCTGACCTCGGTTTCCCTTTGTGTGAGATAACTGGGTGAGCCCAGGTCGGGGCTTCTAATGGAGATCAGTCCTGAGTTCATTAGAAGGACTGATGCTGAAGCTGAAGCTCCAATACTTTGGGCACCTGATGCAAAGAGCTGACTCATCTGAAAAGACCCTGATGCTGGGAAAGACTGAAGGCGGGAGGAGAAGGGGACAACAGAGGATGAGATGGTTGGATGGCATCACCAACTCAATGGAGATGAGTTTGAGTAGACTCCGGGAGTTGGTGATGGACAGGGAGGCCTGGCGTGCTGTGGTCCATGGGGTCACGAAGAGTCAGACACAACTGAGTGACTTAACTGAACTGAACTGAGGTCAGGGCTTCTAAGGGAGAGTCAGTGTCTGGGTCAGCAGCTTCAGAATCCTGGGGAACTGGCAAGAGTTTCAGACATGCACCCCCAAAGACGGCACACTGGCAGGTCCAGAAAAGAGCCAGGAAGCTGCTTTTTGGCATGTGTTTCACACACACACACACACACACAAGGCCACTGATCACACTTGGCTCCACATCTCCTTCCATTTCTAAGGTTTCATGGAAGCTTACGTGCCCCCTCCCCCAGACACGCAGTCAAGGCCCCATTCATGTCTTGGGTAGAAACCATCTGCCTTAATCTTTGCATTTTCCTAAAGCCCTGGCTCCAGAGATGGCTGGGGTCGGTGAATGAGTTAGTACACTATTTTTTCAGCTGGTTTTGTTATCATCACTTGGTAATGATGGAAATCAGAGTCACTTTGACCAAAGCTCTAATTAGGAAGCCTTGGTATTAGGTAGGACATGAGGATTGCTGAGCCTTTGGGGGGGTCACCGCTTCTCATTACCTTATCATACAATCTTTTCATCAAAGCCCTTCACTCTGGGGGTTTTCATCCTTGAACCCCACCTGTGTGGGCATATTTCTTAAAGAGTTTTTTGATGTGGACCATTTTTAAAGTCTTTATTGAATTTGTTACAATCTTGTTTCTGTTTTATGATTTCACTTTTGGGGCACGGGGCATGCGGGATCTTAGCTCACCAGCCAGGGATCGAACCTGCAACCCCTATGTTGGAAGGTGAAGTTTTAACCACTGGACCACCAGGGAAGTCCCTGTGTAGGTATGTTTTTGTGCTCAGTTATCATGATGACTTAGATGCCAAAGCATGAAGATGCTAGCCTCCACCATCCTCAACCTCCAGAGAAGTTGTACGGTGAATAAACAAAGTCCAGAGAGTGCCAGTCTAAGACAATGGATGAATGAAAATACGGAATGTCAGTCCTATATTCCAAATCAATACAAAAGAACAGTGAAATTAGAAAGGCTCACATAAATGCATATTTTCAAGCAGGAGAACAGTTTCCCCTCTGGCTGGGCTGAGGACTGGAGATTTCTGTCTCACCCCTCACCATCCATCAGCCTTTGTCAGACACAAAAACAATGAAGATATCAAAACTCTGTAGTTAAGGGCAGAGGCCCCAGGAAGCCAAGCAGGGTCAAATCTTGCCTCCATCGCTTAGAAGCTGTGTGGTGTCAGAGAAATCACTTCCCTTCTCTGAACCTCTGTTTGCTCATCTGTTAAATGGAGATGATAATAGTAAGCACCTAACGGGATTGTCGTGTTAACTGCAAATATATATAAAGGCCTTGACGCCCAGAATCTGACACGTGGTGAGTGTTCAGTGATTTCTGCCCTGTTCCTTTCATATGTCTCATCTTCTCTACGGAACATAGGGAGGGAATGAGGCCAGGCATTCCCACTAATTCCAGTAGCCCAAGATTTCAAACAAACAAATACAGCACTAACTTCAGCAAAGCAGGGCATGGACTTACGCACTTAACCGAGGTGCGGGGGAGCGCCGGTGGGGGTGCGGGCGGGAGGCACCTTCGTTTCATACGAGCAGAGTGAATTCACTTGACACCAACCAGGGCTCTGATTTTTCTCTTTCAGTTAATCAAGACAGCTTTGAACACGCCTTAGAAGGTGAGTCCCACGAAGAAAAACACCTCATTAACCAAGCTAATAGCAGAAAGCAAGGGAAGGCCCTTGGAAATCCTTATCCAGGTGCTTAAAAAAAAAAATTAAGCAAAAATTCTTCCTTCACATTGCTGAAGCTAAATTTGAAAACAAATGATATTGTAAAGAAAAAGAAAAATTGCGTTTGCAACTTATGGTCCTAACCATGACCCGAAAGAGATTAGATGCCAGTTCTGTTCATGATGCCAAGCGGAAAACATCTGGGGGTCCACATGCCTGAGAAAGACATGCTCCTCTTGTCAAACTTTTCAACCATGTGGTGCTATTTGAAAGCCTCACCTTTCATGCTGAGCAGGCTCCTGGTTTCAGGAGGGAAACCTCTTCCCTGGGGGATGCTCTGTGACCTGGTTTTCCCTC
>SJYT01073146.1:245026-334757 GCA_006410635.1 Cephalophus harveyi | reverse complement strand
TCCCTGGGCCCCCCCACCCCACCTCACCCCCGCCCCTTGTTTTTGTGTGTGGGGTGGGGGGGTTTCTGGTTTCTCCTGTGCTGAGTTCTTTGCTGCTGCACGCGGGCTTTCTCTAGTTGCGCTGCGCGGAGGCTGCTCCCTGGTCGCGGCGCACAGGCGTCTCGCCGCGGTGGCTTCTCTTGCTGCGGGGCACAGGCTCTAGGGCGCGCAGGCTCGGTTTTACAGTTGTGGCACACGGGCTTTGTTGCCCCACGGCACGCGGGATCTTCCCAAACCCAAGATCGAACCCTGGCCCCTGCACTGGCAGGCAGATTCTTAACCAAGGGGCTGCGGGAAAATCCCCGTTTTCTATTCTTTTGTTAGAAATTACCAAGCGAGACTTATTAATGGGGAACAGATGTTAAAAGTGATACAGGATTTTGTCTTCTTTTCCCTTTTCAACCCCTCTCATATGTAAAATGTTCTCTTCTGTATAACCTTTATCTGGTTTGGTCCAAAACCACTCAAGTCAGGAAAAAGAACAACAACAATATTTTGTTAAAAAATAAAAAGTTTTAGGGCTTCCCTGGTGGCTCCGTGGTAAAGAATCCGCCTGCCAGTGCAGGAGACAGGTTCGATTCCTGATCCAAGAAGATCCCATGTGCTATGGAGCAACCAAGCCTGTGCACCAGGACTACTGACAACGGTGCTCCCTAGAGCCGGTGCTCCCTAGAGCTCGTGCTCCACAACAGGAGAAGCCACAGCAACGAGAAATCCCCACGCCGCAGCTAGAGGAAAGCCTGTGCAGCAACGAGGACCCGCACGCCGAAACAAATTAACTATCTCTTTAAGTTTAACCAACTGGATGATTTCTAAATTATTTTTGGAGCCACTTGTCTTTCCGACTATAGGCAGTTCACTTAGAATCTGGGGCGGTAGGAATTACATGTCATGAGTGGCACTCTCTAGCAACAGATGACAGTTATAATCCAAGCAGATGGAACTGGGGCTCATGTGTGTACAGGAACAGAGCCTATATTATTCAGTCCGCTGGAAAAAGAGGGCATTTATGCTGTTAGTCTCAACTCAGGCCCTTTTTTTGCTGTCTTCCACCAATCAGTGAACCGTGAGAATGTCTCAAACGCCTGGGGGCATGATGTTCAGAGGGCATGATGCCATTGTGATGTTCTGTGCTCACGCACTTATCATAGGTATTAAAATTGATTTTTCAGGCCCAAACAGTGGCAGTTAATGGATTATAGATTGGCATGCAGGCGAGCTCTGTTAGACGTGGCCACAGAGAATGGCAGAGGAAAACGGAGGTCAAGTGTCCAAAAGGAATGCGGGGCTTTGCGGGGAAAACACCTCCATACCCCCTTCACCTCCACACTGAATTATTTTGTCGTTGTTCAGTCGTGTCCAACTCTTCGCGACCCCATGGACTGCAGCACACCAGGGTCCCCTTCCTTCACTATCTCCCAGAGTTTGCTCAAACTCCTGTCCGTGGAGTCGATGATGCCATCCAGCCATCTCGTCCTCTGTCAGTTCTGATAGTTCTTGTGATTTCTGCAGACTCCTGGGAGGTAGTGGGGGGCTCCAGGTGAGGCCGAGAGGGTTACCCGGGAGTGTGCGGCCACGGCCTCTGATAATCAAACCCGAGTTGGCACAGTTGGGGTGTCATGAGGCGTGTGGGTACCGCGCACTGACCTGGCTGCCCAGCGCCCTCTGCTGGTGAGTCTGATTAAGCAGGTCTGGGGGGGACCCGCCATTCTAGACACAACCCTGTCTTCTCCATTGAAGTCGAGCAAATCTGCCTTTCCAGTTAGCACGTTGCGAGTTTTCTGCAAGTCTTCCCTTGGATTGGGTTTTAACCAGATTGCAACTTTACCTCGCCCCTCCCCGAAAGAAACGAGTTGAAAGTGAAAGTCGCTGAGTCATGTCCGACTCTGCAACCCCACGGACTGTATAGTCCATGCAATTCTCCAGGCCAGAATACTGGAGTGGAGGGCCTTTCCCTTCTCCAGGGGATCTTCCCAGCCCAGGGACCGAACCCAGGTCTCCCACATTGCAGGCGGATTCTTTACCAGCTGAACCACAAGGGAAGCCCAAGAATACTGGAGTGGGTAGCCTATCCCTTCTCCAGGGGATCTTCCTGACCCAGGAATCGAACAGGGGTCTCCTGTATTCCAGGCGGATTCTTTACCAACGGAGCCGAGTTAAAAGCGTGTAATTCTCGGTGGTGTCTATGACCACCCCATCCAGGGCTGAGTCTGGGCTCTGTTGCAAAGGACCAGTCCCGTTTCCTCCGGTCTCCACCTCTTCTCCCTTCTGGAGACAGCTCTCCAGGGAGGAAGGGCGTAAGCTCCTGGAGTGGGTACAGGGCTGGGAGGGCGGGGCCCCCGTGCTGGGCGCCAGGTACCCTTACCAGTTGTGTGTTTAGTAGCAGAAGCGGCAGCAGAGACATCTCTGGAAGGAGGAAGCATGGCTCTGGCTATCTTCATCCCCGTCCTCATCATCTCCTTACTGCTGGGAGGAGCCTACATTTACATCACCAGGTTCGCCGGGGCTCCGGGTGGGGATGGGGGGCTCTTAACCCCCTCAACGACCAGCAAGCTGAGGTCTCCTTGTCCAAGAAAAGTCACTTCTCTCCCCTTGATGGCCTCTCTCCAGGTGCCGCTACTACTCCAACCTCCGCCTGCCTCTGATGTATTCCCACCCCTACAGCCAGATCACCGTGGAGACCGAGTTCGACAATCCCATCTACGAGACGGGGGTGAGTCGGTCTCCCTTCTCTCCCTGGGATCTCCCCCTTTGCTCTGAACTCATGGACATCGAAACAAGAGGCTTCATTTCCTCTTGCTCACGATGCCGCTGACAGAAAGGCATGGCCAGTGGCTGACCCCCACCAAGACCCCAGAAGACCACTCGGGATTCCGCAGCATCAGAGCCCTTCAAATTCACCGTGTGATGGTGTGCAATCGTCTCCCAATATTTGGGGGGCATGAACTTGACTTGCTCCTTGTCCCTGCTAACCTTCTTGCACTCCCACTTACTCTGAGCTCCTGTGCTGGTTATTGATTGATGTGTGACAATATTATTGCAAATTTAGGAACCTGAAAAGGCACCCATTTATTACTCCATAGATTGTGTAGGTAAGGAGGCCAGGAACAGCTTATACAGGTCCTCTCCTCCAGGACTCACAGGCTGCAGTTAAGGTGTCAGTCGAGGCTACGTTCTCATCTGAGGCTTGACTGTGGAAGGATGGATGCTGATGGCATCCAGTTCCTTGCAGGTTGTTGGACCGAGGGGCTCAGTTTCTTGTAGGCTGTCAACCTCAGTTCTTTTCTGTGTGTCCCTCTCGTAGAACGACTCACAACATAGCAGCTTGGTTTTTCAAAATCAGAGAGAGAGAGAGGGTCCCCCTTGTAAGAGGATCCATAGTCCATATAATATAAAATATGGGCGTGACATCCTAACACCTTTTCTGTATTCTGCTGCTTAGAAGCAAATCATAGGTTCTGTCCACAGTTAAGGGGAGGGATCACACAAGAATGTGAAAACCAGGAGGGTGGAGATCATGAGGACCACCTTGGAGTCTTCCCACCACAGTCTCATCTAGTGTGAAACAGACAGAATTGCTTATCTGTGTTGACCCAGTGGGAAATACAGACTTCCATTAAAGCATATGACAGAGACCCCTTCCACGTCCAAGTCTCTAACTTCCTATATCTCCCTTCTCTGCCCTGGGAGCCTGGAGTGTATCACACACACTCAGTGAATTTGGAGAAATGGAACTGATTGCTGCCTACATGTTGTGGTCATTTTAGATTTGCCACTGGTAAGACAAAGTCATATGTTATTTTACACATATGTAGATTGTTTCTGAATCCTCAAAGAAGGTCAAGCTGACGAAAAATAGTACTTTAGAAAGTAGACCTTATTAAGACTTATGTGTATCATTATGTGTATTAGATTTTTGTGTATCAGTCACCTAGAACTATGATAATGCTGAGTAACAAACAGCCTCTAAAGTCAGTTGCTCAAACCAAAAAGTGTTAATTTGCTCATCGATCCATGGGACAATCTTTTTTGCTAGTTTCAGCTGGCCAGTAGTCCTGGTTCCGCAGCCCTTCCATACACATATGGGACTGGCTTGTTGGCCGATGACCCAACTCTGCTGTCCAGAACTCTCATCTTCTCCTCAGCATCTTGATGGTGCTAGAGGCCATCAAGGCATGCTCCACTTATGTTGATGGCAGAAGGGCAGACACAGGCAGAAACACACATGCACTCTTCAAGCCCCACTTTACCATGACCCACTGGCAAAAGCAGGTCAAGGTCAGAGCCAAGAGCACTGCAAAGTCCTCTATCCAGTGTCGGGTTCAGGGAGGAGTGATCCAGACCCATGCCAGGAGTCTCTCTGCCACACAAGGGGTCACCAGATCTGTGCTTCTCTCTCTCGCAGGAAACCAGAGAGTATGAAGTTTCCATCTAGAGAGAGCTCCATGTGAGACGGGAACTTACAAATACGAACTCAACTACAACCTCCTCGAGAGACTCATCCAGAGACCATGTGGCATTTGATGGAAACCCCGGAATGTCGGCTGGCTTTTCTTTAGATTCTTTACTGGAGACTTACTGTTTTCTTCGCTGTATTTATTATATTTAAAATCGAGTTTAGGTGTGTGGTCGGATGTATTGCAGCTGCAGCCAAATTCGTGGCACGGCCTCAGTCATGAAGGCGGGTGGAGGACCTGTAAAATGGCAAACGCAGCAGATGAGGGAAGAGGGGAAAAAGCAGAACACAGCAGGCTGTCTCTCCCATAAGCAACTATGACTGCATCAGATTGCATGCATCTGCAGGATCCATGCCCATGGTGTTTTCGTACAAATCTAAGTCCCAAGGTTAGGTTGGCAAGGGGTATTTCTTGTTGGATTAACTGGGGTTGGAATTTGGCATGGAGACTTAAACAGCTCTGCTCCAAAATCAGTCTGCGTCCTTCCTTCCAATTTCCTGGGCTTCTCAAAGGACTGGCCCCAACCTCTTCCCCCCTGGCCCCTCTGAGGGCAGCAAAGTTGTTACATGAACATTCTCTTTCACCACCCCAGCCTCCCTGGCTGCTGGCAAACTAAGAAAATGTTTTCTTTCTATAAAGGTGACAAGTGACAAAGCAAAGTTTTCAGAGAAGATGAGCGATTTGAATGAGTTCCAGTGAAGAACTGGATGGGGGATCGCTGGGTAAGGGAATGGAGTGGATAAAATGTTCTTTTCCGTGACACTCTTCCAATGATGAAAGAGCAGGTAATTTATGCCCCCAGGGCCAGAATCGATCACTGTGTTCAGCAAGGCCACCCTCAAGCTATGATGATTGATCCGTGTGCTTTGGAGGCATGAGGAATGTTGCCTGTATAAAAAGGGTGTGGAGTTGCACGGGAGGAATCCGAGGATGAGCTCTGATTCCCTCCTGGGATGCTAGAATGCCAGAGCCCTTAAAATAGTGGAGATTCAAGCAAGGTGACACCTTCAGAAGACCCTTACATTTAAGTATTTTCGAGGGAGGGTCCCATAGGAAGAAACTCCTTTTCTGTTCTCTGAAGCTCTGCCCAGATGTTGAATGGTGGTGTGAATGCTTGACCATGGAGGTGCTTAGAACAGGAACGGGGATTTAAAACCCCCATGGCATCCCATCATACGATTTGCACTCCAGTGAGGAGGGAAGGAGAAATTTCAGACTAGAAAGGGATTCTCAGCAGCATTAATCCTGTGACTGGTGAGCGTGTGATTATCTGGAAGGTTTTTTTTTCTAAATATAAGTGTAAAGAGAAGGCAAGGGGTAAGGATACTTGGAAGTAATACCCACGTGAGGCTAGTTCATCTCCCAAGCAATGGCCGATGGTTCAGAGAGGTGCACCAGCCTGGTGGCTTTGGGGGTCCTCTTTGGCACCTTCTCATACTCTCTAGAATTGTATTAAATCAGCCGATTTTCAAACGTAAAAAGGCTTTTCAGGCTGCCCTTCCTTTGGGGCCATGGCCTGGAGTCCATGTCTTGGGCGCTTGCTTAGAAAGCCTCTGAAACAGAATAGAGAGCAGACCCAGACACAGACACCCTCCTCCCAGCAGGACCGTGGGCCTCAGTCTCGGGGGGTCTGAGGCCCGCTATATTTCCCTTCTGCCAGAAAAGGATCCTGCACACCTGCTCCTTCCAGCGTGCACTTGTGATGCACAGCAAGAGGCCATAAAGCGCTGCCTTCCAGCCGCCCAGAGTCCACCTCATTCGATGAAAGAGCCAGAGGAGAGAGGTTCCAGACCGTTAGTGAGCAACGTCATGTCTGGAGAAACAGCAGCAACGCAAATAATGCAAACCCTTTAAAAAAAGTGGGGGGGCGGCAGGATCCAGCCGTTGCTTTGATATCTATTTGTGGCTGATTTAGCCCTAACCCTGGGTCATCTAGAATGAAGAAGTCTATTAATGACATTTAATATTAGAACAGACTATGGTTATGTGAACACTAAATGTTTGCCTTTCATACAGACTGACAAAAAATAAAATCTTTATTCTAACCCCTTTCCCTAAAACTGGCCAAGCCATGGCCTAGGCGTTCTTATTGGCTGTTGGAAGGAGTAGAGAGGTGGAGTTTTGTTTTCTTTTTTTTTCAGGATTCCAATGTATCAGTTCTTAGTAGTACAGCTCCTGTAACCATGTTTTAAAAGTTTGTTTAAGCTCAAAGTTGGATCGTGCAAGCTTGACAAGGTATAGTGTGATTGAAGGACAGGTTGGTGTCTATTTTTCTTTTTCAAATATCTGAATGTGTCTTTGTAATATGTAAAGGTGAAACAAATCATGATAATCGTGCCAAAAATTTACCAGGCATCTCACCTCAGCTCCTGTCATGTCTGTTTTTCTAAGATCAATGTTAAAATCTGCTGGGATTAAATATTTTTGAATAGGCTACAATCCTGAGAAACTCGAAAACGGACTGAGCCTTCCTACAAGCTACCCTTTGTAAAACATCGGGGAAATACGTTTACAGAGATTTCGAGCTTCGAAGAATGCATGTGATGGTGTGTATTACATGCTAATCCGTATAAGCTGTATCTGCCAGCTGCCACCTTGTGCTTTAAAAGGCACACACTCAGTCCTCTTCAGCTTGGAACTCATCCTTCTGCTTTTTTTCAGGGGTAGAGGGTAGAACTATTTAGCCAACATAAGTATTCCAGTTGCTACTTGATGGCCATCCTTACTTAGTTCCACAGACATGCTTTAAAAAATGATCTTTTGAAGCCAGCTCCTTGGAGAGCCTGCAGAACCTCAGGCTGATAGCTTTGGAAACTGCCAAACAGCCCAGCAGGAAATGAAGTGGTTGTGTGACCCACATGGTTGTATAAGCGGATGGGACTTGGCAAACACATGGGTAGATTGAGGCTGAGCGTGAGCCTTGGGTAAAAATTACCTTTTCTTTGGTGTCAACCTGAAGGGTCTGACTTTCCTATGCTTTTTGAGGTCACTGGGTCATTTGAGGTCAGGTTTTATTGAGTTGTTTAGAGCCCCCAAAGGTAGGTAGGCTTTCTCCTGGGGAGTTTTCATTTCCTTTTTTTTTTTTTTTTTGCCCAAATTAAACGCAAAACAAACTTTCTAAGCTAAAATAATGAAGTCATTTTCCACTTTGTATATATTGATGCTAATAAAACAAATGAAAAAGAGTCAAAGCTACGGGGGTTTTGTTAGAAACACTCCAGGGCGGCACTTCTGTTTCCTGCTTCTGGGGATTTGATTGGGGTGACACATATTGACACTTGGATGCCAAGGCAGGACTGCCAACTCGGGAATGGTTCTGGGAAGGTGCAGAACTGTGCCCACTGCCATCATCAGACACACCACCATCCAGGACACATCAATAGCATCCATGTCCAAAAGCAGAACAGAGATGACCCATCTCAAGCCCAGCAAATTCTCCCATCCTCCACCTTTTGTTCTTTGTGGATTGGAAGATGCCCACCTGACTAAGTGGGGATGATCTTCTAACGCAGTTTCCCAATTCAAATGCTAATCTCTAGGGGAGACACTCTTACAGACTCACCTAAAAATGAAGTCTGGCCAGCTAGCTGGGCATCCCTTAGCCCAGTCACGTTGACACGTAAAATTAACCATCACTAGCCTGTCTCCATTTGACAAAGCGATGCTCCAGGTGGTACCCAGAAGAAAGGAGAGAAATCCTGATAGAGGACCGCAAGCCACGATTCGTGCCAAGAATGACAAGTGCCGGGAGGAGCCAGGTGCGGAGGGAGATTGGGGGTGAGCGATCAAGGAGGTGATTTTAGAGCAATAGAGCCGTACCCGGCTGTTGGGGAATCCCCGGGACAGAGGGAGGCCGATGGGAGTTTGTCCTCTTTGAAGGACAAAGCTAGTGTGGCTGGCAAGTGAAGCGAGGATGTTGCTTGGTGGGAGAGGGGCGGAGAGGGTGGGAGGAGGCAGACCCCAAGCAGGGAGACAGGACTGGACTCTGTTTAATGTTCTCTCTGGCGGCCACGTGGGGAATCGAATCCAAAGCTTAAGTAATTCTCAAGAATTAGGGGAACAGGGTCTCCAAGGTCGCTCTAGAACTCAGGGACAACTCACAACAAATGGAGAAGGGGCTGGAGAGGCACGTGTGGCAGCATCCCTGTGGTGGGGCGGGGCGTGCTCCTTCCTCGCAGCTGTCCAATCATCTTCCGCGATGAAATGAAGGGGCGGGGTTTCTGATAGGTCCTCTGGGGAGACGCTTCCTAGGGGGCGGAGCCCCTGGCGGGACCAGGGTAGGGCTGACTCACCCATAGGCCTGTCACTCAATCAGTCCTGGAACAGACGCGCGGGAGAAGGACAGACATGATAAAGACAAGGTAGTGTGCCTAGGATACTTTCTGAAACCGAGTCTGTTTTCCAGGCCCGACTGCCTGCAGGTTTAGAACAATAGTGGAGAGACAAGAACTCTCCTGAGACTGGAACTCACCCGCACCAGTAAATGCACTTCAGACAAACAGCAGGATGGGCTGCCTTGGGCCAGGAGCAAGACAGTCCTAAGGCAGTGACCAGTGAGACCCCTCCCAGGATAGTATAGCAACAGTAACCATTATAGTAATCAGTTCAGTTCAGTTACTCAGCCGTGTCCGACTCTTTGCGACCCCATGAATCGCAGCATGCCAGGCCTCCCTGTCCATCACCAACTCCCGGAGTTCACTCAGACCCACGTCCATCCAGTCCGTGATGCCGTCTAGCCATCTCATCCTCGGTCATCCCCTTCTCCTCCTGCCCCCAATCCCTCCCAGCATCAGAGTCTTTTCCAATGAGTCAACTCTTCGCATGAGGTGGCCAAAGTACTGGAGTTTCAGCTTTAGCTTCATTCCTTCCAAAGAAATCCTAGGGTTGATCTCCTTCAGAATGGACTGGTTGGATCTCCTTGCAGTCCAAGGGACTCTCAGGAGTCTTCTCCAACACCACAGTTCAAAAGCATCAATTCTTCAGCGCTCAGCTTTCTTCACAGTCCAACTCTAGCATCCATACATGACCACAGGAAAAACCATAGCCTTGACTAGATGGACCTTAGTTTAAGTTAAATAAGCAGGGTGACAATATACAGCCTTGACGTACTCCTTTCCCAATTTGGAACCAGTCCATTGTTCCATGTTCGGTTCTGTTGGATTTTGACCTGCACACAGATTTCTCAGGAGGCAGGTCAGGTGGTCTGGTATTCCCATCTCTTTACAGTTTATTGTGATCCACACAGTCAAAGGCTGTGGCATAGTAAATAAAGCAGAAATAGATGTTTTTCTGAAATTCTCCTGCATTTTCTGTGCTCCAATGGATGTTGGCAATTTGATCTCTGGTTCCTCTGCCTTTTCTCAAGCCAGCTCAAACATCTGGAAATTCACAGTTCACGTATGGTTGAAGCCTGGCTTGGAGAATTTTGAGCATTACTTTGCTAGAGTGTGAGATGAGTACAACTGCTTGGTAGTTTGAATATTCTTTGGCATTGCCTTTGGGATTGGAATGAAAATTTACCTTTTCCAGTCCTGTGGCCACTGCTGAGTTTTCCAAATTTGCTGGCATATTGAGGGCAGCACTTTCACAGCATCATCTTTTTGGATTTGAAATAGCTCAACTGGAATTCCATCACCTCCACTAGCTTTGTTNCTGTTTGGCATTGCCTTTCTTTGGGATTGAAATGAAAACTGACCTTTTCCAGTCCTGTGGCCACTGCTGAGTTTTTCAAATTTGCTGGCATATTGAGTGCAGCACTTTGACAGCATCATCTTTCAGGATGTGAAACAGCTCAAGTGGAATTCCATCACCTCCACTAGCTTTGTTCATAGTGATGCTTTCTAAGGCCCACTTGACTTCACATTCCAGGATGTCTGGCTCTAGATGAGTGATCACACCATCATGATTATCTGGGTCGTGAAGATCTTTTTTGTACAGTTCTTCTGTGTATTCTTGCCACAGAATTATAGTAATTATAATTCTATATAATATAGTAATTATAATTACTATATAATTATAGTGATTATTATAGTAATAGTCACTAGCATTTGTTGACTGCGTGCCATTTCCCTTTTTTTCTACATTTTAAATTTGTTGTTGTTTAGTCGCTCAGTCTTGTCCAACTCTTTTGTGATCCCACGGGCCGTAGCCCGACAGACTCCTCTGTCCATGGGATTTCCCAGGCAAGAATACTGGAGTGGGTTGCCACTTCCTTCTGCAGGGGATCTTCCCCACCCAGGAATCGAACCTGCATCTCCTGCATTGACAGGCAGATTCTTTACCGCTGAATCACCAGGGAAGCCCTCTCTCTTTTGGGTTTCCTAGTTATTTGATGCCCTTTAATCTCTCATTTGATGCCCTTTAATCTCTCATGCCCTTTAATCTCATGAGAGATTAAAATGTAAAATTATTGTCAACAAATGTAAAATTATTGTCATTCTCCTCTTAACGATGTGGCATCCGAGGCTCAGAGAGGCCAAGTCACTCACCTAAGTCCACACAGCTCGTCCATGAGGGAAGAGATGCAAGAGGTCTGGCTCCTGGTCCATGTCCAGCGTAGGAATGCCTGCAGGCCAGCCTGAGCAGTGCCGCTCCCTCCTGGAGCATCCAGAACCCAAGCAGGCTTTTATCCTGTGGACGCCCTGAATGCAGGGTCAGCCTCACTTGGCTTTGTCCCAGGTGTTTGGCTGGACTCAGCAGTGGTTAGGAGCTAGAGCTCTGAGTCTGAATCTTGACTCAATCAATGATAAGCATCGTATTGGGGTGAGGGACCCCAATAGGGAGGAGACGTCTTTCTGCATCATTGTGAAGCTACCTGGTATGGGGCTTCTAAATCCCTGTGTGTGGGAGGAAACGTTACTGTCTTAAAAGTGATAGAATGTTGGGGCAGACACTGAAAGTCACCCTATCCAATGTCTGTTTCTCTGCTCTCTGCTAACAGAACTTCAGTTTTGCTCAGCAACAACAGCAGCCACGAGCCCATCTTCCAACAACAGGTCACGGTTGGTTTCAATTACGACGGTCCTGTTACCCATTTCCCAGCCTCCTTTGGTGTTAGGGTTGATCCTCTAACTCCTTCTGGTCAATGAGCATTAGCTGAAGTTGGCTCTGTGTGTGTGTGTGTGTGTGTGTGTGTTGCTGGGGAGGGAGGGTTGTCTACGAAAGTCTGCCTTCCTGGGAAGAGGGGACAGACTCGGCTAATACAGCACCTACAGCCCTGCTCCCTGTTTCCTCCTCTCTGAACCCAGTCATGATGCTTCAGGGCTTGAGTGTGCATCGTGCAATGAAAGACTCCAGCATGAGGACAAAGGCAAGACGCTAAGAATGGACATACACTAGGTGGATAGAAAACTCTGGGCCTCTGATGGTGCCAACATCCACCTACTCGTCCCAAGAATAATAATGCAGGAAACCAGCTCCATGAACACAGGTGATGGTTCTGTATGTTCAGAAACTTTATAAACAGAGAAAATATTTCATCGAAGCAGAACCTAAAGGCAAAGATAAGGTATGCATGCCACTTTCTGGAAGTTCTATCAGTGTTTCAGCTCCTCTGCCCCCACCAACCTCCCATTCCAAGTCTCTCACCTCCCTCCCTTGTCTTCCCTCTCCTCCCCATCTTTCTCGCTCCTTGTTATGAGCCTGTCCAAGATTTACTAACCTTCTGACCTAAAAGATGGCACAGGACAGAAAAAGTAGTTTTGATATAAATTTCATGACTTTCAAGTTTTAAAGACCTATTTTTTATTTCCTCACATTTCTAAGTTTTTATTTACATTCAACTAAGAAATACCCATTTTATTTATTTTTTAATGCACAACTTAAAAAAAAAACAATAAAAGTCCTTCATCTATTTTTTTTTTTGGCCACACCCTATGGCAGGCGGGGTCTTAGTTCCCACACCAGGGATCAAACCCATGGCCCCCTGCATTGGAAGTGCAAAGTCTTAACCACTGGACCACCAGAAAGTCACATAAATTCCCATTTTAAGACAATGCTATTAATACTACTGTTGGCAACATTATTGCCTGACACATGCAAGCATTCTTTTTTTTTTTTACAAGCATTCTTAAATATTTGTGAAGAAAGAATATCAACGAAAGTATGACTGGTTGCAAGGGTCTGGGTAGCTTTCATCCACCAGGTGGCAACCTCCGCCTGGCTTTAGTTGAAGGTCTGCCTAATCCTAAAGAAGCACAGGCACGCGTCACTGCCTGTGGGTTATTCCCTTTGGACTAAGTCATCCGATTAGATGCATTGTTTCTGATACAATGGTTTTCAATTTGAAGGATGAGTGCACTGCCCTTGACTCTTGACAGAGAAAGAAAAACAAACGTCCCTGGTTCTTCCTCCTTGCCCACGAAACAGACCCGGGCCAAAGGTGTTATGGTTAAAAAATGGGCTCACCTTGGACCCAGGGCTCATGTAGTTTCACCCTCAACCACTCTAAGTTCACAAAGTGTTAGTCACTCAGTCGTGTCCAACTCTTCGTGACCCCAGGGACTAGCCTGCCAGGCTCTTCTGTCCATGGGATTCTCCAGGCAAGAATACTGGAGTGGGTCGACATTTCCTTCTCCAGGGAATCCTCCCAACCCAGGGACTGAACCCAGGTCTCCTGCATTGCAGGTGGATTCTTTGCCATCTGGGCCACCGGGGAAGCCTGGTGAGAATCAAATTTTATTGACGGTCCCTCAAGGGAACTGAGGGGGAGGCATATCTGCCAAGGAAACTTATTTTAAATCCTCTGTCTCCAGTTCTGTCCCCAAGAGTCTCACGTTCCTGGGCACCTGTCCCCATCGCTCTCCCTCCCCAGACTTCAGCGTGCTCTCCTGCTCATAGACCTGGGGCCTGCTGCTCACCACCCCCACCCCCTGCGGGACATCTTTCTTCCTTTCACTTCGGGTTGCTGAATTTAGAAAATAAAACTCTAGGACACCAGTTAAATTTGAAAATCAGATTTTTAAATATATGTAAATCTGTAGTGTAAGGAAGTTCTGAGTCTGTGAGCACCTGAGTACCCTCTGAGCAATCAGAGTTTCCTTGATTAGTTCCGAGATGGTCGCATGACCCAAGCTGAGCCAGTGGGAAAGTGCAGTTAGGGATATACTTATACTAAAATGTATTCATCCTTTATGTGAAATTCACATTTAACTGGATATTTTATCTACCAACCCTACCACCCTCTTCTGCAAAAGCAAGATATGCCTGTTCATTTCCCCAACCCCCAACCTGGACCTCCTTCCTCAACTGTTTCAGAAGAGGGGGTCAGCAGAAAGGGTAGAGTTTGTTACTTTGAGATCATCCATAAATGCCACATATTTATTTCCATCTTTACATTTTTGCTTGCATATGAAATATATACGTGTACAAAAATAGCCCAGGCAGATTAAAACAATTCACACAACCCACCAGACTAGCAAGTGAGCTAATAACCTTCTCAAGTCTAGTCCCACATCCTTAAAACAGTAATATTCACGGTGCGATGGGTTTCCTTCCACACCATTCCCTTCGCTCCTAAAAACACAAAGGAGAGATTTCATTTTCCTCAAAAAAGAGAAAAAATTCTGCACCTTGCTTTTTAAAAATCCCCCTTGATAGTGAGAGGACATATCTATCCTAAGCATCTCGCCAGGTCATTACACAAAGCTCCAGCTCATTCTTTCTAAAGCTGAGTTATAGCCCATGGTGTGCGACATCATAATTTATTCCACTTATCCCACAGAAATACAAGGCACCAGGGGTGGAGGATTTTTGTACAAGGTTGTTTATTGCAGCAGAATGGCGTGTCACAAGCTAAGAAGAATGTGAAGGACAATCAGTAGGGAACCGCTATGCTTATTTATCTGAAAGACTCTGCCAGCAGTTCCAGAGTCTTCTTTTCTTATCAGTCGGACTCCAACCCGCGGTACCGCGGGACCCCTCCTGGAAGGAGACTCTTCCATCTGAACCTCTTCTCTACAATGGAGATGTACTCAATCTGCTTCAGTTTCCCTCCCCCACAGACCCTCCTTCCTGACTTCCAACTATTTTCCACTGGAGGTTCCTCTGGGAGGTTTATATAATCAAAATGATTTCATCAGATTATGAGGCAAGAACCACAATTTTATCCCCAAATCATGGGTAACCAACTGTTTATCTCTTAAGAAAATGCTGGTACATTTTGGTCTATATCCCAACATTTTCCAAAAGGAAAGTTCCTTTTACGCGGAAAGCACCCCACATGCTGGTTGTAATGGAAACCCAGGATCCCTTCTCTTCCTAAGAGCTCCACCATTTTACTTTGGGGAGCCACTGGGAGAGAGAGGATCTCAGTCCACGTGCTTGGGTGGAGCCACCCTACAGCCTGAGCTCAGAGATGATCACATGACCCAAAGTGGGCCAATGGGAAACAGGTTCAATCTCCATGGGGAGTTGCCAGGCTGCAAGAGGGATGCCCAGACCTGGTGGCAGCCATCTTGCTTCCACGTGGGACAAGCTTGGCTGGCAATGAAAAGACGACCAAGAAAAACAAGGCCCAGAAGTGGAAAAAAGACACGATTCCTGGTGAGGTGGTTGAGTCTCTGGGATCCAATTGGACTGACAGTCAGACCCACTTCTACTGGCCTTTGGAATTATCTGAACCAAACCTTCTCTTTGGGATGAAGCCAACTTGAGTTGGGTTCTTCCCTTGAAACTAAAAGATACAGTAGTAAATGGAACATTATTTTTATGTCAAGTAGTTGAGAAAATAGATCTTGTGTTCCTGCCTCTCCCCCTAAACATACTCAGGCAGTCATATTCACAAAGCATATACATATATCTGAAAATTTGTAGTATTTTATATTCAGTAATAACTCATATACTGAATATCAAGACCCACAGGTAAGAATCACACGCTCTATGTGGCTTACAGGGCATCTGGATGTGCTAGAGAGATACACCTGGGAGCAGCTCTCAGCCAATGAGGGATGGAGTTGAGGGATTAATATCACGGTTTCCACTTCCCTTGGGAGGAATAACTGAGGTATGGTCTATGCTGTCCCCAGAGTTCCCAGGGCTCAGTTGTTCAATGGCTAAGTTGCATCTGACTCATTGTGACCCCATGGAGTGCAGCACGCCAGGCTTCCCTGTCCTTCACTGTCTCCTGGAGTTTGCTCAAACTCACGTCCATTGAGTCAGTGATGTTATCTAACCATCTCATCCTCTGCTGCCTTTTTCTGCTCTTGCCCTCACTCTTTCCCAGCACCAGGGTCTTTTACAATGAGTTGGCTCTTTGCATCAGGTGGCCCAGTGCTCAGAACACACTCTTTATGGTCTTTCTTCCCCTCTGAGGGTTACTTGCCTATTGTCCTTCAGATGCTTCCTGAAATCACCTCCCAAACAATCCCTTTGAGTGTCATTTTTGGTAACTGAAAGTCAGGGTCCAGCTGCTCACAGCTCAAGAGCCATTGAAGGGACCAGGTTGGTGGGAAGGAAAGTTCGCTTTATTTTGCATGCTGGCATCCAGTGGGGAGGGTGGATGCCTGTCCAAAGGCAGACTGCCCTCCACTGACAATCAGTGGGCACGAATTTTTATAGGCTGGGGAAGGGGGTTACATGCAGAAACAGCACTGTCAGCTCTGACAGCCTTCTTGAAATTGGTCACATGGTGGTCTGACCTGCATCATCTTGACTGTTTTAAGTACAGTTAATCTTCACTTCTAGGATTGACTGGTTTGTTCCTATTTCCTTGAGGCCAAGTCTTGGAATTGTGGCAGGTTATGTCCTGGCTTCCCTGGTGGCTCAGACGGTAAAGCATCTGCCTGCAATGCAGGAGACCCAGGTTCAATCCCAGGGTTGGGAAGATCCCCTGGAGAAGGAAATGGCAACCCACTCCAGTACTCTTGCCTGGAAAATTCCATGGACAGAGGAGCCTGGTAGGCTACAGTCCATGGGGTCACAAAGAGTCGGACACGACTGAGCAAGTTCACTTCACTTTATGTCCTGGCTACAGTCCGGTCATCATGTGGTTAACTTCTTCCACCAGGTGTGGGTTTCAGTATCAAGTACAGCTCACAGGATATGGCTCAGGATATTATCTGTAGCCCTTGAGGAGGAACGGAGGGTCTTTGACTGTGCTTAATGACTAAACAATTACTGTTTTGTCTGACTGCTTTTAATTTGCTCTAGTATTTTTCTCATTCCTCTGATTAAACTTATTCTTTAGCTGAAGTTTTTTCCCAAAGACAAAAGACACATTGAGGACAGAGCTGGGGGCTGGGGTGGGGAGGGAGAGGGAAGGACCAAAAGGTCTTGACTCCGGATCTGCTTGGGGAGTGTACCCACCAGGAAAGCTACACCCAAACACAGGAGAGCCGGAGCCCACTCCTACCCCCAGGCTTAGAACCCCATTCTGGAGGATAGCCATCAAATGGTGCCCACAGCAGGGCAACCTGATATGGTGTGTTAGCGACTTCAAAAAACAAACCCGACTTACGAAACTGCAACTCCTTGCACCTGATGGTTTCACTGCACATCAAATGCTGAATTTATGAACTCTGTTCATTCATGTGCTTCTGGGGCTGTGCTTCGGGTTAGAGGGGGGCATTTGTTGCTTCCTGTCAATCCTGCCCATGCCCCAGGGTGTGAAAAAGCCTATGTTTATGTGAAAATACCTACCCCTGTTCAAAGTCTACTCCCGTTTTCATCGGTCTAGTCTCCCTGTTCGCCAGAAATCATGACGCTGACGCTCCTTTTTCTTGAGCCTCATTTTCTGTCTCCTGTCCAGTAGAGACAGACTGGCCTTGACAGTAAAGAGTGTGGCTTTACCACTTAATAGCCCTGGGACTTCAACCAGTGGCCTCAGTTTCCTCATTCATAAAATGGGGCTGGAAATAATAACAGCTGTCTTGGCTTTTTATGAACGAGAATGAAATGAAATAATGCAAGTAAAGTGCTTAGCACGTGAAAAGGGTTGAGAAATGAAGACGTTTATTGCCATAGTAAGACTGTAGCTGCAGGCTAGCAGTCTTAAATATCTGTTCCTGAATGAATGAATGAAAACAGAGAAGCCCACAGTAGTCAGTGCCTCTTGCTGTTCCCCAAGGCCCTGGGCTCCTTCCTCTCCCACTCACTCGCAGTACCTAAATGGGGGTGGTGAAGTGAAGTCGCTCAGTCGTGTCCGACTCTTTGTGACACCGTGGACTGTAGCCTACCAGGCTCCTCAGTCCATGGAATTTTCCAGGCAAGGGTACTGGAGTGGGTTGCCTACCAGGCTCCTCAGTCCATGGAATTTTCCAGGCAAGAGTACTGGAGTGGGTTGCCATTTCCTTCTCCAGGGGATCTTCCCAACGCAGGGATCGAACTTGGGTCTCCCGCATTGCGGGCAGACGCTTTACCATCTGAGCCACCAGGGGGGTGGTAGGTATCCTGTACTTGGAAGAACCCCGTACTTGGTTTACTGCTCAGCTGCCAATGTCTTGAAAGTCTTAATTTTCGAGCAAGGGGTCTGTGTTTTCATTTTGCGAATCATATACCCGGTTCCAGCTATGGATGTCTCACAGGGTCCTCCCAAAGTCATGCCCTGGGATAGAGCACTGAGTGCCTGGGAGAGGGGTCTACCTCGGGGCAGAAAACGGTGGGCAAAAAAGCGGGTCCCTAAACCTCTAACACAGCCTGGATACTAGACTGGAGTATGGAGCTTCCACAAGCCTGAAATTATTGCTAATTTAGCCCTCCTGCTGGAGGGAAAACACTGGAGACAGATATGGCAAAGGGCCTCTCTGGCGAATCAGAGCCCTCCCGCCTCCTTTCTCCCCTCCCCTCAGCTTTTCTCTCCTCTGTGTCCTTTTTCTCCCTAATCTTTGTCTCTTTCTCGCCTCAAGGACCCCCTCCCTTTTTTTCCTCCTCTTTTTTCTTGGCTCTCTCTTTTCTTTCTCTTGAAGTTAATAAATGTCCTGTCCTTGCCTTCTTTCTGCCCTCTCTCCTGATTCTGTCCCTCTCTGTCTCTCCGTCTCTGCTTCTCTCTCTGCCTTTCTCTGTGTGTTTCTTTCTGTGTCTGTCTCTTCTCTGTTTCTCTGTGACTCTGTTTCCCTCGGGCTCTCTCTGTTTCTCCCTCTGTCCCCGTTTCTCTCTTGATGGCTGCCTGTATCCCGCCCCCGCCCCCATTCACCACATCACCCCCGCACCAGCTCCCTCTCCCAGGGACCGATTGTCGGGCACTGCACATTTCTCCGGCTGCCTGGAAACCTGCCTTGCACATCCGTCGCTGGATTTCTCCTGTGTCCACCTCCGTTAAAATATCTTTTGACTTTTGAGATTCCAACAGAAAGAGCATGGACAAAAACTTCAATCCTAAGCTTCCTGATTTTGAAAGACACGCAAATGGAGGGTCTGTGAGGGCCCGGAGGTCCCCGTGGGCGGGTGTGACCCCACACCCAGTGCCCCTCCACCTCCCACCCCCGCTGTAAATCTCGGCGGTGAGCTGAGTTGATCCCAGGTTTGTCCTCTGGAGTTTGTCAACATGTGCCGCAGATGTTCCCAGAGGTTGCTTCTAAATCTTGCTGAGCCATTTGCCACAAAATCTTCTTTTATCACAATTTAGCTGTGAGTTTAAGGTAGTGACAAAGAGTCGGGGAGAAGGGGGAGGAGAACTAGACTGCGAAAGGGTCCTGGGGAGGTGTTAAGAACACAGCAGGAGAGCCAGACCTCCCTGGGTTCAAGGCTGGCCGAGCCCTAAGGTCTGGATGACCTTGGGCACAGTGACAGCTAACAAGTGGTAAGCACCCACAGTCTGCCTGGATTTGTGATCAAGCCTCTCAGCAACCCTGCCAGTGGCAAACCAGTATAGATAAGGAAGCTGAGGCTCAAAGAGGCTGGGTAACTTGCCCAGTATCACACAGCTGAGTGGCCACCCTTCAGATATTCTGATTTCTGACTTCTTTAGTGCCTGGAGATCTCTGGGGGTATGGTGGCTCCTGGGACCTCCCTCCCAGTGCCCTGAACCACCACCACCCATAGTCCCCATGGGAATGTCTTGTCCATCACAGACGGCCTTTGGGAACTGTGAAGCTGCTTCTAATGCTGCCTCTGCCCCTTCCCCAACCCTGCCACCATCAAAATGGAGTCTGAGAAGTCTCTGAAAATTTGGGGCCCCAAGAGACCCTGGTCATTAGGGAAGATGTGTGAGTACAGGGCATTTTCTGCACTTTTTGGGGGAGACTGGATGGGTTCTCTGAGCCTCCAGAACTGCAGCCAGCATTCTCCCAGCTCATGTCATATGTACACTGCTGCTGCTGCTAAGTCGCTTCAGTCGTGTCCGACTCTGTGCAACCCCATAGACGGCAGCCCACCAGGACCCGTCGTCCCTGGGATTCTCCAGGCAAGAACACTAGAGTGGGTTGCCATTTCCTTCTCCATTCCCAGTCACGAGACACGAGGAAAGAGGACGTGGCGAATTAAACAATTCTCCCCAGAAAATACCACCCCACTCTTCAGACAGCTCTTCTCTAGGGAGGCTGAGATGGCCAGCAATCTGAGACATTTTAATTTTCCACAGTTAAAAATTATTTTTATTTTTGGCTGTGCTGGGTCTTCGTCCCTTTTGCACAGGCTTTCCTCTATTTGGGGCAAATGGGCTCTACTCTGTGTTTCTAGGCACGGGCTTCTCATTGCGGGGGCTTCTCTTACTGCTGAGCACAGACTCTAGGCGCGCAGGCTCCAGCAGTTGCAGCTCGCAGGCTCAGTAGTTGGGTCCCAGGGGTTTAGTTGCCCCTCTGCATGCGGAGCCCGCCCAGGCCAGGGATTGACCCCTGTCCCTTGCATTGGCAGGTGGATTCTTACCCAATCCGCCACAAGGGAAAGCCTTGTTTTCACATGTGCACATTTCTGAACTTAGGGTAAATCTGACAAATGATGCCCTTTCATAACTACTTGGCAGTACTTTCTTTACATAAAAGAACACTTCAGTTCAGTTCAGTCGCTCAGTCGTGTCCGACTCTTTGCGACCCCATGCATCGTAGCACCCCAGGCCTCCCTGTAAAGTACTACAATTAAAGGCCTTCTACTCTGTTAACTGGAGTAGTTCAAATGCTGGCTCTCATTGACTCAAGCAGATCACGTGCCTCTAGCTGGCCAATCACTGAGACTTTTGTTACGCCTTAGTCAAGTGTGTCTCATTGGCCCAGGAAGATCACATGCCTCTGGCTGGCCAATCACTGTGGCTCTTGTTGTTAGGCCTAAACAGGTGCTTGTTTGATGTTAAGGGTTGGGGTCTGCATCGCTTAAGCAGGAGGACCAGCAAAAGAATGGTGTTTCCGAAAAGAAAGTCAAAGTGTTGTGCTCAGAAGAGAGGACGGTGGATTCCAGGCAGAAAGAGACAACTGCTGTTTCGTTCTGAGATTCCGTAAGAATATGTCTGTGGAACAATGGAAGCCTAGTAAGTACTCAGTACTCTCAGCTGCTATTATTTAAAATGTTGAGATGTTTCACCTGAACCTATCAGGCTTTTAGACAAAATTCCTAGTTTACAGAAAATTCCCAGGGTGGACAAACAGGTTGAAAGACCGTAAGAAACTACTCGGGCAAATCCAAATTGTTGAAGCTAAGCGGAGGGAACACAGGTGTTCTGGGTTGTGTTTTTGTTCTTAACTTTTCCGTGTGCTTGGGAAAGAGCATGTGAGTTACTTCACACCCTCTAGGATAGACATAATTTTAAACAGAAAATAGTAAGTGTTGGCGAGATTGTGGAGAAGTTGGAACTCGGGTATAACCGTGTGGAAATAGTTGGGCAGTTCCTCCAGAAGGTAAACACCGAATTATCAGAAGACAAGGCAGTTCGGTTCTAGGTGATATAGACCCAAATGAACTGAAACCAGGGACTCAAACCAATACTTATATGTGGGTGTTCATAGCAGCACTATTTATAATAGCTTAAAAAGTGGAACGTCTGTTAGTAGACAGATATCTATTAGTAGACAAATGGATAAACAAAATTGGGTGCATCTATACAATAGAATACTGTTCACCTTAAAAAGGAAGTAATTACCTACACAAATACAAATTTCTGTATTCGAAGAGAAGTGAAAGCAAAGGAGAAAAGGAAAGATATACCCATTTGAATGCAGAGTTCCAAAGAATAGCAAGGAGAGATAAGAAAGCCTTCCTCAGCGATCAGTGCAAAGAAATAGAGGAAAACAAGAGAATGGGAAAGACTAGAGATCTCTTCAAGAAACTTAGAGCTACCAAGGGAACATTTCATGCAAAGATGGGCTCGATAAAGGACAGAAATGGTATGGACCTAATAGAAGCAGCAGATATTAGAAGAGGTGGCAAGAATACACAGAAGAACTGTACAAAAAAGATTTTCACGACCCAGATAATCACGATGGTGTGATCACTCACCTAGAGCCAGACATCCTGGAATGTGAAGTCAAGCGGGCCTTAGGAAGCATCATTACGAACAGAGCTAGTGGAAGTGATGGAATTCTGGTTGAGCTATTTCAAATCCTAAAAGATGATGCTGTGAAAGTGCTGCACTCAATATGCCAGCAAATTTGGAAAACTCAGCAGTGGCCACAGGATGGGAAAAGGTCAGTTTTCATTCCAGTCCCAAAGAAAGGCAGTGCCAAACAGTGTTCATACTACCGCACAATTGCACTCATCTCACACGCTAGTAAAGTAATGCTCAAAATTCTCCAAGCCAGGCCTCAACAGTATATGAACTGTGAACTTCCAGATGTTCAGCTGGATCATCTAAAAAGCAAGAGAGTTCCAGAAAAAACATCTACTTTTGCTTTATTGACTATACCAGTGCCTTTGACTGTGTGGATCACAATAAACTGTGGAAAATTCTGAAAGAGATGGGAATACCAGACCACCTGACCTGCCTCCTGAGAAATTTGTATACAGGTCAGGAAGCAACAGTTAGAACTGGACATGGAACAATAGACTAGTTCCAAATAGGGAAAGGAGTGCATCAAGGCTGTATATTGTCACCCTGCTTATTTAACTTATATGCAGAGTACATCGTGAGAAATGCTGGGCTGGATGAAGCACAAGCTGGAATCAAGATTGCCGTGAGAAATATCAGTAACCTCAGATATGCAGATGATACCACCCTTATGGCAGAAAGCAAAGAACTAAAGAGCCGCTTGATGAAAGTGAAAGAGGAGAGTGAAAAAGTTGGCTTAAAACTCAACATTCAGAAAACTGTGATCATGGCATCTGGTCCCATCACTTCATGGCAAATAGATGGGGAAACAGTGGAAACAGTTACAAACTTTATTTTGGGGGGGCTCCAAAAATCACTATAGATGGTGACTGCAGCCATGAAATTAAAAGGCGCTCCTTGGAAGAAAAGTTATGAACAACCTAGACAACATATTAAAAAGCAGAGACATTACTTTGCTAACAAAGATCCATCTAGTCAAAGCTATGGTTTTTCCAGTAGTCATGTATGGATGTGAGAGTTGGACTATAAAGAAAGCTGAGCACTGAAGAATTAACACTTTTGAACTGTGGTACTGGAGAAAACTCTTGAGAGTCCCTTGGACTGCAAGCAGATCCAACCAGTCCATCCTAAAGGAAATCAATCCTGAGTATTCATTGGAAGACTGATGCTGCAGCTGAAACCCCAATACTTTGGCCACCTGATGCGAAGAGATGACTCACTGGAAAGACCCTGATGCTGGGAAAGATTGAAGGCAGGAGAAGAAGGGGATGACAGAGGATGAGATGGTTGGATGGCATCACCAACTCGATGGACATGAGTTTGGGTAAACTCTGGGAGTCAGTGATGGACCGAGAGGCCCGGTGTGCTGCAGTCTATGGGGTCCCAAAGAGTCATACACACTGACCGACTGAACTGATTCTGTTCCACTGATCCATATGTTTCTTTTTGTGCCGATACCACACTGTTTTGACTGTTACAGCTTTATGGTGTTGTCTGAAGTCTGGGAGGGTTCTGCCTCCTGCTATTTTGTTTCTCCTCAGGATGGCTTTAGCAGTTCTGGGTATTTTATTGTTCTATATGAATTTTAGAATTATTTGTTCTAGTTCTATGAAAAATGCCATGGGTATTTTGATCGGTATTACGTTAAGTGTATAGATTGCTTTGGCTAGTATGGTGATTTGAATAATATTCTTCCAAACCAAGAGTATGGGATATCTTTCCATTTCTTTGAATCATCTTTAATTTCCTTTATTGTAGTTCTCATTTAAGTCTTTCACTTCCTTGGTAAGGTTTATTCCTAAGTATTTTATTTTTTGATGCAATAAAAACCATGAATACTTAAAACAACTAATCCAACTTGAAATTTCCTAGCAAGACAGGCTAGGCGTCCTGGGAATGGATTCCACAAGGAAGGAAATGCCAGCCAATGGGCGAGTCACGTCCCCTGCCAGAGCACGTCTCCTCTCGCTAGCACCGCGGTCACACGTTTCACAATCCCCACATCTGCTCCGCTGGTGGTTTCAGAGTGGGAGTACCGACGACTTGCTGATGGAGAGAGAAACCAAATCCAGGCCTGGAATGCCGGAGAGTGGGGATGGGGAATGACTTTGTCATCATCCTTCTGTTTCTCTTTCTTTAGAAGGTCAGGTTGGCCGTGTCAAGGAAAGCCCTAGAAGGTGGTAGTCTGCCCTAGACTTCAGCCGGTAGACTTGACACGCACTCCCCATGGTAGCTGGTTTGTGCTGAACCTGTCACTGCCTCTTCAAAACATTGCTGGTTGCCATGGGAACAGAACAGCCCTTACTGAAAGAGCTGCTGGAAATTTCAAGATGTCCAAAGCCGTCCCTGTAATGGGTTTTCCTAAGACCTGACTTGAAACAGTGGCACAACTTGGCAGAGAAGACAGTGGAAGGTGCGTGAGACGGAGACTGGCTCGGCACCGTTCGTGGATCCCAGCATGCTGTCTTGATTCTGCCCTTTAAAAATCAGTCCCAGGGAGATACTGGCTGAAGCAGATTCGGGATCCACAGACTCCCGACTTCAGACGTGGCTTTGTTATGGACAGCAAGCCTATTTGCTGTTCTCAGAGTTTAAGTCGCCACCGGACAATGCAGCAGCTAACTGGGAATGCACTTGCTAAATGAGCCCCTCGCACGCCTGTCTCCCTCCTACTCTCTGAGCTAAAAACGAGCTCAGCAGCTGGGATGATTATATATCTATTTTTTAAATCCACTCTGTAAGGCGGTAACGTGAAATGAAAGATAATGCTTTTCTTTAACCGTTGTCAGGTTGGCATACCAGAAGGTGAGATTTTTCATCTCCTTTAATTAATTTTTCAAAAATAGATTCAAAAAGGCATTAGACAAATGAGAATTTTTGAAATTTCTCTTACGATATAAAAACATGTGAACTGCATCCTCCTATTCTGGCCTTTGGGTTTTGTTTGGGTCGTTCAAAACCAGTGGCCTTGTTCTCTTGGTTTTTCCCATGATTCAAATCATGGAAAAACCTCTGCCTTCTCCATTTCATACGTTGAAATTGCCACCTATCCTTCCAGTTACCCGAGATAGAATCAACTTTAATTCCTTCTTCTCCGTCAACCTCCATGTATTAGTCAGCTGAGGCTTTCATAACAAAGTACCATAGACTGGGTGGTTTAAACAACAGGAAATTATTTTCTCATTGGTTCTGGAGTCTGGAAGTCCTAGATCAGAGTGCCAGCATAGATGCATTCTGGTGAGAGTTCTCTTCCTGACTTATGGATAGGCACCTTCTTGCTCTGTTCTCACAGGCAGAGAGAGAGGAGGAGGGCTGGCTCTCTGGTGTCTCTTATAAGAGCACTAATCCCATCATGAGGGGCCTGCCCTTGTGACTTGCCTACCCAAGACCCCCATCTCCAAATACCATTATGTTGGGGGTTGAAACTTCAACATATGAATTGAAGGGGCATGATGCAGTCCATCAGATCCCCATTTCCATCAGCCATCAGATTTTGTTCATTTTGCCTCCCACATATCTACCAGGTTCGTTTTCTCCTCTCCATCACCACTGCCACCATCCTAGTTGAGATGCTTATCATCCCTTACTAAGGTAATCGCAGTTGCCTTCTAGCTAATCTCTATGCCCCCTCGAGTTGCCCTCTTGAAATCTACCTTCCATGTGGTAGCTTTGTTTTTTAAAAGAGACCAGGCATTATGGTCTGGAAGCCAGATATCATGAGAAGGCATAAGTATAAATGAGAATTTGAGAGGTGGATGGTACTGCTCAGAACTGATGCTCTGCTTCCTGGAAAGCCCAGCCATCATCAGCCATTTCCATGGCCCCCATTGCTGACTTCCTTGCCCCCCTCCACCTCTGCCCACCCCCCCCACGCCACCCTTCCGAGTGAGGCCGGAATCAGGCGCACCGTCCACTGCCCTGGCCGTGTGGGAGCCACAGCAGCCCTGGTACCCAGGTCCGCACACCAGCCTCATGGAGACTGCACCTCCCATCACGTCTAGGCTTGGACGAAGCTCTACGTATCAGGACCTGGGATCTGATCTCCCCAGCAGCTTCTCAAGAGGCCTCAATAGGGACTCAAAGCCCCAAGGGATGAACTTTGACCAGTGAGCGTCCAGAGCCGGGAGACAATTCCCATCGCTTCCTCTCTCCAGCGAACTGGCTGAGGCCCAGGGTTTCTGTGCTGCCTGTTCGCAGCTGTCCCAGGTGGGAGAGCACCCGGCTGGGCTTCCCTCAGCCCCTTGTGTTTGCTTCGTCTCCTTCCTGGGCTCCTGGGCCGCCCTCTCATGTTCACCTGACTGCCCCTGGACCACTCCCTCCATATCCACTTCCCTCCTTTCCCACCATCCCGGCCCCGCAAGCAAGGTCAAAGTCAGGTACCTCTTTTCTCTGCTTGCACAGAAATCTGAATTATTGAAGCAATTAGCTTTACTGACTGCTCCCTCGTCGCTTTCCTCTACTAGACCGTGACCTCTGCTGAGAGCAGGGGCCATGCTTTTTTCATCTTTATAATCCCCAGCACCTAGCGCCATGCCCAGAGCCCTCAACAGTGAGGACTGACTAAACTGATGCACCCACTGATGATCACGCTGTGAGGCCTGGCGCAGTGAACGGGGTGCTTACAGACATGATGGTGAAGGAGGGCAGCCCTGGACATATAGACGGCCTGTGAAAATGCCCAGATGCCAGAGGAGAGGGGATGAGTGTGGCCAGGTTGGTTGGGGCTCCCTTGGAAGGACTTGACAACCAAGCCAGTGAATCTGCATATCTTTTCCATGGGTAAATTGTGAGGCTTTGAAACCAGGGGTTTTTTGAAAGTGAAAAAGTCGCTCAGTCATGTCCAACTCTTGGCAACTGCATGGACTGTATAGTCCATGGAAATCTCCAGGCCAGAATACTGGAGTGGGTAGTCTATCCCTTCTCCAGGGAGTCTTCCCAACCCAGGGATCAAATCCAGGTCTCCCACATTGCACGCGGATTCTTTACCAGCTGAGCCACCAGGGAAGCCCAAGAATAACTGGAGTGGGTAGCCTATCCCTTCTCCAGTGGATCCTCCCAACCCAGGGATCGCACCGGGGTCTCCTGCATTGCAGGTGAATTCTTTACCAGCTGAGCTATCAGGGAAGCTAAGAAGTTGCTTTAGAAAGCTGAAATTGTCAGTGATATACAGGGTGAATGGATGGGGGGGATACTGACTGGGGAATGGTGAAGCTGGGAATTGCCATGGTAACCAGGAGAATGGGAAAGAGGGATGCTGGTGGGAGAGACAGTGGGGGCCGTGTCCACCGGCTGCAGCAAGCACTTGCAAGTGGAAGGAATCAGAGTTGGCTTCTAATAATCAAAACAGGGGTGCTGGGGGGTTGCGGTGGGGGCCAGCGATGGAGACAAGAAAGACAGGAGGGGTCTTTGGTTTGGGGTTGGGAGGAATAACTGAAGGAGTGTCGGAAGCATGTTCATGAAAGATCAGACTGTTTGCTGCAACACACACATACACATGCATGCGTGTATACATACATACATACGTACATAAATAATCACCCCCATCAGCAACAACTGACGGCCGGGCACGGTGGCCCTTTCATTATTTTCACCATTGCTTTTATTGTAAGCAACGGGCACAGAAGTAAAATAACATTTCCACAAATGCAGAGGGCCAGAGCCATCTGTCCTGCCGATTTCTGCTGTCAGTGGAAGGTGAGTCAGCAGAGGTGAAGGTATCAGCGCCCCGTGTGTTCTGCCTGCAAAGTTCCAGCTCTCCGAGTCCACCAAAAGATTCACACTGGGGGCATATTTTTCTTCAGGCTAAATGATTAAATTCCTTTAGGGACAGATCATGTTATCGGGGCAGGAAAGAAAGCCAAAGAGTAGGGAAGAAACAGTGAAAGTTACATAACAATCGGAAAATTCCTCTTCTACCAAGTCACCGGTCCTCCGGAAAAGAAGGCACTCAGAGGCTGCACAGCTGAGAGGCTGCTCCTGTTATCGTTCTCATCATCATTTTCATGTCCCAGGCACTTGGGCGCTGCCTGGCCGTGGCTGCTAATTGGCCAGTGAGGGAAGAGCATTCACGGAGCATCCTCTCAGACAGCTGGCACTCAGGAAAAGACGGAAGGTGAAATTGGCAGTCCCTGTCCTCCAAGGGTGCTGTCCACTATGGGCAGATCAGACACAGACATTCACTGAGAAATAAGATCCCAGAGCCATGAAGTACTGAACAGCAGACAGCTAAAGGTGAAAATGACTAACTTTCATAGTGTGCAGGCAACTAGAATTCGTAGGAAGGAGTGTATGGGGATCCCAGGAGCAGCATCTGGGAATGGAACCATCTGGAGAAAGCTCTCGCTGCTGCTGCTTCAAGTTACTCTGGGTGGGCTTCCCCAAGGTGACGGATCAAGATTTGTTTATAGAAGAGCTGTTAAGGTGAGCGCCTGGATATCACAAAGTGATTCTGAGATGAGTGCAGGGAAGATCGTTCCAGGAGGGAAAGTGATGGGGGAAAATCCAGCAGCTTCTAAGGCAAGTCCAGGCTTTCTCAGTGGGGCCCTCAAAACATCTGAGGTCCTCAGAACAGTCTGCAGAGCTGGTGAATGCAGACCCTCAGACTCTGAGCTGGTCAGGCACAGGGCCAAACAATCCCCGTTTGTACCCAGCCCCAGTGATCCTGAGACATCCTAAATTTGAGAACCATGGCAAATCTCCAGGGTCCTCCCATCCCCACCCATCCCCTTGATGGCTGTCACATATTCAGTCACATACGTATTCGCATGTAGGTACCGAGTCTCTGCAGTGTGCCAAGCTCCGTTCTAGGAGCTGGAGATGCAGGAGAGGACAAGAGAAACCAAGTGTCCTGCCCTTCTGGGGCTTGTATCCTAGTGGAGGAGCCAAACCAGTAAATATACAATAAATATGCAATATGGTGATAAGCCCGGGGGGGAAGCCAGGCAGGACATCAACTCAAGGGCTGTTGTACGTCCCAGGCCAAGGAGATCCTCTTTCGTCAGTGGCATTTGAGCAAAAACCCAATCCTTCTAGCTGCCCTGAGGTTGCTGGCTGGTTTGCCCGTTCCCCAAGTTCTTCTTCATCCTCCCAAGTTCATTCATTGAGCGGTATTGAAGGCTTCCTTCTCGTGTGCCAGGTAGATCTCTCCAGCACCCACTGGCCGGCCTCGTCAGGGCTGTTCCCTGCGATTCTCAGCAGGTCCCGTGGTGTTTCACAGCCCTTTCTGATTCCCCAAGTCTCTTCCACGTCCCTCCTCCCCTCTGTACTTCCAATCCATCGCTCTGAATTTCCAATGTCTCAAATCAACATGGCGCTCCAAACATTGCATTCTATAGGACATACCCTTTAGAAGGCTTGGCAAGGGCTCCATGCTGGCTGAAGCTCTGAGGAGTAGTGGAGTCTGTGAAGGGCGATGAGCTGCGTGATCACAGCAACTCCTCTGTGGTTAAGCAAGATACTGAAGGCAGCAGCCTGGATAAAAAGGGTTAAAATGTAGGAATAAGAAGGTTGGAGGCAGGAGGATGCTGATATTTTGGATCTGTAAACCTGACCGTATAAGGGATTCATGTCACCCCACTGAGTCCTTACAGCCATACCATGAAGTTGGTAGTCAGCCTGTTTTGACAGGTGGACATCTGAGGCTCAGGGAGTTCAGGTAACCCCTGTCTAAGGCCACACAGCCAGTGATGGATGGAGTTGGGCGTTCAAACCTGGATCTGAGTCTAAAGCTCCTTGCTTTTTCCCACCAAGTGCAGTGTGAGTTTGTAAAGGAAAAAAAAAATCCCAACAGTGCATCTCAGGTTAAGAAAAAACCATGACAACTTTGCCATCTGAAGACTCCGAGGAACTTGGAATACACAGCCCTTCAGTTCTAGGGAGGGCGTATGTGTCAACCAGCAGGTTGAGTTGCTAACACGTCGTGACCCAGCCACCCTCCCACACCACCATGGAATCAGCTAGATAGAATCTAGTAGGGCTGTTAAATGACTACCTCAGACAGGTAGAAGCAAGGGGGAAATGCAGAGCAAAAGACAGCAAAATAGAAGCTTGCAAAAAAAAAAACCCTAAACTAAACTGCCATGCATCTGGTTCAGGCTGTTGCAAACTCCCAGATGCATGAAAAGCAAACTTGTTAATAAGAAATGCAAAGATGACTTAGGTCTGAGGAGCCACCCTAGGCTTATTTACTGAGCGGGAGCCTGTAACAGTGACCTAGGTGGTTTCCAGCTGTGTCTCCACAGGCTCACCTGCTCCCTCTAGGAACCTGACCGGAGACAAGGAGACTCCCGCTGTCTGGACTCTCCCAACATGCTGCTCTGCCCTGAAATCCAGGACATCCGGGTGACCTGCAGTGTGCAAAGGCAGCTGGCCAGGCCAGGAAGCTGACGCCAGGTCCCGGGGCCCCTCCCTGGAGGGAGCAGAGGCCTCTCGGGTTGCAGCTGCAGAAAGAGGGAGGAGCCTGGGGGGCCGGGATGGAGGCAGAGGTTTGGACATCACCTCTGTGAGTCATGCCCCGGGCAGCATTTTACAGGAGTTGCAGATTCCAGTGAGATCAGATCAAGGCCATCTCTCAAGGGACTCCTGACCAATCGAATGTGCCTCTCACTCCATCTCGGCAGTTCTGAGTCCGCATCCAAGTAGCTTATCTTCCAAACCAGATCCTGAAGTTTTTTTTTTTTCCTTTGCTTGCGTCCCTGGGCTTCCTGGAACCAGGAGGCGTTTCTGCCCTGAAGTTGGAGACGTCTGGCCATAGATAGCCCTTGTGGGCAGACCCTGCGCCTGAGCCTGACTCCTCATCCACGCTGGGATGTGGTTTCCTTTTCCTGGAGGGTGAACTGGGGATCTTTCGGCCCACCTCTCCTCTTCCCCTGCTGTTGGCACCACCCTGACCTGATCTACAAGGACCAATAACCAAGACTCATTCAAGAGCCTGTGTGGTGTTGAGCAGAACCCAGGTCAGGCCACTTAGAATAAAACCCAAGCTCCTTCCCAGGGCTTAAAAGATCTGAGCCTGCGCTCTCTCGAAACCCGTCTCCCTCCACGCTCTCCCTCCTTTCCCCCAGCCACGTGGGCCTCCTGCCATTTCTTTCTTTTTCTTTCTTTGAGTGTCACTGCTTTACCATGTCGTGTTAATTTCTGCTGTTCAGTGAAGTGAAGTCAGCCAGATGCATATTTACATCCCCTCCCTCTTGGTCCTCCCTGCCACCCCCACCCCACCACGCATCTAGGTCATCAAAGAGCACCCAGCTGAGCTTCCTGACCTGTATAGCAAGTTCCCACTAGCTATCCACTTTACACACGTCAATCCGCATTTCCCAATTCGTCCCGCCCTGGGTCCACTTGTAAACATGCCCAGATTGTTCACACTTGTAAGCCTTTTGCACTCACTGTTCCTTCCTCCCCTCTGCTGGCTCTGAAGCTTGTCAAGTTTCATCCTCACTCCTGCAAGTTCTCAGAGGCAGAAATTCATTTTTAAAGTTTTTTTTTTTGGCATCGCTGTGTTCCGGGAGCTACAAACTCAAGTGCCTGCGGAACATGTCAGGTAACATAAACAAGGAAGGTGGCCAAGGCTAATAAAAATCATTCAGCTCTCTTGGTCTGGCTTTTGTTTTCCCACTTTTGACAGAGACATGAAAGCAGGGACTAGTTCTTAGTATAAAAACACACCCAGTGCAGAGTCAGTGATGGGAGCAGGCGGCAGTCCTGCTTGGTATTGGGAGCAGCGACACGGGGGGGTGCCTGCAGCAAGCCTCCCACCAGCCTATTTGCTGTTTTGCTGAAATCTGGCCCCATGTGGCCAGAAATCGCCCTTTTTTTCAAAAGAAGCTGGAAATCCAGGTTTGCACATGGTGTCTCCTAATTTTTTAAGGTTGACAATTTTTTAAGTTGAAGTGTTATTGTTTACAATGTTCTGTTTCTGGTGTTGCAACAAAGCGATTTATATATATACACACACACACTTCTTCAGATTCTTCTCCATTATAGGTTATTACAGAATATTGAATATAGTTCCCTGTGTTATAAAGNTAATTTTTTAAGGTTGACAATTTTTTAAATTGAAGTGTAATTGTTTACAATGTTCTGTTTCTGGTGTTGCAACAAAGCGATTTATATATATACACACACACACTTCTTCAGATTCTTCTCCATTATAGGTTATTACAGAATATTGAATATAGTTCCCTGTGTTATAAAGTGGGTCTTTGTTGTTGTTTCTCTATTTTAAGGACGGTAGTGTGTATCTGTTCCCCTCAAGCTCCTAGTTTATCCTTCCCCTTTGGAAATTCTTAAGCTTGCTTTCTATGTCTGTGAGTCTGTTTCTGTTTTGTAAATAAGTTCATTTGTATCATATTTTAGATTCCACGCATCATATGTTTTAGATTCCACGTTTGTATCATGTTTTAATTGCATTGTATGGTTATTTGTCTTTCTCTGTCTTACTGACGTAGTATGATAATGCCTGGGTCCATCCATGTAGCTGCAGTTGACATTATTCCATTCATTTTGTGGCTGATGAGCATCCCACTGTGTTACGTATCACATCTTTATCCATTCGTCTGTTGATGGACACTTAGGCTGCTTCTCTGTCTTAGCTATTGTGAATAGTGCAGCTATGAGCACTGGGGCGCGTGTTCCTTTTCGAATTAGAGTTTTGTCAGGATATCTGCCCAGGAGAGAAACTGCTGGATCATGGGGTAGCTCTGAGCTCAATTTTTTAAGGAGCCTTCACACTGTTCTCCACAGTGGCTGCACCAATTTACATTCCCGCCAGCGATGTGGGAGGGCTTCCCTTTTCTCTACGCCCTCTCCAGCATTTATTCTTGACAGGCTTTTTGATGATGGTCATTCTGACCAGTGTGACATGATACCTCACTGTAGTCTTGATTTCTCTAATTACGAGCAATCCTGAGCGTCTTTTCACGGGCCCGTTGGCCATCTGTATGTCTTCTTTGGAGAAGTGTCTATTTAGGTCTTCTGTCTTCAGACTGACGATTTTTAAAAGCCCCATGCAGGCCACACTGAACATACCTTTGTGCTGGATTTAACCCGGAGGCCACCAATCCTCGATCAGTGCTGGGTACTCTGTGGACACAGCACAGAGTGTATGTTCAATAATTCTGTGTTGAATGGTCTTCTCAGGTGACTTCTCAGAGCTTGGAAGTAGCTGACGGGCAGTACAGCTTCCTACTGTTGGGAATGTGGAAAAGTGGGGTTCCAACAAGAAGATGCTTCTCCATTCTAGCTGGGAGCTTTAAGATGTGTCTGCTGCTGAGCCCAGAGGCAGCCTGGGTGAAATTCCACAAAGATAAGATTCTCTACCACTTGGTCTGAGGCTGCTGCGGGTCTGCAGGCATTGGTCTGGCTGTGCCTGTGGTTTTGATACTCTGCATCCATTCTGATGGTTGCTGCTATGGTGTGCTGGTTGTTAAATAATTTTAATATCAACCCCCACTGGGTGCAGAAATGGAAGCCTATGTTGATCACAGTCGATGACCACCAAGAACGGCTCTTAAAGGTGGGAAAGAGCAAAACCCACTGAAGTCCATTTAGAGGTTGAAGTCTGTTCCAGGTTGGGCAGAGGGACTGGTTCTCTTAAAGAGCTCATGAACCCGGTCATGCTTCTGATGTCTGTCTTTCCATCACAGAGACCGGTAGGTTCTCACGCCTACCCTTCAAAGCCTCTGGAGATGGGGGAATGACTGGAGTGGTCCAGATGCAGGCAGTGAGCCAGCTCAAGGGCGGGGTGACCCAGTGGAAGACAGTGGCAGAAACAGGTGTTGGCTTTGGGAAGAAATTCTGATGAATTCACTGTAAGCCCAGTGTCTACGGTGAGCTCTCCTGGGCTTCACAAGCAGCAGGCTCACATCTGCTTCTCCCTCTTTGCATTGTAAGCAGGAAGTTCACCGTCTGTTCAGACACAAAGGCGATGTTAGCAGCACTTTATTGGATCTGCTCAAGGTGATTTAGATGTGTTCTTGGAGCCCATTAGGCATTTGATGACACGGAAGTGTGGCTCTGCTTTCTGGGCAGATAGAGTTACTCCTCCGTATATGCTCCCCAACCAGAGTGTATTATCCAGTGTGATCAAGCCATGTGGGGAGATGCAAATTCATTCCCTATAGGATTTCTGCCTCAGGGTTATCCTGATAGTGTCCACAGCAAAGCCTTGTAGCTTTGTTTTTTTCACTGAAGCACGGTTGATTTACAATGTTATGTGAATTTCTGCTCTACAGCAGAATGATTCAGTTTCACATACATATTCTTTTTTCCTATGCTTTTCCATTATGGCTTATCACAGGATGTTTATTGAATCTAGTTCCTTGTGTTATACAGTAGGACCTTTCTCTTCATCCATCCTGCATATACGAGTTCCCATCTGCTCACCTCGAACTCCCAATAGTTTACAAACTTATTTTAGGATCTTTTGGTGCCCAAATATGGAAGCTAATGAAAAGCCAGCTGCTCAGAGGCAAGTAACTAAGCCACCCTGGGCACGTGCCTGTCACCCCACTCCCTTCGGCCCCTCTTCTGGCCCTTACTGGGTTACTAGGAACCTCCAAGCTGAAACGCAGTTGAAATAGCTGTTCTGGAAAATCTCCCAGTAGCTCGGGTCATTTTGGAAACTTGCAACCCAAACATTTAAAAGCAAAGTTTGTTTAAGCAAATCAGATTGCCTCCTTATAATTTATAATTGTATAACAGTTCAGACATTCATAGGGAATGACAGGACATTTATGGACCCACCCCTCACTTTTAGAAAGTCTTGACATTTTGCTGTGTTGCTTTGGTTTTTGCGTTGTCCAGTCGCTAAGTCGTATCAGACTCTTTATGATCCCTGTCCTTCACGCTCTCCCATTGTTTGCTCAAAAATTCTCCAGGCAAGAATACTGGAGTGGGTTGCCATGCTCGCCTCCAGGAGATCTTCCCGACCCAGGGATTGAACCCTCTCTCTTATATCCCTTGCATTTTCAGGCAGGTTCTTTACCACTAGCGCCACCTGGGAAGCCCTTGGTTTTTGTAAAGGAATAACATATTAAAAATACTGTTGAAGCCCTTCTCGCCATGTACCCTTTTCCCCAATCTCTCTCCTCTCTCCTCTGTACTCCCCCCTCAGAAGTAACTCCCCCTGAATTTGCATTAATTTTCACCATGCAAGATTTTTACTATTAATACATATATTAATATTTTTTCTGTGAACACAAATATGTATCTGTGCATGCATATATAACATATAAAATATATGTATGTTTCCTAAGCAGCATTCTTTGCATGAGTTCACATTTAGCATCTCTATCATCCTATGCATACTAGTCTACAATTTCCTTTTCTAGCTCAACTTTATATTTTGGAGATTTATCCATGTTGAAACATTTAGCTCTGTCTCGAGCACTTTAACTGCTGCATCATATTTGTTTGTATGAATTTATGGGTGCACTTTCCTCCCGTGAATGCTTGCCACCTCCAGTTTTTCACAGACTGTTGCAGTGTACATTCCTGTACATGTCCCACCCTGAACACTTCTCTAGCAGGTAGGCTTTCAAGCTGACCTGACTGCCACCAGCTATCAGAAATGCATGTTATGCTGAGACCCAGCGCAACACTCACACGTACACAGATACACAGTACTCCTAGGATCCTTTCCAAAAAAAAAAAAAACAACCTGTCTTAGCTGAAAAAAAACAAAAGACAACTGTCTTAGCTATTTCATCATTTTAAACTGTGGTCATGACTCACTGTATAAATTCTGCAACCACCAGTGGAAACCTCCGTTTCAAAATCAGTGCCCTAGAACATATATATACCAGGAAGGAGCGTGGCAGGAGCATGGCAGCCCTGGGGGCTGTGCACACCTTCAGAGTTTACGACAGAGGGCCAAGTGGGCGTGCAAATGTGCACTCCACCGGCAGTATACAAGAGCGCCGTTGCTCCACAGCCTCGCCAGTACTTGGCGTCAGCTGGCCTCTTCGTTTTGACCAGCATGATGAAAGCAGAGCAGTGTCTCACTGTGGTTTCAGTTTGTCTTTCCCTCATGAGCAGAGGGCATGCTCGACCTTCCCGGTTGGTTATTGGCTGCTTGTCTTTCCTCTTGTGTGACTTGCCTGCTCATATCCCTGGCTTATCTTTTATTAGGTAATTTCATTTTGTCTTTAGCTTTCTTGGCCCTTTGCTTTTTTTTCTCTATAAACTTTTTAAGATCAGTTTATCTTGTTGCACGAAAAATAGGGGGACTGTCATAAAAACTGATGTAAATTTTATAGATCATTCGGGGAAGCTGACAGTTTTATGGTGTCGTCTCTTTGGTATCCATGAATTTGTGCATACGTTGTCATTATTCACGATTTATTCTGTGCCCTTCAATACTTTTATTTCACTTTTTTCATCTTCCCCATTCTAGTTAAATTCATTCCTGAGTTCTTGACAGTTTTGTATTGTTGCTACTATGAATAATTTTTTTTCCCCCAATTACTCTTCCCAGTATCTCCTATTTCTTTTTCTTGCCTTATTGCACTGGTGAGAAGGCCCAGTACAGTGTTGGGTAGGAGTGATGAGAGTGAACCTCTGTGTCTTTTCGTTTTTAAAAGTTAAAATACTTCTGTATATTTGCAAATGGATAGCATTTGCCTGGGAAAAAAGGGGCCTGTGTTGCTGTCTGCGGGCTTTCTCTAGTTGCGGGAAGCGGGAGCTACTCTCTGGTTGTGGTGCATGGACTTCTCCTTACGGTGGCTTCTTTTGTGGCGCTTGGACTCTGGAGCGTTGGTTCAGTACTGGTGGCACACAGGCCTTAGCTGCCCTGCAGCATGTGGGATCTTCCTGGACCAGGGATCAGACCTATGTCCCCTGCACTGGCAGGCAGATTCTTAACCACGGGACCACCAGGGAAGTCCTGTTATTTCAGGTTTTAAAAAGGAGAAGATACTTGGGTTTTCTTCCAGTGCTTTTATCCTGCCTTACATAAATATGTAAGTGCAGTGACAATTCATCTGGAGCTTTCACCCGAAGCCCCCTTTGGAAGGCCTGATACCCTTTTCCGTGTATGTGTTTATACAACACAAACATCATAAAGTTTTGTGTTGTATTTGTGTGTATTATATTAATGAAATTATACTGCTTATATAATTCTTATTTTGGCTTTATCAAATTTTCAGGAGCTTTATATTTTCATACATACATGTAGCTCTTTTTAATAGCTGCACAGTGTTATATAACTTGAAAATGTAACTGTTCTTTATGCTAGGATTTTTCTAGGGTACATATAGAGTGGTGAAATTACTGGTTCTTAGGGTATACATATTTGTTTCAGCAAATGCTGCCAAATTGCTAAAGTGACTATACCCATTTGTTTCATGCACCAATCAAGTATTCGTTGAGAGTCTACATATCCGCCTACTGACTTGCTGTGACCTTGATTGAGCAAGGCATGTTTTCTGTCTGGACCCCTAGTGACTCCATCTATAGGAGGAGGGAGCTGGGTGGACCCCACAAGTGTAAGAGATGGCATAATGATAGGGTCTGCAGCCTGAGAGTGGGTCGGGAATGACTGCCCTAGAGACGACAGGGAGAGGAGGAGGGTGCTGGTGACAGCCAGGCTGAAGACAGGCAATTTACATGCCCTTGGCCTTCATCTCAGCTCCTCCATTAGTGCAGTGACAATTCATCTGGAGCTTTCACCCCAAGCCTCCTTTGGAAGGCCTGATACCCTTTTTCGTGGGGGAATTCACCTTCCAGGATCTCCCAGAGGAAAGAATGGCAAGCAGGGTTAGCAGAATGTGTGTATGGTAATGTTGCCACTGAACAAATAAATACTCTTAACAAATACAGAGCTATATAATTGCACTGGTCAAAGATAATTACGAGATTTATAGACCATATTAATTCATAATGTACTACAGATGGTGTGGTCCAGTAATGGAACACACATTTACAACTATGAAGAAATAGTTTTCTTTTTCATCCTTGTCAGGGTGATGCAGTGACTGAATATATGAGTCTTGGGAGAAATCTACATTTGAGCAACTTTCTGAATGTGAGAGGCACCAAATACCCTCCCATCTTCTCCACCCTACCCAGGCTCAACCATTGGGAGTCTGGCAGTTCTGATACCCTTTTCCGTGTATGTGTTTATACAACACAAACATCATAAAGTTTTGTGTTGTTTTTGTGTGTATTATATTAATGAAATTATACTGCTTATATAATTCTTATTTTGGCTTTATCAAATTTTCAGGAGCTTTATATTTTCATACATACATGTAGCTCTTTTTAATAGCTGCACAGTGTTATATAACTTGAAAATGTAACTGTTCTTTATGCTAGGATTTTTCTAGGGTACATATAGAGTGGTGAAATTACTGGTTCTTAGGGTATACATATTTGTTTCAGCAAATGCTGCCAAATTGCTAAAGTGACTATACCCATTTGTTTCATGCACCAATCAAGTATTCGTTGAGAGTCTACATATCCGCCTACTGACTTGCTGTGACCTTGATTGAGCAAGGCATGTTTTCTGTCTGGACCCCTAGTGACTCCATCTATAGGAGGAGGGAGCTGGGTGGACCCCACAAGTGTAAGAGATGGCATAATGATAGGGTCTGCAGCCTGAGAGTGGGTCGGGAATGACTGCCCTAGAGACGACAGGGAGAGGAGGAGGGTGCTGGTGACAGCCAGGCTGAAGACAGGCAATTTACATGCCCTTGGCCTTCATCTCAGCTCCTCCATTAGTGCAGTGACAATTCATCTGGAGCTTTCACCCCAAGCCTCCTTTGGAAGGCCTGATACCCTTTTTCGTGGGGGAATTCACCTTCCAGGATCTCCCAGAGGAAAGAATGGCAAGCAGGGTTAGCAGAATGTGTGTATGGTAATGTTGCCACTGAACAAATAAATACTCTTAACAAATACAGAGCTATATAATTGCACTGGTCAAAGATAATTACGAGATTTATAGACCATATTAATTCATAATGTACTACAGATGGTGTGGTCCAGTAATGGAACACACATTTACAACTATGAAGAAATAGTTTTCTTTTTCATCCTTGTCAGGGTGATGCAGTGACTGAATATATGAGTCTTGGGAGAAATCTACATTTGAGCAACTTTCTGAATGTGAGAGGCACCAAATACCCTCCCATCTTCTCCACCCTACCCAGGCTCAACCATTGGGAGTCTGGCAGTGAAAAGATACAACATGTTTAATGTTTCTAAATCTGATACCAGTGTCGATTACCCACACTTGGAGGAAATCTGGATGCATATTACAGTTTCCCAATGTATGCATCTTGGTTTATTTTAGTAGAATAAAAGAGACGAAAAAAAAGTTCTTCCTCCTGTGGACTTCAGAAAAGGGGGGAGGTGACAGGGATGAAGTGGGGTTTCAGATGTGGCAAAGGTAAATTCTGGGCCGCAATACATGTGGATTTGGAGCTCTAATAGACATGGTTAGCGGTGGGTTTTGAGAGAGACAAGTGGATTCTGGGACACAGCAGAGGCAGTTCCTGGACAAGGATGAGATGGATTCTGGGACATGAAAGAGGTGAAGATTCCGGAAATCGGTAGAGGTGGTTTCTAGGAAAGACCAAGGTGGATTCTGGGACAGGGAGAGGTGGATTCTGGGGCGGTGGTGAGGTGAGAGGTGGGTTCTGGGACAGCTACGAGATTCTGGAACAGAACGGATGGACTGTGGGCTGGCAGTCCCATTTGGTGTTCCCACAACCCACCTGTGCAGTTTTCCTGGTGCCCATCAAACGACCCAACCTGTGGCCCCTGTAGGCTTCTTTGTCGTGCACAGGTCTTTGGTCAAACACCGCCTTGCTCAGAGAGGCGTCCCTGGGGCCTCCACCCCCGCATTCCGCCCTGCTGTTAAGCACCCTCAGCCTATCCTGTCCTTTGTCCTGGTACCACTCAGCCTGGTAGGTGATTGTGGGTTTGTACCTGTGATTACTTGGGGCTTCCCTGGTGGCTCAGCTGGTAAAGAATCCGCCTGCAATGTGGGAGACGGGGGTTCGATCCCTGGGTTGGGAAGATCCCCTGGAGAAGGGAACTGCTACCTGCTCCAGTATTCTGACCTGGAGCATTCCATGGACTATACAGTCCATGGGGTCACAAAGAGTCAGACAGGACTGAGCGACTTTCACTTCCCCTGTGATCACTCGGGCATCCCCCTACTCCTAGCTGGATGGTGACTCCCTGTAGGCAGGGGCCCTGTGGAGCTCCCCGGACAGCAGCAGGGGCAGCCCCAGAGAGGGTGGTGGTGGTCGTGGTGGTTTAGTCGCTAAGTCGTGTCCAGACTCTTGCGATCCCGTGGACTGTGTAGCCCGCCAGGCTCCTCTGTCCGTGGGATCCTCCAGGCAAGAATACTGGAGTAGGTTGCCATTCTCCAGAGACACTGCCCAGTAATTATAGAACGAGTGCGCTTTCCATGATAACTAAGGATCTTGTCTGATTTGCGGTTTCATTCCAAGGGCCTAAGAGGCCTTATAAGTGTATGATGAATCAATCCGTCAAGGAAAGAAGGGTGTCATGTCAGGGGCATGAGGAAGTGAGGGAGGGAAGGTGGGAGAGGAGAGGGGCAAATGTAGGAGGGACAGAACCAGAGGGGAGAGAGAGAGGGACCAGGGAGGGAGAACGGACAGGGGCACCCAGGGAGAACCGGCAGCGGGGAATGAACGCCCGGCCGCCCCGCCTGCGCGCGCCCTGGGGCCGGGTGGGCAGTGCGTCTCCCCGCTCCGGGCCGCGGCCGCGCCCGCCAAAGCCACGCGAGGCGGGCGTCGCGGTCGGGCCCCCGGGGGGCGCCGCCGGGCGCCGGGGGTCTCGGCCCCGCCGCGCAGGCCGCCTCGCGCCCGCCCCGCTGCCGCGCGCGGCATTGTGGGAGTTGTGGTCCCCGCGGAGCGCAGCGCCGCGTCGGCACCGGCGGGGGGACCGGCTCGGCTCCGGCTCCGGCTCCGGCTCCGGCGGCTCCGCGGCGCGGGCAGGGGGCGTCCAGGCGTCCGCGCCCTCGGGCGGCGGCGTCGCCCCGGCCCCAGCGGGCGCCCCCTCCGCCCCGCGCGCCCGGGCACAGGTAAGCGGGGTCTCCCGGGGCTGCGGGGCTGGAGGGCGGCGCGGCCGGGCCGATCCCTGCGAGACGGGGAGGAGGCGGCGGGGGCCGGGCGGCTGCAGGCCCACGGTCCCCACGCCCGGCGGTGCGGCTTCCGGGGATGCTCAGCGCCCCGCATCCTAGCCCCGCGGAGGGGGCCCCCGCCGCCCAGCGCTCGCTACGTGCTCGAGCGCCGCCGCCTCGGCAGTGTTCGCGGCCCGGGCATCCTCCTCTTCCTCCCTGTGGCCCCTGGCGACCCTGTCCGCCGTGTTCACACCCCACCCGCATCACCCTCCTCGGTGACCGTCCTCCTTGGTCTTTTTCCTGTGCTCGCTCTCCTCCTCCCCCCACCCCTGTGGATCACCCACTTCCCCCGTTTCCCGTGGTGACCCTCCCTCACCTGTCCCATGAGGTATCACCTTAAGCCGTCGTCCCTAATCACCTGTCAATTCTCTCATCATCGTCCCATTCCTCATCCGCCCCCCGCCCCCGCCCTCCTGGTGGTCACCATCTGTCCTAACCTATCCTGTGTCCTCCGCTTTTCCCCCAGTCTCCTGAGCGGGTGGGTGCTGAAAAAGCTGGCCCAGAAAGTGAGGAGGAGAGGTCTGGGGTTCTCCGCAGCAGAGGACTGGACTGGCCCTGGGCAGGCTCCTGGTTGCGTGCCTCACGCTTCTTGCCCTGCTCCTTGGAGGTCTTCTAGGGTGGCCTGACCATTCCCTGAGAGTGAGCAAAAGCTCTTAAGCACTGGGCAGCCTCTTGAACTGGTGATGTAACTGGACTAACCAGGTTCTAGCTGAGTCTCTCTCCTATTCATTGTACCCGAAGTTGTGTTTGATGGGACTTGTTCACCCAAAAGTGGCCACAAATTCAGACCCTAATCCCCAGAGCCGAGTGACTTTTAGATCTGGAGTTATTAAACTAAGGACAGCAATGAGGTGTCCCCCTCCCTGAGGAGGACAGCAGTGGAACAGATGTGCAAAGAAAGCTGGAAATGACTGAGGCAAGCGCTGGGTGGGGGGAGGGGAGGGCAGGGAGGGAGCTTGGTCATATTCATGCCCTCCCAGCTGGAGGGCTGGGGTCTTCCAGTGTCAGAAGGTTAATAAACCAGTGCTTGATAAACTGCCAATCACCCTGCAAAGGTAAAGGTTTAATTTAAGTGTCACGTTTCAGCTGTGAGCTTGTTAATCTACCTCGGGGCTTAGGTTCTGCCAGGATGGTTTGGCTCAAAGTAAGTGACAGGTGTGATGAGCCCTGTGAGCTCGGTACTGTTTGTGAATGCATGAGCAGGGTCTGAAACTGGGGTTTGGGGCAGCAGGCGCCTCTGCTGTGTCTTGTTTCGAGCTCAGCCCAGGGAGCGGTCATGGCTGGCGTTGTACAGAATGAGGCTTTCTGGGGGTGGGGTGGGGAGGGTTAGCAGAGTGGGTGTCCAGTAGAGAGAAGCCCCTGTCATCCACCCAGCTCCCAGGGGTCTTCATTTTGATCGATTTGAACGTAGGCAAGGCTGATGGGAACGAACACTTAAACAGGTGTTTGTTCAATTATAATCATCTCACTCTTAGAACCTTTAAGAAAAACCTTTCCTCCTCAGAGCCTCGGTGTAAAAGTTCCAATTAGGGCTTCAGCTCAGTGAGGGGGGAAATCCTTTTAGTAAAAGTGCTTGCTATCACGCAGATGTTAGTTTCACACTGAATTTCAAGAATCCTGGGGTTCTGTTTGGGAGAAGGCTTGCAAGCAAAACACCTTTCTGCAGGATTTTCCTTCCCTGGTATTTAAGAGGAAACAGCTGCCAGTGATGGGAGGACCAGGGCCCTGACGGGGTTGGGAAGGGGCTCTTTCCATTCAGGGACCCAGCCTTTCCCTTTCTCCCAAATCTGTGAGGAAATGGAGGACGCGTGAGGACAAAAATTTAGCTTCTAACTTCCCCACTCTTGTATTTTTCCTAGAAACATAAAAAATGTCCATGAATATTCAGCATGTTTCTGACTTACTAAATATCATAGTCAAGTGATTCAACCTAAGTTGGGAAGATAAAAAGTAGGGAGTTAAGGAGAAGCTAAGGGTTCCCTTTCATTTTAATAGCTCTGCATGTCTGGGGACAAAAGAAAAAGTCCCTTGAGGTGTGTGGCAACAAGAGTTTACCTTTGGCTGCTGGAATTCTCACTGCTGAGGTACCTGACCCTGACGGCCCACCTTTGGTTTGCTGGCTCATAGAGATGGGAGTCCACATGTCACAGAAGTCGTTAGATGATGACCTGATCATAAGCACTTTCAACCCGTCATTCCCCTCAACACAGATGAGCAAACTGAGAGTTAGAGAGGGGAGTGACCTGCCCAGTTTGGGTTCTTAACCTTTCTGCTACGTTGCAAGAACGCTTAGGCCAAATTTAGTCCCCAGAGAAAGGGGAGGGTACAGCTTTCCTGTTTTTGTTAGTTGCCTTCTCATATTCCTGGGGGAGAGGAGAGAGGGCAGTACCAAACAAAATTTTGGAATTATTCTCGAGATGAGGGAATGTTACTACACATGTAGTAGAACATAGACCTGGCTGTTCTCCTCTGATTAAAAAGAGGGTGGACAAAAAGTTTCAACTGGGAAGCATCTCTGGGTTTTTGTTTTTGTTTTTTTTTTTAGTTTTATTGGAGTAGAGTTGCTTTACATGTTGTGTTAGCTTCTACTGGACAGGAAGATGAGTCAGCCATACTTACACATATACCCCCTCTCGTTTGGATTCCCCTCCCATTTAGGTGACCAAAGTGCATTAGCTAGGGTTCTCCTGCTATACAGTATGTTCCTATCAGCTGTTTATTTCATATATAGTATCAATAGTGTATATGTGTCAACTGGCAATGAGACAGCTGGGCTCTGATCATCTTTTAGCTTATTAGGATAATAAGCGTGCTAGACATTGGCCCGAAACGTAAGTGAGCTACGAGGTAAAGCGCTTCTGTCTGGTTTGGAGGCAGAGACCAGAAAGGGTTTCTGTTTCTCTCTCCTCATTCTGTCCATCGTTTCACTTCATAATCCCATGGGTGAGGCCAGTAGGTAGCCTCCCAAGCGAGCAGACAGAAAATGCCCAGTGTCTGCCACGGACTGACCCCAGGGAGCCCATTTGCTTTTCCAGCTTGATTTAAGCCCAGCCTGTGTCAGAAGGGCAAGAGAGATTAAATAAACAGGAATGATGAAATGCTGTGAAAGAGAAAGTAAAATGGAGAACATGAGGTTTTAGGTGCCTTTGCCATTTGTAAGATGTGTTTGAATCCAGATTTCTCTTTAATAAAAACTACAAGAGAGTTGGCTTCCCTACTGGTCCAGTGGTTAAGATTCCCAGCTTCCACTGCAGCGGGTGAGGGTTCAGTCCCTGGTCGGGCAGTTCCATTACAGAGATTTAGGGAGAAGCAGCATTTATTACATACCTTCTTTACAAGAGTACGGCAGTAGATCCTGCTTTGAGGTGAGATGGGCTTTGTGTCCCTGCCCCCGCTGCATGAACTGGGGTGAGTTATAGGACCTCTCTGAGCCTCAGTTTCCTCATCCATAAAGTGGGGATGATAGCTCCTCTTGATTTGGACACAAAACAGATGGGACTGCTGCAATTATCCAACAGTACTTGACCCAGATTAGACACAACTGGCGTTTTGGGAGATGGGGGAAGAATGCACAAGATGAGAAGTGTGTCCTCTTCCAACAGGGATCTGATAAAACGATCTGGGGCTTTTTGCATTTTAGTTGAGGACTTTTCTGAGTGTAAAAATTGATGCCAGTTTATTATTATTATTTTTAATCCCAGGTTTGGATTGCCTAAAAAATCATTGCACGGTGACCCGCCCCACGTCCTAAGGCGACCTCAAGCCACTCCTTCGCCCCCCGCCCGCAGGGACTCCCGCTGGGACTGGAGTGTTGGGCGCAGAGGTCGGTCCATGCCACCCGCAGCAGCAGCCCAGGACCCGCGGCCGCCATGCCCCCGCCGGCCCGGGCAGCCCCCCGCCCCCGGCGCTAGGCTGCACGGCGTCAGTGCCCTCGGGACCCCCGAGGACTGACCTCGGCTGACCTCGCTCCAGACCCCCGTCAGCTCCCCCGCAAAATGTCGCTCGAGTGGCTGGTGGCCTGGGGCTGGTCGCTGGACGGCCTGAGGGACTGCATCGCCGCCGGCATCCAGTCGGTGCGGGACTGCGACACCACGGCGGCGGTCAGCGTGGCCTGCCTGCTGGCCCTGTTCGTGTGGTACTGTTACCACGTGGGCCGCGAGCAGCCCCGGGCCTACGCCTCCGTCAACGCCCTGATGCAGGGCCCCGACGCGGCGGGGCTGCAGAACGGCTTCGTGTACTGCCAGTCGGCCGAGTGCGTGCGCTGCAGCCACGGCGAGGGCCTCAACCAGAAGCTTTACCACAACCTGCAGGAGTACGCCAAGCGCTACTCGTGGTCCGGCATGGGCCGCATCCACAAGGGCATCCGCGAGCAGGGCCGCTACCTCAGCAGCCGGCCGTCCATCCAGAAGCCCGAGGTCTTCTTCCTGCCCGACCTGCCCACCGCGCCCTACTTCTCGCGGGAGGCGCAGAAGCACGACGTGGAGCTGCTGGAGCGCAACTTCCAGACCATCCTGTGCGAGTTTGAGACCCTGTACAAAGCCTTCTCGAACTGCAGCCTCCCGCAGGGCTGGAAGATGAACAGCACGCCCAGCGGGGAGTGGGTCACCTTTCACTTGGTCAACCAGGGGGTCTGCGTCCCCCGGAACTGCAGGAAGTGCCCACGGACGTACCGCTTGCTGGGAAGCCTTCGGACCTGTATTGGCAACAATGTTTTTGGGAACGCATGCCTCTCCGTGCTGAGCCCCGGCACCGTCATCACGGAGCACTACGGCCCCACCAACATCCGCGTCCGGTGCCATTTAGGTAGGTGGTGGGGGCGGGGCCTCCAGTCCCGAATCCCGCCCCACGAAAGCTACGTGCTTCATGGCACTCTGATCAGAAATCGACGGGTCAGGTGTACACAGTGTTGGCAGCAGAGATTGAGTCAAAAAAGAAAGGCATGGTCAGTATCAACCTACTCTGTGACAGGCGCTTTCAGAGGCCCTGTCTGCCCTGTCCAGGGCGGGAGCCGCCAGCCGCATGTGACTGTCGAGGGCCTGAAACGTGGCCGGTGCAACTAAGGAGCTCGATTTTTACTTTAACCCAGGAGTTAGAATCCGGTGGTGGCTGCTGTATGGAGCAGAGTAGCTCTAGGGCCAGAGGCTGTTGAAGTGGCTCTGGAGGTTTGTCACGACGTCCAAGAGGCTGGAAGATGACCAGAGTGCCTTCCTAATCACAAGCACGGGGTGACGCTTGGTGTTACATTGACTTTGTTCAGCCTCTGAGGAGGTTGGTAATAGGCGTAGTGTGTGCAGCAGCGGTTTTGAGAACAGGGTCTGAAGTCAGGTTGCCTGTGCTTGCGTCCTGGCTCCACCACAAGCTGGCTGGGTTCCTTTGAGCAAGTCAGTCCACCTCTCTGGGCCTCAAGTTTCCCCATTTGGAAAGTGGAGGTAAAAAAGACCATTTCTTATAGAGCTGTGTTGGTAGTGTGAGTTGTGAAGCCTTTGTTCAAGCAGAGCCTGCTAGAGAGTGTTCTTGTTTAGTTGCTAAATCATGTCCAACTCTTTGCAACCCCATGGACTATAGCCTGCCAGGCTCCTCTGTCCATGGGATCTCCTAGGCAAGAACACTGGAGTGGGAGTGTTCTTGAGAGTGAGTACTGGATAAAAGCAGGCTCAAATGGTGAAGAGGGATATTAGTTCTCCAGAATGAGTCGAGACAACATGTTGGTTGCCAGGGCAACGGTGCCACAGGTTAGTATCCCACACCAGAAGAGCCTGGGCGAGGCCCAGCTTAGCGGTGTGACCGCCCCAGCTGTGGTGCCGAGTGGGGATGAGCATGTGGAGGAGCCCAGGATGGGCTTGAGCAGAGGTATCAGAACTGGGCTCCGCAGGGGACTTCGGGGCTGCCGGGGGCCCTGAGCCCCTCTCCCCTGGGCCCCTCTGCTCCTCCTGTGCTCTCTCTGTGAGGATTGGACAGAGGGCTTTACTGCTTCAAAGGAAAAGAAAATTAGATTGAGGCAGTTGACACCGTTTTGAGTATTTCAAGAGTAAAAGCAGGACAGGATCGGGGCCCTGGAGGGAGTGGCCTGGCTTCATGGCCGGCTGTGAGACTTTGCGCAGTAACTGTATCTCTCTGGGCTTCAGTCTCCATATCTGTAAGATGAGCAGATAGTACTCACTCACAGGAATGTTGAGAGGTTTCAACAGAGTAACATCTTCCATGGGCATCTGACACAGCGCCTGGCGTGTAACAACATTCAATAAATGGCAGCTAGGACCCTAATGATCAAACGGTGTGTTGGGCAGTGTGAAAAACTAATTCGTAGAACGTGGTCCCACCCCCAGGAGACAGCAGAAACTGCAGGCTCTGGAAGCACACACAGCTGGACTCAGATCCTGGCTTAGCCCATTTGCCAGGCGGCCTTGGGTAGGCTCTGAAGCTGCGCCTCCGTTTTCTCCTCTCTGCAGTGGGGGTAGTACCTACCTGGAGGGCTGATTGGACGACTAGAAGTATGTCCTGTGTGTTAAGTGCTTGGCAGGTGGAGGGCAGTCAGGTAAAGGGGGCTCTGGTTAATCAGAGACGCGAGATGATCGTCTTAAGCAATGGTCGTGGTCAGTAAAATCTCTGTGCAAAGCACCGGGATGTGCTCTGAGCTCAGGGGACCCGGGCGCTGCAGGTGGGCTGCTCTGGGGAGAAGGGTCTGACCCTGTGGGACCCCAGGACCACTCGGGCAGAGCGAGGGAAGAGCTGTCCCCTAGAGCAGGAAAGTCCGCTGGTGGGCTAAGCTGGCCCAGTCGGTGGGGGCAAACCACAAGGCTCCCCGCCCCCGTCAGGCTGAGGAATTGAGGCTGTGGGCACAGGAAGCAATGCTGTGCTTCTTAAAGGTTCTCCTTGTCTTTTGAAAGCTTCAGAGCGATGCGTAGAGAAGGCCATCTGAGGCAGAATTCTGGGCAGTGTGAGTAGCAAGGGCTGGTGGCAAGAGCACCCAGGATCCGCCCCCTGGGTATTAATGCCTGTTGTGTATTGGTGCCGTGTACATGCGCGTGTTTGTAATACGTGTCTGCATGGGCCTCTTTATGACCTGTCATTCCCCTCCCCGAGTGCCGCCTGCCACCAGAGAAACTGGGTCACCCGTGTCACCCTGGACAGCAGGCGGTGCTGGAAGGCGGCCCACCAGCGTGGGCTGTGCCGTGGCCAGGGCGAGTGCCAGGACTGGGTTTGCCATTTCCTTCTCTTCTCTGTTCTGCCTGCATGATACCCAGAAAAGAAACAGGGTGTGTGAGACTCATGTGACCTTGTGTGTTGACTGGAGGGTCTGGAGCACGAGGTCAGAGGCAGGGAGGGCCTGGTACGTGCTGGTGGCCACACCGCCACCAGTTAACCTGGCCGTCGTGGGGAGGCCCCTGCGGTTCTGGGACTGTACCCTGGAAATGCACACGCACCCCTGCCTCCTTTTCTGCCTTCTGTCCTCATGGGGCCTGGGGGTGTCATTTCTCTGTGTGACTGCAGCCCCAGCGCCTCCAGTTGGCACAAGTTTGCCGAGCCTGCTCCAAGCTTCCACTAGGTGTGGCATCACTTAACCCCTCTCCACGCTGCCCAGCCATCACCCCGCAGTGCGTAGGGGCCGCAATGTCCCCAGCCACTACCACAGACCTCCAGGGAACCGCCTCTGGAACTACCCAGGCGGATGTTAGCCGGGAGGCAGGTGCCTGGCCCGCACACGCGCGGGTGCACATTCTCGTCGGGAAGCCAGTCAGGCTCTCGTCCCTTCGTGAGTATTGCTGGGGTTCCTGGCCGTCTGGATGGTGATGCAAGTGGGTCAGCTCGTGTCTGCCTTGCCTGCCCTGCAGGCCAGCTTCCAGCCTCCTGAGGCAGGGCCTCGCTGGACAGAGCCCTTTCTCCTCCTATCTCTTGTCTCTGTTCGTGGGCGGTGGAGACAAAGCAGCAAGCCCTAAGCCAGAGAGGCCGGGGACGCAGGACTGCCGAGGCAGCGTGGGGGCCTGTCTATCCCCAGGAGCCACCCAGATGCTCTGTCTGTGGGGGTGCTGACTGTTCCTGCCAGCCAGGCTGGCTCTGGCAGTTGGCGGGGATGGTGGGCCGCAGGGAGGCTGGGGTACAGGGGAGGGAGGAGGAGGAGAGGGAACTGGGGCTGGGAAGCGCAAGCCAGGCCGTCTTTCTGTTGTACTGTGGGGACTGGTAGTGAATCACTACCCAGAGAGAGGGGAGCTCCTTTCCGAAACCCAGGGGTGGACTGTCCCTGCGGAGAACCACCCATTCCTAAAGGCCTTCTGCACCTGAACCAAGCAGTGAGGGGACACTGGAAGGATGTGGCCCGCGGGGCTCTCCATCGGGGCCAGTGAGTGGCAGGCTGAACCCCTTTACGACCCTGACCTCCCCCAGCAGTCGTCACGGTAGTGGGAGAGGGTGGTTCCAGAGGCAGAATGGACTGTCAGCTGAGCCAGTGAAGGTGCTACTGAGAGCTGAAACTGACCGTCTGCGGGGAAACTGACAACCACTTAGCATCACTGCTGCTGACGTGTCAGCTCACACTTCCATCATACTGTCTAGTGTTAGACCAGCCTGCTCCATGGAGCCAGACAGACTGGGGTTCAAATTTCAGTTCCCGCAGGGCTGAATAGCACTCCCCGCTGGTCACTGAACTCTCTAAGGCTGAGTTACTGCATCTGGAAAGCATGTGAAGTGATGTCTGTAAAGTGTGTGTTTAATGCAAACCCCTGCTCGCAGTAAGTCTTTGGTGGTTGGTAGCAAGGACAGTGGTCACACAGCCTGTAAGGCAAGTACGCCCACGGCCCCTCTTTACAGACGAAGAGCTATGGCTCAGAGAGGTGGAGGGATTTGCTTAAAGTCACCTAGCACGTAAAGGTGGTTGTCTGACCCCAGGTCCTCTGTCTTGCCCTCTCCTCACGGCCTCTGTTTCAATTCTGCCTCCATCCACGCTTCCTGGAGCCATCCATTGGTGATTCGGGGGGGACATGAAATCCTCAGGCTGTTCGGAAGTGGTTTCCTGTGTGTCAGGGGGACATTAAATCAGAGTGGTGGGTGCTGACTGGCCCAGGGGTGTGGTTGTCAGGCTGGGACGCAGGAGACAGAACCCCACCATGCCAGCGCCTCTTGCAGGGCCCGCTGCCTCCCAGGCCGGGCCCACTCACCCTCTGCCGAATCAGTTAGGTGGCCTCAGGTGCCTAGGCGACCGAGTGCCAGGGGCCCGGCGCCCTTCAGACGCTCGGGCTGCAGATGGGGGCGTGAACGTGCACGCACAGCAGCGTTTCAACCAGACCCCGTGTCCGGGGTTATATACTCGAGCCCCCCGCCCCGCGCTTGTGTTGAACACAGCAGCTCCCTCTCTGAGGGTGTCAGTCTGTTGCCTCTCAAAGCTCGACGTTTCTTTAGGGGTGTCTCCGGCTTCCCAGAGTGAGGCTGGGGAAACTTGGCCTGTGAACATGCCATGCTCGGGCCTTGCGATGGACCCCAAGGTGGGGGCCACCCTGAGGGTCTTAGCGTCTTTACTCTCAGCTGGAGCAGCCCTTGCCTCTCGCGCAGGTGGAGGTCTGATCCCACCTGCCTTGACCTCCAGGGGTCCTACGGCTGGGCTTCAGGAGTCTCCAGGTGAGGTGCAAGCCTCAGTCGGTCTGTGCTTTCATCAGAGGCGCCCCTGGCCCAGAGCAGATTAAGCCACGGGAGGAGGGAGTGTTTCTGGGGAACACAGTGGGCGTCTGGGTGCACAGCCTGGTTCTGTCCTAGCAAACTGCCCCCTCCAATCGGGGCTCCCGAGGGGTGAGGGAGGGGGAAGGCGGGGCTTCGGAAGTTGAGTGCCCCCCACCCCGGCCCCACCTTGCCCTGCCGAGGCTGCCCTCCTGACTTCCAGCATCCTGGTCCTGCCCCTCTTCATCCTCTCCTCTCTCCTCTCCCCCAGGTCTGAAAACCCCAAGCGGCTGTGAGCTGGTGGTGGGAGGGGAGCCCCAGTGCTGGGCAGAAGGCCGCTGCCTCCTCTTCGATGATTCCTTCCTACACACCGCGTTCCACGAAGGTGAGTGCCCGTCTGCTCTGTGGCCGCCTTTAAATATATACATGTATATACTTATACATACTTCAATTTTATCTCTTTAGAGCTGTTTCTGGTTTCCAGAAAAACTGAGCAGAAAGTCCAGAATGTTTGCCCCTTGATGCGACCTTCCCCCGCATATATTTTCCCTTTATTAACATTTTGCATGGCCGTGGCACGTTTGTGAACAGTGGCCGCGTCATGTGTATTGGTGCCGTGTACATGCGCGTGTTTGTAATACGTGTCTGCATGGGCCTCTTTATGACCTGTCATTCCCCTCCCCGAGTGCCGCCTGCCACCAGAGAAACTGGGTCACCCGTGTCACCCTGGACAGCAGGCGGTGCTGGAAGGCGGCCCACCAGCGTGGGCTGTGCCGTGGCCAGGGCGAGTGCCAGGACTGGGTTTGCCATTTCCTTCTCTTCTCTGTTCTGCCTGCATGATACCCAGAAAAGAAACAGGGTGTGTGAGACTCATGTGACCTTGTGTGTTGACTGGAGGGTCTGGAGCACGAGGTCAGAGGCAGGGAGGGCCTGGTACGTGCTGGTGGCCACACCGCCACCAGTTAACCTGGCCGTCGTGGGGAGGCCCCTGCGGTTCTGGGACTGTACCCTGGAAATGCACACGCACCCCTGCCTCCTTTTCTGCCTTCTGTCCTCATGGGGCCTGGGGGTGTCATTTCTCTGTGTGACTGCAGCCCCAGCGCCTCCAGTTGGCACAAGTTTGCCGAGCCTGCTCCAAGCTTCCACTAGGTGTGGCATCACTTAACCCCTCTCCACGCTGCCCAGCCATCACCCCGCAGTGCGTAGGGGCCGCAATGTCCCCAGCCACTACCACAGACCTCCAGGGAACCGCCTCTGGAACTACCCAGGCGGATGTTAGCCGGGAGGCAGGTGCCTGGCCCGCACACGCGCGGGTGCACATTCTCGTCGGGAAGCCAGTCAGGCTCTCGTCCCTTCGTGAGTATTGCTGGGGTTCCTGGCCGTCTGGATGGTGATGCAAGTGGGTCAGCTCGTGTCTGCCTTGCCTGCCCTGCAGGCCAGCTTCCAGCCTCCTGAGGCAGGGCCTCGCTGGACAGAGCCCTTTCTCCTCCTATCTCTTGTCTCTGTTCGTGGGCGGTGGAGACAAAGCAGCAAGCCCTAAGCCAGAGAGGCCGGGGACGCAGGACTGCCGAGGCAGCGTGGGGGCCTGTCTATCCCCAGGAGCCACCCAGATGCTCTGTCTGTGGGGGTGCTGACTGTTCCTGCCAGCCAGGCTGGCTCTGGCAGTTGGCGGGGATGGTGGGCCGCAGGGAGGCTGGGGTACAGGGGAGGGAGGAGGAGGAGAGGGAACTGGGGCTGGGAAGCGCAAGCCAGGCCGTCTTTCTGTTGTACTGTGGGGACTGGTAGTGAATCACTACCCAGAGAGAGGGGAGCTCCTTTCCGAAACCCAGGGGTGGACTGTCCCTGCGGAGAACCACCCATTCCTAAAGGCCTTCTGCACCTGAACCAAGCAGTGAGGGGACACTGGAAGGATGTGGCCCGCGGGGCTCTCCATCGGGGCCAGTGAGTGGCAGGCTGAACCCCTTTACGACCCTGACCTCCCCCAGCAGTCGTCACGGTAGTGGGAGAGGGTGGTTCCAGAGGCAGAATGGACTGTCAGCTGAGCCAGTGAAGGTGCTACTGAGAGCTGAAACTGACCGTCTGCGGGGAAACTGACAACCACTTAGCATCACTGCTGCTGACGTGTCAGCTCACACTTCCATCATACTGTCTAGTGTTAGACCAGCCTGCTCCATGGAGCCAGACAGACTGGGGTTCAAATTTCAGTTCCCGCAGGGCTGAATAGCACTCCCCGCTGGTCACTGAACTCTCTAAGGCTGAGTTACTGCATCTGGAAAGCATGTGAAGTGATGTCTGTAAAGTGTGTGTTTAATGCAAACCCCTGCTCGCAGTAAGTCTTTGGTGGTTGGTAGCAAGGACAGTGGTCACACAGCCTGGAAGGCAAGTACGCCCATGGCCCCTCTTTACAGACGAAGAGCTATGGCTCAGAGAGGTGGAGGGATTTGCTTAAAGTCACCTAGCACGTAAAGGTGGTTGTCTGACCCCAGGTCCTCTGTCTTGCCCTCTCCTCACGGCCTCTGTTTCAATTCTGCCTCCATCCACGCTTCCTGGAGCCATCCATTGGTGATTCGGGGGGGACATGAAATCCTCAGGCTGTTCGGAAGTGGTTTCCTGTGTGTCAGGGGGACATTAAATCAGAGTGGTGGGTGCTGACTGGCCCAGGGGTGTGGTTGTCAGGCTGGGACGCAGGAGACAGAACCCCACCATGCCAGCGCCTCTTGCAGGGCCCGCTGCCTCCCAGGCCGGGCCCACTCACCCTCTGCCGAATCAGTTAGGTGGCCTCAGGTGCCTAGGCGACCGAGTGCCAGGGGCCCGGCGCCCTTCAGACGCTCGGGCTGCAGATGGGGGCGTGAACGTGCACGCACAGCAGCGTTTCAACCAGACCCCGTGTCCGGGGTTATATACTCGAGCCCCCCGCCCCGCGCTTGTGTTGAACACAGCAGCTCCCTCTCTGAGGGTGTCAGTCTGTTGCCTCTCAAAGCTCGACGTTTCTTTAGGGGTGTCTCCGGCTTCCCAGAGTGAGGCTGGGGAAACTTGGCCTGTGAACATGCCATGCTCGGGCCTTGCGATGGACCCCAAGGTGGGGGCCACCCTGAGGGTCTTAGCGTCTTTACTCTCAGCTGGAGCAGCCCTTGCCTCTCGCGCAGGTGGAGGTCTGATCCCACCTGCCTTGACCTCCAGGGGTCCTACGGCTGGGCTTCAGGAGTCTCCAGGTGAGGTGCAAGCCTCAGTCGGTCTGTGCTTTCATCAGAGGCGCCCCTGGCCCAGAGCAGATTAAGCCACGGGAGGAGGGAGCGTTTCTGGGGAACACAGTGGGCGTCTGGGTGCACAGCCTGGTTCTGTCCTAGCAAACTGCCCCCTCCAATCGGGGCTCCCGAGGGGTGAGGGAGGGGGAAGGCGGGGCTTCGGAAGTTGAGTGCCCCCCACCCCGGCCCCACCTTGCCCTGCCGAGGCTGCCCTCCTGACTTCCAGCATCCTGGTCCTGCCCCTCTTCATCCTCTCCTCTCTCCTCTCCCCCAGGTCTGAAAACCCCAAGCGGCTGTGAGCTGGTGGTGGGAGGGGAGCCCCAGTGCTGGGCAGAAGGCCGCTGCCTCCTCTTCGATGATTCCTTCCTACACACCGCGTTCCACGAAGGTGAGTGCCCGTCTGCTCTGTGGCCGCCTTTAAATATATACATGTATATACTTATACATACTTCAATTTTATCTCTTTAGAGCTGTTTCTGGTTTCCAGAAAAACTGAGCAGAAAGTCCAGAATGTTTGCCCCTTGATGCGACCTTCCCCCGCATATATTTTCCCTTTATTAACATTTTGCATGGCCGTGGCACGTTTGTGAACAGTGGCCGCGTCATAGTTTGCGTGAAGGTTGACCCTTGCTGTTGTCCGTTCTGTGGGCTTGGACAGATGTCCTGGGTCCGCCACAGGAGGAGCGCACGCACTAGCTTTCCTGTCCTAAGCGTGCTCTGCGCTCTGCTCCGAACCTTCTGGGGCCCTCTCCTAGGGTTTGTTCAGGGAGAAGGCGAGCCTGCGCTCTGTGCCAGGGGGCAGGAGGGGTCACTGCCGGGTGCTGCCCGCGTGGGTCCGTCTCCACCGGGGTCCCAGCTCGGGGCGCTTTGACCCTCTCCTCTCGCCGCCCTCGCCTCCCCCAGGTTCAGCGGAGGACGGCCCGCGGGTGGTTTTCATGGTGGATCTGTGGCACCCGCACGTCGCGGCGGCCGAGCGGCAGGCCCTGGATTTCATCTTTGCTCCGGGACGATGAGAACGTTGGTCACACTGGAGTCGCCAGGAGTGACAGTGGGTCTGCCTGGGCAGACGGGGGTGCGGCCCAGCCCCCCAGCTCCGTTTGGACCCCATGCTCAGAAACCTGCCTCAACCGAGAGCTCGCATTTGGGACTTTTGTTTTTAAGATCACGTTGGGTCCCTTTTTCCTTTGGTTATTGAACAGTAGGGAATTTCCAGCTTGTATTTCCTTAGATTTTTTTCCCCCTTCCCATCGTTTGCTTCTGCGATTCCTTTCTGCCTAAAAGCGCGTTCCTTTGCTCTGCGGCCAGAGGCCCGGAGTCCCTGTCGTCTGGTGTCACGCGCGCTGCTACTTGGTCTTGTCAGTGCTCTGAAGTAGAGTCACCAAACGGTTACTTGTTTGAATGTAATAACGTAAATCTTCTTGTGGTCATCTTAAGAGGAAAAAAAAACAAAACAACCAAAAAACTGCAAAGCAGAGAGCTGGCAAACACGGCCTCTGCAGCTGTTAGTCACCTGGGGCCCTTCCGCTGCCCCAGGGCAGGGCACGGTCCGCAGTCAGCATCGCCACCTGGCCCGGCCGGCTGCGGCGCTGGCAGGGTGGCCCTGGTCAGGGGCAGGGCCAACCCCCCATCGCTCCCCTCACCCCTCACCCCGTGAGCTCGCTCACGGCAAGAGCCTTGGGCTGGCGGGACCGGAGGCTTCTCTGTAAACGTAGCTTTCCGAACAGAGCCAGGGTTGGCGTCGTCTTCTCCTTCAAGAGCCCAGCCGGGGCTCCCTCGGATCTGTCGCTGAATGTGTGATTGGCTTACCTCACTGCCTACAGAAGCCCTACTGCCAAACTGGGCCCGGGAGGTTCCCCACTTGAGGTGTGTGGAGTCCACGGCGCTGAGCGTTCAGACCACCAGGCTGGCCCACGGGCGCCAAGGTGGGGCAAGCAAGGCCTCCCTCCTCCAGGGACGTTCTGGAAAAGCCTCTCTCTGGCAAAACTGGGAATCGTAGGTCCGCCCAGGATGTGTCTGTTTTTTGCTTTGGAGTTCTGCTGCCTGTGATTTTCCATTTGTCTGTCTGTACATAATCGTTCAAACGCTGGGCTCGGAGATCACGCTGGGGTCGGCCTTGTGCCTGTCACCACACAAGGGCACGACTCCGGCCCCCCTCAAGCCAGCGTGTGCTCATGAGGACCCTGGGTGACCTGCAGACCCAAAGGACCCACAGTCTCAGCGCTGGCTTGTTGGTCTCCTGTGAAGGACGTGGCTGGGTTATGGCGCCAAGTCTGGAAATGGCCCCATGTCAGCCAGTGTGTAAAGGAGTCACCGCCGGCCACACGAGAGAGGCATTTTTGGAATAATGTATTATTGCAGAGTTGGGCTGATAAAGCCATGGAGCGGCATGGAACACACAGTTTGTCCCGTGTCCAGGTCCAGCATAAAGAAACCGTGTCTGCATTTGAGTACACTTTCTACACATCTTTTTCAGCGATTAGGATGCAGGAAAGGGCAGAGACTTCTGCCCCGCCCGAAGTCTTTCTCCTCCTCCTCCAGTTTCTTGTCAAAGAGTCACCGAGGTGCATGATCTGTCTGCATCCTGACTGCTGTCCGTCTACAAAGCCGGCAGCCCACACCCGTCCCCAGCTGCCTGTGCTCCCATGACGCGGCTGGGGACCAGGAGGTAAATAAAAGATCTTGCTGAAAACCAGAGTGACATGGTGAAGGTGGTGTGTGGGGAGAGAGACGTGACTTGGGCGGAAGCTCCGGAAGGGGCTCATATGTCGAACAGAGCCAGGGTTGGCGTCGTCTTCTCCTTCAAGAGCCCAGCCGGGGCTCCCTCGGATCTGTCGCTGAATGTGTGATTGGCTTACCTCACTGCCTACAGAAGCCCTACTGCCAAACTGGGCCCGGGAGGTTCCCCACTTGAGGTGTGTGGAGTCCACGGCGCTGAGCGTTCAGACCACCAGGCTGGCCCACGGGCGCCAAGGTGGGGCAAGCAAGGCCTCCCTCCTCCAGGGACGTTCTGGAAAAGCCTCTCTCTGGCAAAACTGGGAATCGTAGGTCCGCCCAGGATGTGTCTGTTTTTTGCTTTGGAGTTCTGCTGCCTGTGATTTTCCATTTGTCTGTCTGTACATAATCGTTCAAACGCTGGGCTCGGAGATCACGCTGGGGTCGGCCTTGTGCCTGTCACCACACAAGGGCACGACTCCGGCCCCCCTCAAGCCAGCGTGTGCTCATGAGGACCCTGGGTGACCTGCAGACCCAAAGGACCCACAGTCTCAGCGCTGGCTTGTTGGTCTCCTGTGAAGGACGTGGCTGGGTTATGGTGCCAAGTCTGGAAATGGCCCCATGTCAGCCAGTGTGTAAAGGAGTCACCGCCGGCCACACGAGAGAGGCATTTTTGGAATAATGTATTATTGCAGAGTTGGGCTGATAAAGCCATGGAGCGGCATGGAACACACAGTTTGTCCCGTGTCCAGGTCCAGCATAAAGAAACCGTGTCTGCATTTGAGTACACTTTCTACACATCTTTTTCAGCGATTAGGATGCAGGAAAGGGCAGAGACTTCTGCCCCGCCCGAAGTCTTTCTCCTCCTCCTCCAGTTTCTTGTCAAAGAGTCACCGAGGTGCATGATCTGTCTGCATCCTGACTGCTGTCCGTCTACAAAGCCGGCAGCCCACACCCGTCCCCAGCTGCCTGTGCTCCCATGACGCGGCTGGGGACCAGGAGGTAAATAAAAGATCTTGCTGAAAACCAGAGTGACATGGTGAAGGTGGTGTGTGGGGAGAGAGACGTGACTTGGGCGGAAGCTCCGGAAGGGGCTCATATGAGCTGGCGGCTCTTGGTTCCTGGATCATGTCATGGAGACAGGTGGGACCCTGAAGGTGGTCACATGCAGTGAATGAAGCGAAGTGTAGTTCTGATCCTGGGGGTGGGGGAAGGAGCGGACCTATGGAATGTTCAGGAACTGCAGGCGTCAGCCCCAGGTAGAGAACCAAGACCCTACCCTGCCTCAGAAAAACTGAGGAGCAGGGACTCCGTGCTGGGAACTCGCTCCCGTGTCCCCTTGGGCCAGTCACTGTCCTTCCCCATAGAGACGCAGCGACATCGGTCCCCTTCCTGACACCGTGGGGGTTCTGAGCAGTTAGGGAGAAACAGGTGAGGAGGAAGGGTGGGTGAGGGGGAGCTGGGTGAACTCACGGGGCCAGTGGTAGCGGTGGCCAGGGGCGCCGCGTTGCCTGTGTCTAATTTCAGGGCCCAGACTCTCAACGGCTGCGTTTTGAATCTTGCCCCTAAGAAGAGGGACCAGGGCTCTGGGGACCTGGAGCTGCCTGACTGCCGGGCCGCCATGGCTCCCCCGAAGGGTGTGTTGCCAACTTGGCAATTGCTAAAATAACTCACACATCGTGGCGGGGGATGCCCAAGGTGAAAGAGGGGAGGTGGCCTGCCCGCCCAGCTTCGGATGGGAAGCCCTACCTTCCACCGGGAGACAGCCAGCCCCAGCTGGCTAGGCCAGAGCGGTTGCTCAGTGTGACAAGGTCATCTACCAGGTCTTCTGTGTCCCTGTTCATCACCCCCCAAAGTCACCTAGATTGTCTGGGTTCTGAGCCCCCCTTGGTGACATCGAGTGCCCTGCAGCGTGTGGCGGGAAAGGGGGAGGAGGGTAGTCCTCACTCACTGGTTTTGCACTTTGCACAGTACGGTCACTGGGGGCCTGTTGAGAAATACTGGTACCTTCCCCCCTCTCCCCCAAGGCATTCCAGTTCTTTGTTTTACCTCATTTCCTGGGCTGAATCTCCTGTGTAGCTGGGGCTGAGGGTCGTTGCCCTGAGTAGCAGAGATGATGAGGCCTGTGAAGCCAGCCAGCTGGAGTCTTGGGGCTGAGCTGTGTCCCTGTGACGCTGGGCAGGCCTCCTAACCTTGGTCTCTAGGGGACAGCCACTGTTTCTAACGCCCTCCTCAAACGGTACTTTGAGGAGCCTCTTGTAAGAGCGTTAACATTGCCATTCTCAGTCCTTGCGTTTCCACGACTTGACCCAACCCCAGCTGCAGGACTGGGCATATAACCCATACCTGACCAATCAGAGCTTTCCAGATTTCTGGATACTTAGGATTGGCTCAAGGCAGGGCACATGACCCACATCTGACCAATCAGAGCCTTCCAAACTACTAGGTCCTCAGGGATTGGGTCAAGGCAGGGCACATGACCCACATCTGACCAATCAGAGCCTTCCATACTCCGGTCCTCAGGGATTGGGTCATGGCTGGGCACAGGACCCCAGTTCTTTCCTGGGACCGTTGAGAAAAGGCAACTGTTGATGGGATGGGAGTGGGCAATCCAGTGTGAAGAAAATCTGTGAGTGAAACCCACAGAGGAGAGCAGGTCTCATCTTGTGGAGACACCTGAATCCTGATAGAGCTTTGCCTGGAAGCAGCCCTACCTCTGGACTTTTCCATCACATGAGCCAATAAATGCTCTTTTAACTCACGTCCAAGCTGTTGTTTCTGTCTGTTGCTCCCCAGATGTCCAGATCCACTTTGTGCCTGATGCTCCCTGGCCTAGGATTAAAGTGAGGTTTCAGGAGGATAGTATCATGGTGAGCTGTGGGTGGGTGGGAAGCGCTCCCTACGTGTTTTCAAAATGTAAACATGATAAGCGAAGGCTCAGTGCAGAGTGCTGTGTTTAAGGATTATCACGCTCTGCTGCCAGCCGCCTCGCCTCCCGTGACATGTTCATCCCCGCTAGAATCTTACTAACCAGATGTAAACACTGGGGACAGGACAGAATGAGGCCCTGTATTTTAGATCTGCTGACAGATGGCAGCAAAAATACTCCAGCAGAGTGCAGCTTTGGGTGGCAGGAGGCAACACACGCAGAGATTGACGGATTCTCTGCCTCCTTCCCAGGTGCACACAGTGGTCCCAACTTCAGATCACCCACTCTTCCCCATAACGCCCACTCCTGCCACCCTGGATGCAAGGTGAGTGCATTTCGTCATTGAGTACAGATGGCACTGTACCTTCTGGGAGAGTCTGTCACATGTGTTATTATCCCGTAATACTTGGAGGCCTGCCAGGGGGAGCTGGGACAGCTACACACTAAACACGGGAAAACGTAGGGTCCGAGGGCAGTGGACACGGAAGAGGTTGCGCTGGCGGATGAGCCAGATGTAGAAGCAAGCTGTCTGCGTTCATGGCTCACCATCCCCAGGCTTTTGAACTCTGTCGTGCATTCAGGTCTCTGTCTTCACGGCAGACAGAGGTACCCCACTGGGGACAGCGTTTGCCTTCTCAGGACACACACTGAGCCCCACTTTCTGAAGGCCCATGACGCGCCACACTTTCACATACATCGCCTCTCCTTTCCATTTAAAAGACGACGCTGAGGTTCAGAGAATTACATTAACCAGTTTCCGAAGCAAGTCCTAGAACCAGATTTGAACCCTAGTCTCTTGACTCCAAAGCTGGGTGCACCTCCTGCCACAGGAACCGGTTGGGGCTGGTCGGAGGGTAGGGACCAATTCCGAGCACGTGCAGGGGACGGAATCGGGAGAGGGCCAGGCTCACCCTCCCCTGCCCCACGCCCTCCCTGGGAGCACTCGGCTCAGGGAGGAGGGGAGGGCTGGCACTCAGCTGACCCAAGCACACTCTGCAGTCGTAAAATGCCTCTTCTTGGCTCTTGACAGGATTCAAAAGACTCTCTGGGTTTTGTTCCCCGGAGAGCTGCAGCTGGGTTCCAGGTGGTTCAGACATTTGAAATAAACAGTGAGGAAGTGTCCTTTAGCCGTGAAGCCCTGAGAATCTTCACCTTAAGCTCCCCAGATTCAGCGACCATGTTAAGAAAAGATCCAGGGTGGCTTGTTTTCTGAGCCAGGGTGACGAGTGTGGCGCTAACACCCTGCCCTCCCCAGGGTCGGGGACAGGGGGCCCCTCCCGCTGCTCTTTTCCCAGGACGGGTCCGCAGTGAAGGGGTGCGGGGGTGGGAGGGGTGCGGCGGGAGGCGGTGAACGGACGTTGGCGTTGTGCACGGCTCGAGAGCGTCAGCCGTTGGTTTCCTGCTTGCGCCGTGGACTCCTTCGGAGCAGGGATCGCCCCTCTCTCCCTGGGGGCTTCTCCCCTCTGGAGACCATGCCCCACATACAGCAGGCGCATCCTTCTACCTGCCCCGAGTGCAGGCAGAGGTGGGGATCTAGGTCATCCTTGAATCTGCCCGTTTCCCTCCATCGTCTATCCACAGCCTCCGACGGCGTGGGGTGCGGGGGTTTCCACTCCTGCCGTGCTTCTCGCCTATCCAGGAGCCAGGGACGTTTCCAGCGAGGAGCAAATCAAGTCACTGGCCTGTTTCAAGGCTCTCCTTCGCCCACCGCCTCGGCCACTTGCCTGGTGCGGGCGTGCTCCAGCAGGAACGAGCAGGAAGGGGAGGGAGTGCTCCATTTCTTCCCTCCTTGCGTGGCTTAGGTCTTCCAGGTGGGAAGGGCAGGGCTGGAATCTGGACTGAGACTGTCCGGCACTTGGCCTAACGATCCAAGCCGGTAAAGAGCCTGGTGGGTGGGTGAGATGTGGGCTCGCAGGCTTACGCACCATCTATTGCTGTGATAAATGACCCCAAGAGCGGCTTAAAACAACACACATTTATCATCTCCCATGCTTCCCGAGGGCTAGGGATTCTGAAGTGGCTTGGCTTGATGGTTCTGGCTGTTTCTCTTAGGGCTGAATCAGATGAGGACAGGCAGGGCCTGCTGTCTGGTGGAGGCCACTGGGGCCGGACAACCTGCCTCCAAGAGGCTCACTTCACACGGCCACGGGCGGGAGACCCCACCCCGGGGACATCTCCCCACGACAGGTGGACCGAGAGAGAGGTGGCAGCTGCGATGTTCTGTGACCTACCCTCAGGAGTCACACTGGCATCTTGGCCACATTCTGGTCATTAAAAACGAAGCACTCTGTCTAGCCCTCACTCAAGGGCAAGAGTCAGGTCCTGAAATTGTAGGAGAAAAATTCCGGACTTTCTAAAATACTTACTTGGCTGCGTCAGGTCTTAGTTGCGGCCTGCGAGATCTCTGGTTGTTGTGCGTGGACTCGCGCTGTGGCTTGCAGGCTCAGGAGTCATGTGCCTCGCGAGCTCAGTTGCTCTGCGGCGCGTGGGGTCTTAGCTCCCTGACTAGAGATCAAACCTGCATACCCGTCACTGCAAGGCGGATTCTTAACCCACTGGACCACCGGGCAAGTCCCTGTTGGCTTACTCCCAACACTTTGCTCTGCGGACCTCACACTCTTCCTGTGACGTGGAGACTCCGCTCGAGGGAGGCACGGGGCTGCCTCCAGCACAGTCTCTCGGAACCAGGATTCTGCGTTTTACATGTTTTCAGCCCAATAGCAGCCCTGGGAAATGAGATGGTAAGAGAGGTTTCTGGAAGCAAAGATAATGATCTGCCAGTAGCCTGGCACCTAGGAAAGGGCCCAGAATAGGCGGGAGGCTGCCTTGTGAAGCAGGTCTCATGTGGAAGTGTCCTCGAACCCAGGCACTCAGCCGAGCTACTGAGGGCGGGGGATATGAACACGGGCTCGGGGGCTCCGATTTCTGTCCCTGCGTCAACATGTAACAGGTCAGATTTTCGCCAACCTCAAGACTTGCAGATCTCACAACGCTAGAGCATCGGTGGCAAGTCTGGCTCCTTAGAAATACCGCAGGACAGGAAGGGAATGGGTTCTATGTCCGTCAGTCATGGGAAGGTGCCTGCAGAGGCTCGCCCAGGTCTTGGAAGGCGTTTTCCTCCGACAGTCCAACAGAGAAGCGGGACACGTGCATTTCCCTAGCTTCACCTACAGCCCTCTTTCATCTGGGAAGCTCACCGTCTTTGGCCAGCCAGGGGCAGGAGGGATGCCAGAGAGGTGACGGAAAGGGGGCTGTGGGCCTGGTGTTCGGTGCAGCCTTACTGAAGCTGGTGCTGTCTGCCCCCGACCCTTGCACACAGACCGCACTGACACGCCCTTCCTCCCTAGCCTGGCTGGATCGGGCAGGGCAGAAAGGTGACCACGCAGAGTACACACACGCGTGTACATCTATACGTACGTATCCCCATCAGAACTCAGTACTCAGAACTCAGTAGCATTTCTGGCTACTTTATTCTTAGCCCTTAGCAACCTGTTTCAAGAAAAAGACCCCATGTCATAAACAGGAGATACTGGTTCACTGGCATGCAGCCACACTGCAGTTTTCACATGGAGTTTTAGGTGCTTCTGGTGAAGATCTGGTTAGGATTCTGGTAAATATTTTCATTCTGTGACTTGCATCGTATCATCACAGAACGTTGGACCGTAACGTCACCGATCCGATGTTCTAAGTCCTACCCCGGCCTGGCAACAGCCAGAGCAGGATGCTGTCCCCTCTCACGCAGCACCCCCTCCCTGAAAAGCAGCTCTGCTTCTGCTCTAAGACCTTTAGAAACTCCTGTTTGGGACCCTCACTCGAAGCAACCAGCAGCACCCCCCACTTCCAGCCAAGGGGCCGGCCTGGCCAGTCATCACCCACCTCCGGGTCCCAGCACCCCAGGCTCCTTTCGTGTCGAGATTGCCCCTTCCCCACCGTGGGTGATCCAGAAGATCCAGACAAGGCAGTCTCAGCATCCCCGACCGCTTCCTGTGCACCCAGCCCCCAGGAGGACCGTGGTGAAGACAGCCTGAGCAGTGGGCGCACGGTGTGCTTGCAGACAGATCCGTCTCCTGGCTCTGCAGTCACCTGGGACCCACCCCCTGCAGACAGGGAGGGACATGCACTCTAGACCAGGGACAGCAGGGTTCTCGAAGGAACACCAGCCTCAGTCTCCGTGTGCGAGTCAAGGCCGGGGTGGAGTAGCCCCAGGAAATGTCGGGCACCCCGGCCTCCGTATAATGGGGGTGTCACTGACCCGGGCCCCTGGGGTGGAAGGAGCCGTGGCCCCACCCTGGCCCCAATACCACCCACGCCGTCAAGTTCTTTACCACAAGCTCTAGGTCTGCCAACCCGAGAAACGACCCCCTCCAGCCCTGATCCACCGGAGTAACAAACACTCAAAAACTGCAGTCCCCAAAGAGGACTATTCCAGGGAAAGTAAAACAGAGGGTCTTTCCACTTAACAAGGCGGCACCTCCTTTGCTGGGGTTTGATTTGAGAGTCACCGCGAGGGTCAGGAGCGACCCACGGTTCAGAGCAGGTTCACCCCGTGCTTTAGCAGCTTCTGTTTGGCTTTGCCCGGGAGGCTGAAGGCACCGTCCTGCGGGTTCGGGAAGCCAGAGCTCCGTGCCGCTGTGGCCAGCTGCTGGAAGTAGGTTTCCTGAACAGGGTTGCAGCAGGCGTATACAGCCGTGGAGGCGTTCCTGGTAGGGGGCAGAGAGAGGAGACCAGAGTCTAGCGCCATGCAGACCTCAGACCCCAGAGACCCCGCGAGGTCTCTGGCCCAGCAGGATGAACACGAGCCCAGTCACTGTGGCCACAGAGAAGGGGTGCCTCGGGGTTCCGAGCACAGGTCTGGAGGTCCCCTGCAACCTGGGTGCTCACCCCAGCCCTGAGACTTCTGGCTGTGGGAGTCTCAGCTTTCTCATCAGAAGAATGGATGACAGCAGTCAATTCCCTCACTGACACTTCACGGAGTAAATGAGTTAGGAATGGATACAAATCGCTTAGCCCGTGGTGAGATGGTTCAGAAATGGAGGCTGTTGTTTCCATTACTGTTACTCAAATGAGCTACGTATCCTACCACGAAAAGTCTCAGCTCCGAGGAAGGTGAGATGCCGCAGGTCCACAGGTTGGGGGCGGGTCTGGGTTGCCAGCGTGGGCAGCTTTGCCAGAGGAGGCAAATTTATTGTGGGGAGATACACAGAAATATTGGCTGGAGACAGTGCTGGGCAGCAGAAACGCCCACACTCCTGTGTGGCAGCTGACAGATGTTAGAACCTGGTCAGCCAGGCCCAGAGCCCACGCCCCACACCCCGCCTCTCAGCTCCACTGCGCACACTCACACACACACACACACACACACACACTCGCCCCAACCACAAGCGTGCGTGGCGGGGCGCGCGCCGCGGAGACGAGACACCTGGGCGCAAATCCTGACTCGGCCTCTGATCTGGGGCGACTCATTCACCCTACTGCACACTTGTGTTTCCATTTCCTTGTCCGTGAAATGAGGTTACAAAGAATGTACTCGACAAGCCACTCCATAGTCCAGTCCACACACGCATCACACGGAGCAGGCGCTCTCCTCTGACCCTCTACCCCGCCTTCTTTCCTGCTACTGGTTTCATGAGAGAAGCATGTGGAGGGAGGAAGCAGAGTTTAGCTGGTTAAAGACTGGAAATGTAACTAACAGGCCTAGATCTGCTGGCCTGAAGGGGTTCAAGACCCGCAACCAAGTGCAAAAGGAACTTAAAAGACAGCAAGTGCATGTGCTCCAGTTTTTTTTTTTTTTTAAGAAGACAGACCAGTAAAATAACAAAAAATACTGATCGTGTTTTTTATATGGGCTACCCCAGTGGTTTAGTGGTAAAGAATCCTTGCCTGCCAATGCAGGAGATGAGGGGTTCGATCCCTGTATTGGGAAGATCCCCTGGAGAAGGGAATGGCAACCCACTCCAGTATTCCTGCCTGGAGAATCCCATGGACAGAGGAGCCTGGTGGCTACAGTCCACGGGGTCGCAAGAGTCAGACGCGACTAAGCGACTGAGCAGCAGCACCTCTTATGTGCAAAAAAAAAAAAAAAACACCAACTAACACCAAGAAAACCTGGGGTATGATACACCATGCTGCTGACTGTAAGCATCCTGCGGGCACATGCTGCTGAGGGGAGGACACGCTGCCCTTGGGAGACCTTTGAGCTGGGGACATCTGGATGTTGTGGTCAGGAGCACACGGGACTTGTCCAGGTGGAAGACAGTCAACAGCCCCTCCTCCGCCCCCAGTGACTGAAGGAAACACCGAAATGGGGAGGGCCTTGGGTCCCCTCCCTGCTGTCCCTCAGTGTCTGGAGCAGCCCGAGCCCCAGGAAGGGACCCAGCATGTACAGGACTCAGGGAAGCCTGAGGGTGGATGACAGCAGCCCGCAGGGCGGGTCAGGGGAGGCCCGGGCCGGTCCTCACACTGGTCTTCATCCGGTTGTGAGTGAGGCTCTGCCAGGGACCCCAGGTGCAGGGCTGTAAGCGGCCTGGAGACACTCACCTGACGGTCACCTCGTACAGCGTGGGCAGCCGGGCAAAGTCGGAATGCATCAGGCTGACAGCCTGGAGGAAGCGGCGGTCCTGCGCTGTGGTCACCTGGGGCAGGTTGGCTTCCGGAAGAGGACACGGAAGTCGTCATGCATGGCAGAGGGCCGCCCCCCAGTACACCCAAACCCAGAACCACCAAAAGCTGGGATGAAGTGAGGCCCCCCAGGCAGGAGCGTGGGTGCCCAGAGACAGCGGGACGGAGGCCGGGGTGCTGGGCCCTCCCGCCGCCCCTGATGGTGGTCAACACTTGTCTCGGCACACGCGTGTCCAAGTCAGGAGGCGACCCCATCACAGTCTGGACGCGGGTGCTTCTCTCAAAACGCTGGAGAAAGGGCCAGAAAGAGACCAGCCGGGAAGAGTTTGCCGAGAATAGTTAAACCCGGTGGGAGCTGGGCTCCGAGAGAGAAAGAGCATCCTGACCACAGGGCACCTCCCCCCCAGCCAGGGAGCTGGGCGCGGGTGCTGACCCCCCAGCCACGTCCTGGAGGCGGCCCTTACCTGCTAACAAGTTCTGGACGCGGTCGTAGTGTGCGAAGCTGTAGGTTCTGGCCGCGGGGGCCGCCTGGTCCCGGGGCAGCGTCTCGCTCAGGTGCACCTCCAGCCCGTTGAGGGACGCCAGGCTGCCGTGGTACTGCGGGGCGGGAGGGGACAGGCCGCCACCACTCAGCGGGCCACGCGGGGAGAGCCGCCTGGCCGCCCGACTTAGCGCCACGGGCGCTAGGACCGCCTTTGAAGAGGTCCCGACTTCTGCCCTGAGGTCCTCAACCTCTTCAAAGCGTTCATCGCTCAGTCGTGTCTGACTCTTTGCGACCCCGTGGACTGTAGCCCAGCAGGCTCCTCTGTCCATGGGATTCTCCAGGCAGGAATACCGGAGTGGGTTGCCATTCCCTTCTCCAGGGGATCTTCCCGACCCAGGGATCGAACCCTGGTCTACAACACTGCAGGCAAATTCTTTACCGTCTGAGCCACTAGAGAGAGACCTCTTCAAACTTGTAGAAAAATGAGAACATAGAGGGAAGCCAAAAAGTAAAAGAAGGGGTAAAAAGGAAAACAAGCTAAGAAGAACAGCCCAGAACCTCAGCATCCAGGCAGAGCTGCAGGCGGGCGGCCCGCCCCTCCGCACCACGCTGCCGCCGCGCCGGTCCCCACCCCGCGCATCTCAGGCAGACGGAGACGTCATGACGTCATCCGCATGTGCAGCGCGGCCCCGCCCTCCCGGGAACCCAGGCGGACCGAGGGGCGCCGGCGGGCGGCTCTCCGCTCGCTGGCCCGGGGGGGACCCAGCTGAAGAAGGCCGCGCGGGGCTGAGGCCCAGGCACCTCTGTGTTCCATCGCCTCCCAGGGGGATGTCGCGTGCAGGTGCCGTGGGAACACAGGACGGTCCCCCTTCGTATGAGCCGTCGTTTATAAGCTAAAGATGGGCGTCAGACTGAAAACCAGCGACCTAACGATACAGCATGAACTTCTCTTCAGTCTGTTTTCCCACAACGACATTTTCCAATGACCAACGGCTGAGCTCTGTCTGGGGCCCATCAAGCAGGGATGTCACACCTGATGGACCTGAAATAGGGCCCCATGGGGCCGCCCCGGGGGCTACAGAAGTCACAAGGAGACAGTGGCTAGCGCCCAGGTGAACGAGCCCGTGGCTCAGCCTCTTCTAGCCAGACCACTAGGGGCAGTTACAGACGTTTTTGCACCTTGTTCTTTTCATCTGCAAAATAGGAATATCATTGCTGACTAGCGGAAGTCAAATAACATATGTACACTCTGTCCATTCTAAAGTGCTCCCTGGAGGGAGGCATTTTCCTGAAGTCAAGAATATGAAAATCATCGTCCTTGAAGAAGCACTCTCTCTTCCACGAGCACCCGTCCCTGGACTGACTAACAGGACGTGTCTGTGGGCTGACTTATTTCACAACAGCTGTGCAAAACACTATGCGCAATAAAAAGGCTCAGTGACGCAGAGAGAATATTCTGAGGTCAATGTCAGAAAGCTCAGGCGTTATCTTGGGGAGCATCCTGGACTTAAATTAGCATTTCTGGCCCATGTTGCAGAAATGAAACTCAGGCATTAGGTCTGGCTACAAGGTTTACGTGGTGTCCCTAGGGCCCAGCAGCCAGCCTGGCTCCCAGGAGGTCCCCGGTCAACAGCCACTTGGTGACTGGACCGCGAGTGTGAACTAGGCACCGTCAGCTGCAGGCTGTGACTTAGTCACAGGTGTGAATGACAGGCAGTGTCCAGGAGGACAGGCAGAGACCAGGGGTTGGCAAACATGGCCCATGGACCATTTTTATAGCCTGAAAACTAAGATTGGTTTTTATATTTTTATATGGTTAGAAAAAAGAGTCAATAGAATAATACTGTGATGTGAAATTATATGAAGTTCCAATTTTTGTATCCATAACAGTGTGCTGGAACACAGCCCCAGTTTACATACTGTTCATGGTGGTTTTTGTATTGTAACAGCAGAGGGGAAGAGCTGTGCAAAGCAGAAAACATCTGCTGTGTATCCCTTCACATTAGAGTTTGCCAACCCCGAGACACGCTACCACATACATGACCTGCACAACACGCTAGGGCACACGGAGCTGAGGCTGCGCCGGGACCCCCTGCCTTTCAGTCCACGGCAAAGCTAGTGGCTCACTGTCAGCGCCCGCCCAAACACGCAGGAGAGTCGCTGCAGGGACACCCGTGTACTCAGAAGCACGAGTTTCAGGGGACAGGAAGGCTTTTTCGTATTTTCTGCCAACACACTAACCTCGGGCCTCGTCTACTCTACGCTCACAGCTCCCCATCCTGCTGTAGCAATGAATAATTGATCCCATCACTGTGGCTGAAAGTCACTGAGGTGATGATCTCGGGGTTCTGAGCAGGAACTGTCGGTGGCTCTCTGCTGCCCCCTGGTGGGGGGAGCCGACTCTGCTCCCTCTGAACCAGGGGGACCTCTCCCTGGCTGCTCCCCACTCACCCCGGTCACCCAGCGCCCTGACCCACCCTCAGCAAGCAGAAACGGTGGCAGCTGGTCCACGCAAAGACGTGATGGCGAAACGACACGGAGCCGTGGCGACGAGTCCTTCCCGGGGGGAATGCGCTCATGGTCACGTCTGAGTGTCGTGCACCAGGCTAGCGGGGGTGGGGGAGTGGGGCCTGGCTTTTCACAGCAGCAGAGACTCTGGGGGGAAATCAGGTCAACTGTTTTGTGTGCAGGTCAGGACCGAAAGATAGTGAAAGCTCTCTGCCAGTTATAAAGGAGACGGCCTCTGGGTATGATCAGCCGACTCCCCTCTCAAACCAGCAAGCTGATCAGTCTGTTACACCCTTCTCTTTTTAGGAAAGACTGGTTCTCCTTTTCTGTAAAGCTGTGTTCTCTCTCCTCCCCGACCCCAAACCCTCCTGTCCGTGAAAGCCCAGGGAGGTCACTGTCCTGACACCAGGATGGGCCGTGACAGACCAAGTGCCGTGTCCACGTATAAAGGGCCACGGAAGGCAGGCCTTCAGTCCTTCACCTTCCCACCTGCCGGGCCATGGTCAAGCCCACGGGGGACAGAGGGGTCGGGGTGGGGGCCGGGAAACAAGCAAGAGGTGTGGACCCGCCCTGTGCGTTAGCTAGGTCTCCACTGCTACTTCAGGGCGAGATGGGCGTCACCGTGCCGGGCCCCAGCGCTGGTCAAGGCTTGGTAGAAGTAGCAGATGTAAATTATTTACATACAGCAAATGCAGTGTGAACCCTAATTTACCTCCTTCTCTCTGAGCAGCCTGTGCTGGTTTTTCTTTTTATCTTGGGGGCCCTCGTCTGAGCTGGGCGCTAAGCCAAACAGACCATGAGACCGAGGTGTGGGGGGAGCGGGGAGGATGGATGTGTGGAACTGCATCCCTGGTCCCCGAGCTGTTATATGCGTGGGGGCGTGACCCTCAGAGCGAAGGCCTGGGCCCGCACCCGAGGCGAGGCCGGCTCGGCGCCGCGTCCACAGCCAGGGCGCGAAACCCGGCATCTCCGCAACGGGGCTTTCCGCCGGCTCCACCGAAGGACGCAGCAAAGCAAGAGGAAAACCAAAACCTGCTCTGCTGGCCAAAATGAGATGTGTATAAGAGACAGGTTATAATGAGGCGGCGGGGCGGGGTGGGGGGTGGGGTATGTCGGTCAGAGCCAGGGGGACGGAGGTGGAGAGGGTGACCTGGGGCCTGGGAAAAGGAGAGAGGAGCCAGGCAGGTGCGGGAGGGCTCCGTGCGGGGACCCGCCTTCCCTCCTCCACTGCACTCCAAGGGGGACCCGCTCCTTTACAAAGGGTCACGGGCCCTGCATGCTAATAAGATGGGCTTAGCATAATATAGATTAAAGAACAGAAACACGGCGGACCCCAGGACGCCATTCGCCCTGCAGCAGTCTCAACCTGCTGCTCTTACCTCCGCTGCTTCCCTGGCAACTAAAGCAGGGCTGTTACTATGGCAACTGCATCCAGCGTGGACCCCAGCCCAGAGGTCAGTGAGCCTCTAGGCATGGGGGGAGAGCTGCACGGGTTTGAGCGGCGCCTTCTGGAGCCAGTCAGCATTTCACAGGGCCCAGGCTCCGAGGAAGGAGCTTCAGACGGACAGGAATTGGGGTTCGTGGAGAAACCCAACCCAGGTGGTAACACATGCAGACTGCGGCCACACAGAGACGAGGGCTGCCGGGCGGGGGCGAGGCCACGTGTGGTCAGTGCCCAGCACCCGCCCAGGTCACCACGAACCAGAGACCCCGAGAAAGTGGGGAAGCTGGAGCGGGCAGCCCCGGTGGCTGCCTTTGCACTTGGCTCTGTGCTCGGCACTGGATGCTCACCGCCCACAAACAGGGAGGCGGGCACCCCCTGCACCCACCATATAAACAAGGGCGTTTGTACCGGGCCGTGCAGCTGACGGCTGAGCCTGACCCTGCCCCAGCCCCCCAGCCCGCTGCACACTCACCACCTCCTCCACGGCCGCGCGGTCCCCCAGCAGCGGCTCCTCGGCCAGCAGCGACAGCACCAGGCCCTTGACGCTGTGCGTGTAGAGGTTCATCCGCACGAGCCCCTCGCGGGAGGCCGGGCTCACCCTGGCCGCAGTTCTGTCTGCAGAGGAGCCTTCGTCTGAGGGGTCTGCGGAGTCCGGGCCGGGGGTCAAGCAGCCCTCAGGAGTCCCACTGCAGCGCTGCTCCCCACCGTGTTCCTCCAGGGGCAGCTCAGTGTCCCTCTGCCTCAAATCCAAGCAAGGTGCCCGCCCAGGCCCGCTCATCCTGCCGGGGGCGTGGTCTTCCCTGGGGACGGGGGCTTGGCCACCATCGCCAGGTAGGTCTGCAGGCTGCTCGAGGGCTCCGTTCTGGGGGACCACCTCAGGAGCGGAGGCAGGGAGGTGGCCCAGGGGCAGGGCCCCGTGCGGCTTGGCTCCGGGACTGCCGAGGTTGTGGACAGATTCCTCGCAACCAGGACCCCCGCCATCTGCAGCAGGATGGCCCGGGGAGGGTTCCGTTTTCTGAGCCTCTGGGATGTGGATTTCAGACAAGTCCAGGTCCCCGTTGCCCCTGAACAAACCCGAACCCTTGCCCACAGCAGTGCGGTGCGGCATCGCGGGCAGCGTGCTCTTCAGTTCAGGGCCGGGCCAGTGTCCGTTCTCCCTGCTGCCATCTGCCCAGGCGGCACCAGGAGACGGGGGTTCAGGTGTGGTCGTCGAGGTCTGAGCCTTGGAGCCCACGTGTCCGGGGGCGTTTTCTTTCGGGGCGGCTGAGGGCTCCTGGAGTCTGGCTGGAGGCGCCGGAGCGCTGGTGAGGAAGGGCAGACGACTGAGTGTGGGCGAGGCCCTGCCCAGGGACTAAAGCGGCTTCCTTACAAATAACAGGCACTGGCGACACGTGCTGCCACGCGGTGACACCAGGGTCACTGCTGGAAGTGGCAGAGCCCCCTGGATCAGAGGCACCCAGATCTGGGGCTTAACTGCGAGTCAGGTCCTATACGGGCGCTGCACGAATGCTGTTTCCACCTTTCACGATGAACCCAAGACATAGACAGTACTGGATCCATTTTACAGATGGAAAAACTGAGGCTCGGGCAGGGAATGGACTTGCCCACGGTCACATAGCAGGTAAGCCACGGATCTCAGATCTGAAACCTACGCTCGTCTCACTCTGCCAGATGCCCCTCATCTCTGCTGAAGGTCCAATTGTCCATCCCCCACCCCCACCCACTGCCAGGGCAGAGTGTGGAGAAGAGGGAATCATGGGAGGATGGGGTGCACGGGGCTTCTGGATGAGCCCGTGGGAGGGAGTGGCCGACATGTGGGTTCAGAGCAGCCTCTTTGAGCCCCCTTACCTGGCCGGGGGCTCCCGGGAGAACTCGCGGAGACTGGCGGCTTCCTCTTCAGTCAGGAAAACAGGCGTGATCTGAACGTTGGGAGGGAGCGCCGCTCCTAGAAGTGCAGAGCAATGCGGTCAGGGCCCTCTCTGGGCCAGAGAAGATGAGGGGCAGGAAGTGTTTTTGGGATGATGCCTCCAGCCCGCAGGCCAGCCCAGCAAGCAGCTCTGGGCTCCGAGGCCCAGAACAGAAGCCACAGAGCTGCAGCTAGTTTCTGCCGTCAGCAAGGAAAAGCCCCTGCGAGCCGCTCTGCTCCCAGAGTGACGTCTGGTGGAAGAAAACTGACCTGCACTTAAGACAGAACCTGGATCAAAAGCACTAACTGACCAAAGGGGTCAGAACTTAGGCTTCAAACTAAACCCCCACCTGCTGCCAAAGGTCTTCCTGGCAGTGGCCCTGCCGTCACCCTCTCCCCATTGTCACCTTCTGGAACTCATCAGAGCAGCCTCATCGTGCTGAGGGTTAAGGAGGAGCTGAAAGGGAGGATTTAAAAGCTGTGCCTAAAATCAGAGGCTTTACAACTGGGATTTTGAGAGTAACTTTGCCCTTGCAGCGCTGTTAATATTCCCCTGATCTCACGAGCCGACGGGATAACCGTTTGGGACGGCTCCGCCTTCCATGTGACTTGGACAGGGCCAGGCTGCTTACAGGCCGTTTCCAAGGCGTGCCAGGACACCCGTCTACTCACCACGCTCCTGCAGGGCGTCCCCTCCCGAGGGTCTCCTCTGAAAATAAACAGACAGGCGTCGGTGCAGGGCCCCGCGTGCTCCCCCGACCTGCCCAGCGGGACCGCGCGCGGCCATCTGTCCCTGAAACGTGGCCGAGGCCCGGGTGCTGGGCCCAGCCGCTCGCCCACAGCAACGCGGATGGAACAAAGCCCCCCAGGCTGCCGGCTCCCCGCGGGGCTGGGGTCACGCCCCCCAGGCGCATACCGCGCCCCCCTTCCTGATCTCCCGTTCCTCCTCTCGGGGAAGGACAGCGAGCGTTCCCGTGCCTGCAGGCCTCCAGGGAAGTCGTCTCCCACAGCCCCGGCTGCAGCCCACACAGGCCCCACGGTGACAGCGGCGTGGGGGCGTGACCCTCAGAGCGAAGGCCTGGGCCCGCACCCGAGGCGAGGCCGGCTCGGCCCCGCGTCCACAGCCAGGGCGCGAAACCCGGCATCTCCGCAACGGGGCTTTCCGCCGGCTCCACCGAAGGACGCAGCAAAGCAAGAGGAAAACCAAAACCTGCTCTGCTGGCCAAAATGACGTGCCCTCCTCTGAAAGGATGAGGTTTCCTTCACAGAAGCTAACTCCAGACAAAAATTCTTTTCAGAAAAATCACACAGAATCCCCTCGCCCACAAGCCAATCCTGTGAACACGGGGCACATTTTCCTGTAAAGTCCGTGCACTTTTAAAATACTTTGAGCACACATTACATGAAGTTCTGTTTCTCTGCTCAAAAGAGGGACTCGCAGTTCCTGTCATGAGAGCACCTTCGGCCATTTTTACTGGCTGACTAACGTCACAGGAAGTTCCCGGTGGTGCGGGAGAACTCAGCACTCCTGACTTGAGGCCGCCACCAGCGGCCTGTCTGCAAAGGGCAGGCCGGTCGGTCGCGGCTGTAGGTCCGTCCAGCTACGCAAGCTGCCGCCGTGGCGGTAGAGCGGGCCAAGAAAGCACGGCAGGCCGCCAGCCCGCAGCGCCTACCTTAGACGTCTAGGTGATAATCTGACCTTTCACTTTCATAAATCCCGTTGTGACAAGAGTTTTGAGTATAAACCTTTTCTAACAGTCGGATGACTTCCTTAGCATTGATTCACAGAGCTGGACAAGGGGGACAAAGGAAAAGACCCCCTCCGCCCTCTCCCTATCAGACAGTTCGCCGCCTGCTCCACAGTGAGCGGGAGCCGGAACAGAGCCCCACCTGCGTTTTTAAATGTCTGCTGACATAGCAAGTGCAAAAAGCTAGCCTTCCGACAGATTCAAAACTAGTTTCACACACTAAGAATCAACTCATAAAACAAAAGGAAAAAGAGCTCCAAGGATATGTGCCAAATGCTAGCGGTGATTATCTCTATGTGGCCCAGCTGTGGGCAGTTTTATTCTCAAAGAGCACGTTATGACTTTTCCTTCATTATAAAAACAATTAGGCAAATGTAAGATAGAAGTATTTTAAAAGTCGCTGTTGTCCTAAGCCATCTTTTGCAGTCTCTCTCTGAAAAAAATCCAACATCGCTTTGACATAAAGCCCACCCTGCGGTAAGTCATATTCTCACAGTTCCACCTGGATGGAAGAAAAACCAACCATCCAAGCCGACCATGCAGGTGGAAACATTTTCTTCCAGCTTTGCCAGGACCTCACTTGAGAGGGCCACACGGATGGACGGGGGGTCCTAAGAAGGACATGGCAGCCCCCTGGCCCCCGCCCCACCCAGTGCTGGTGATCAGCCTTGCCCGACACAAAGACAGACTCGCTGGGGGACACTCCCCGCCAGGGTTGGGGGGGGGTGCGGGGAGGGGGGTTTGATACCTGGTCCCGACGTGCCACGCGATGAAGCAGGACCTTGGCCGTGACGGAGGGCGGGAGCTGGGTGCTGACGATCCTGGACAGGAACCAGGACACCAGAGAAGAAACACAGTCAGGACCTGGCATCAGGACAGTCCCAGCACCCGCAGCAGCTCGGATCTGGGGGACACAGCTGGTGGGAGTATCACCTGGGGAGGCACTCACGCGGGCCCTCTGGCTGTTCCCCATGCAAGTTTTAAAAGTCGAAACGCTTGGACTGACTTGTACTAAGAATATTCCTAAGGTGCCGGGAGGGCTTCTCCAGGGCACATCCCTCCAGGATCATAGCACTGGACACGGAGCACCAGCTCCCCTGCCTCTGGCTGGGGTGGCCGAGCCTCCTTGAGGCCCGGAGGAGGCCCGGAGGGCTCCCAGGCTCTCTAAGAGGCCCTCCAGCCAGGCGAAGAGGCGCAGTGAGACCTCCGTGAGGCTAGCCCGAGGCAGACCCAACCACACAGCTGGAGGAGCCACGGCTGGTGCACGGCCCGGGCGGCAGGAGGCGCGCGGGGGCCTCATGCCCCTCTCCTGACGGTGGTGGGGGCCGGAGACCGACCACTCCGCAGGCGTGGCCCAGCTGAGAGCTGCGTGGATCTCTGCAAAGCCGCCCTATGCACTCCTAACTTTTCTCTGGACACAACAGCTTCCAATTCCCCAGGGACAGGCACGGCCCCTCAATCGAATCTAAACTACCCTCGAGTTGCCAAAGAAGACCGGCTGAAACTGGCCACACACAGAGCTCTCGGCTCCCCAGCCCCGAGCAGGAGGTGGCCGGGTGGTCAGGGCTGCAGCGGGGGTGGGGAGGAGGGAGAAGGGGTGGGGGTACGACTCACAGTCCTGTGTAGAGGATGCAGCCGGCGAGCACGTGGGGTGCGCGCTGGCAGGTCTGCAGGATGAGGGCCGCCTTGAGCAGGAGCAGGGGCTCCACCTGTGTGGGGTGAGAGGCAAGCCCCGGTCGGCACGCCCCCGTGGGCAGGAGGGGACGGGCAGGGGGCTGCGGAGGGCAGACGGACCGCTGGGAGCCCGAGCCCAGGGGGAGGGCGTGCCGCACACTGGTCGCGTCACGCCTCTGACATCCCGCACAGCTGCCACCACAAAACGCCAGCTGCTTGGGACCAGGGGGCCTCCCTGAGGCCGGGAGGCAGAGAGAACTGGGCATATGGCTCTTCACAGGCAACCGTGCACATCGCCAAGGAGGCCCTGACCGGCGGCGCGGAGACCAGGAGGCAGCCGCAGGGGAGAGCCCGCCCCTCACATTCAGGTCAGGTGAACCCACCCTCCCCTGCGGCCCAAGCCCCTGTGGCAGGTGGCTTGCTATCTGACCCGGTCCCCTAACTCTGCCAGAAGGGAAATGGAAGCATCACAGCTTTCACGCGGGGGAACACGTCTCAGTCCTCGGTCCTTCTAAAAAAGTCCCTAAAGGGACAGGCAGAGGATCTGAACCTGCTCACCAAGGGCCAGCAGTGGCCACCAGCCTCCTCCAGGTTCCTGCGGGGCAGCCGGAACCTGCGGCACCCGGGAGCAGTCAGCACGGAGTTTAAGGAGCCGCACTGGAGCCCTTACCGCGGGCGGTGAGTTCACAGCCAGTCGGAAAGCTCTGGGCTGACTTCCAAGAAGCCCTCCAAACAGGAGCGGGAAAACCCGTCCCTGTTTCTAGCATCGAGCCGGTGCCGCACCCCAGGGACAGGGACACGGTCCCCGCCCGCAGAGACCCAGGCCAAGCGTGGTGGAAGGTCCCACCCCCAAGATGCTCGGGGCACGGGCAGGGCTCCTCACAGCACCGCTCCCACCTCCCCCCGCTGTGATGGTGAGGATGTGACGTCCGCCAAGGCCACCAGCCCGCAGCAGTGCAGGTGGCCTCCCGTCACCACGTGCCGAGGTGACAGTCAGGGACAGACCCCGCCCAGCCCCCCTGTCCCAGACAGTGGCCGCCCTGCGCCTTTCTGGATGCTGAGAGTAACTAATGATAACGCTGAGAAGGGGCCTTCAGACTACTGAGTTCAGCACGTCTGGGCATTAACAAAGCAATAACACTCTTTCCTGGGCATCTGTCCTTTACGTAACTGTCCCAGTTTCAGCCCCAGAACAGTCCTGGGAGGTGGGTGTCACGCCGCTCCACGGGTAAGGAGAGCGAGGCTGAGACAGGTGACCCTACTGGTCCTAGCCCACGCGGCTGGCAAGCGCCGCCTGGAACCTGAGTTCTTAACAGCCATGGGGACGGAGGGACAGCTCATCGAAGGGGAAGCACCCGCGTCCAGAAGCCCAGTTCCCATCCACGCGTGCAGCAGGCGGGGGTGCTGAGCCAGTTACTTTGGTTCGGTCCAGGTGCCAGAGGCAGCTGAAGATCTTGTGCAGGTCGCCCGTGTTCCCCAGAATGTGCTCGATGAGCGTGTCCCACTCGGCACGCAGTTCTTCCTGTGGGCAGCTCTGAAACAGAACAGCCGGCATCAGCAACCGCGATCCCGAGACACGCGCTCCAGCGGGGACTCCAGCCCCCCACAGAACTGTCCCTCACGTGGACCCGGCTGGCAGGGAGGGCATCCTCTGAATTGCCCACACCCCCAGGCAAGGAGAGCATAGAAGGTGGATGAACAGGCCCCAGGCCACCAGGGAAGAAAGGCGTCCGGGAGGGGGTCCGGGGGCCCACGACCCTGTCGCTGACATGTCGTGTTTGTGTAAAGGGCTCCCGATGCCCGGATGTGCCCTGGCAGTATCAGTTTCACTAAAGATTTTCCACGTGAGCCTCCCCTGGCACGCCCCCGTGGGCAGGAGGGGACGGGCAGGGGGCTGCGGAGGGCAGACGGACCGCTGGGAGCCCGAGCCCAGGGGGAGGGCGTGCCGCACACTGGTCGCGTCACGCCTCTGACATCCCGCACAGCTGCCACCACAAAACGCCAGCTGCTTGGGACCAGGGGGCCTCCCTGAGGCCGGGAGGCAGAGAGAACTGGGCATATGGCTCTTCACAGGCAACCGTGCACATCGCCAAGGAGGCCCTGACCGGCGGCGCGGAGACCAGGAGGCAGCCGCAGGGGAGAGCCCGCCCCTCACATTCAGGTCAGGTGAACCCACCCTCCCCTGCGGCCCAAGCCCCTGTGGCAGGTGGCTTGCTATCTGACCCGGTCCCCTAACTCTGCCAGAAGGGAAATGGAAGCATCACAGCTTTCACGCGGGGGAACACGTCTCAGTCCTCGGTCCTTCTAAAAAAGTCCCTAAAGGGACAGGCAGAGGATCTGAACCTGCTCACCAAGGGCCAGCAGTGGCCACCAGCCTCCTCCAGGTTCCTGCGGGGCAGCCGGAACCTGCGGCACCCGGGAGCAGTCAGCACGGAGTTTAAGGAGCCGCGCTGGAGCCCTTACCGCGGGCGGTGAGTTCTTTCACAGCCAGTCGGAAAGCTCTGGGCTGACTTCCAAGAAGCCCTCCAAACAGGAGCGGGAAAACCCGTCCCTGTTTCTAGCATCGAGCCGGTGCCGCACCCCAGGGACAGGGACACGGTCCCCGCCCGCAGAGACCCAGGCCAAGCGTGGTGGAAGGTCCCACCCCCAAGATGCTCGGGGCACGGGCAGGGCTCCTCACAGCACCGCTCCCACCTCCCCCCGCTGTGATGGTGAGGATGTGACGTCCGCCAAGGCCACCAGCCCGCAGCAGTGCAGGTGGCCTCCCGTCACCACGTGCCGAGGTGACAGTCAGGGACAGACCCCGCCCAGCCCCCCTGTCCCAGACAGTGGCCGCCCTGCGCCTTTCTGGATGCTGAGAGTAACTAATGATAACGCTGAGAAGGGGCCTTCAGACTACTGAGTTCAGCACGTCTGGGCATTAACAAAGCAATAACACTCTTTCCTGGGCATCTGTCCTTTACGTAACTGTCCCAGTTTCAGCCCCAGAACAGTCCTGGGAGGTGGGTGTCACGCCGCTCCACGGGTAAGGAGAGCGAGGCTGAGACAGGTGACCCTACTGGTCCTAGCCCACGCGGCTGGCAAGCGCCGCCTGGAACCTGAGTTCTTAACAGCCATGGGGACGGAGGGACAGCTCATCGAAGGGGAAGCACCCGCGTCCAGAAGCCCAGTTCCCATCCACGCGTGCAGCAGGCGGGGGTGCTGAGCCAGTTACTTTGGTTCGGTCCAGGTGCCAGAGGCAGCTGAAGATCTTGTGCAGGTCGCCCGTGTTCCCCAGAATGTGCTCGATGAGCGTGTCCCACTCGGCACGCAGTTCTTCCTGTGGGCAGCTCTGAAACAGAACAGCCGGCATCAGCAACCGCGATCCCGAGACACGCGCTCCAGCGGGGACTCCAGCCCCCCACAGAACTGTCCCTCACGTGGACCCGGCTGGCAGGGAGGGCATCCTCTGAATTGCCCACACCCCCAGGCAAGGAGAGCATAGAAGGTGGATGAACAGGCCCCAGGCCACCAGGGAAGAAAGGCGTCCGGGAGGGGGTCCGGGGGCCCACGACCCTGTCGCTGACATGTCGTGTTTGTGTAAAGGGCTCCCGATGCCCGGATGTGCCCTGGCAGTATCAGTTTCACTAAAGATTTTCCACGTGAGCCTCCCCACTGCCCTCCTCGTACCTTGCAGGCCAGAGACATGGGCCCATTGTGAAAATGGAAGAAGCCAACGAGCTGGTGCAGAAGCTGCTTGCAGCTGACATCGGGGAGCTCCAGGGCACAGCCCAGCACCTGCAGGGGACGGCGTTTTCCTGTTCTCGGATGCCAAGCCGGAAGGCCTGGTACCCAAGGCTCACTAAGCCAGACTCCACGGGCCCCCGGAGACCCATCCTCTGTGTGCAGCCCCACACCCTCCCCCAGCCATGCGGTGCTCCACAGGAAACGGGTGTGTTTTGAACCCACTCCTGCCGCCCGAGCTGGAATCATCATCCCTGCTTCCTGTTCATCTGCCCGGGCATCCCCACCCGCTCAGTCCCCCCTCAACACACACAGATTCCAGCACCCCAGGCCTGCTCTCATCACTCAGCCAGCTGTGACCTCTCTCCTGAACCCCCGTACGGTCACCACTGTTATTTGGACACTGGATGTTTCATTTGGGTTTCACAGCAAACATGGGATCCAGACTGTTAGGAGTGGCCATCCCTTTTCCAGCTGGACGGGGCGCTTCCGTAACCCGCACCCAGGGCCTCGTCACACCAGCGTGACGTCGGCGGGTGTTCCGCTCCACAGACGATAGACACTTGATCAGTTAGGAAGTAATCTGGAAAAAACTTCGTCTTCTTTGACTCACTAATTCTACCTGGAGGAATCTCTCCTAAGGGAACCATCAGAAACTTCAACAAACCAACTCTGAACAAAAACACGTAAACAAACAAATGCTCTGTGAATGTGAGCGCCACGCAAGTGCCGTCAACAGTCTGGCGCCCAGTTAAGTGCTTACTTCTCCCCCAGTTATTCTACAGATTGAAAGAAATCCTAATAATCTCACCAGCTTTCCTTCAGAAACTGACAAACTGATTCTGCAACAGAAATACAAAGGACTGAAAATATAAAACGCTGTCTCGGAGAAGAGTAAGTTTGGAGGACTTCCCCCAGCTGATTTCAAGACTTATTCTAAAGCTGCAGACATCAAGACAGAGCAGTACGTGTACAGAATCTTCAGAAAGGCCAGTGGGCAAGCAGAGCAAGCCCAGAAGCAGAGCCGCCCTTCGACGGTCACTTGAGCTCCAACCAAGGAGCCCCAGGAAGCAAATAGGAAAAGGCAAGCTTTCCAACAGTGGTGCTAGAACAATGGGACATCCACAAGGAGAAAAGGCCCTTTGACCTCTGCTCCTGCTATTCACAAGGATTTATCCAAGGTGGATTACAGACCTAAATTTAAAAGCTAACACTATGAAATGTGCTCCCCTCAACCTGCCGCCCTCCAGAATTCGAGAATGTCTTCTCTAATGAGGTAGGCAGGGGTTTTAGACAGGATACAGAAAGCAATAACTGTAAAAGATAAAACTGATAGACTTCATCAAAACCGAAAAACGCCTCAGCAAAGACATTACTAAGACACTTAAGCACCCCCAGAGACTGGGGGAAATATCTCAGAGACAGATACCCAAATGTCCTCGGAGCGCATGAAGAGGCCCTGCTGCCCCAGTCACGGGGGAAGTGCAAATGAACACCTACTGAGATACCACTGCGCATCCAGCTCGGTGGCTAAAATTGTGAATGAACAGACTGACACGCCTGCTGATGAGGGTGTGAAGTACCCGGCCTTCTCATAGACTGTCAGTAGGAACGCAAGATGGGGCAACCACTTTGGGCAAACGTCTGGCAGTTTCTTATAAAATCGACACACACCTACCCTATGACCCAGCAATTTCACGCCTAGGTATTTACCCATGAGAAAGGGAAATGCATGTCCACAGAAAGACTTGTATAGCAATGTTTTTAGAGCGTTACTCTTTTCGTTTATTTGCAATGTTGTTAATTCCTGCTATACAGCAAAGTGATTCAGTGATACATATGTCTGCGCTAAGTCGCTTCATTCATGTCCGACTCTTTGTGACCCTATGGACTGTAGCCTGCCAGGCTCCTCTGTTCATGGGATTCTCCAGGCAAGAACAGTGGAGTGGGTTGCCATGCCCTCCTCCTGGGGATCTTCCCAACCGGGGATCAAACAAATGTCTTGTGCATTGGCAAGCAGGTTCTTTACCACTAGTGCTACCTGGGAAGCCATATATATTCTTTTTCAGACTGTTTTCCATTATGGTTCATCGCAGGATATGGAATCTAGTTCCCCTTTACTATACAGCAGGACCTTGTTTATCCATCCAATATGTTTGCACCTGCTACTCACAAACTCCCAGTACTCCCCTCCCTGAACCTCCTCTCCCTCGGCAACCACAAGTCTGTTCCCTATAGCTGTGAGACTTTTCCTGTTTTGTAGCTGTTCGTTTGTGTCATATTTTAGAGTCCACGTGTAAGTGATATCATGTGTCATTTGTCTTTCCAACTTTCGTTTCTGACTTCCTCACTCAGTATGAAAATCTCTAGTTTGATCCATGTTGCTGCAACTGGCATTAGTCCCTTCTTTTTATGGCTGAGTAGCACGCCACTGTATACACTGGACCGCGTCCTCTTTGCCCATTCCTCTGTCACTGGACGTCTTCCGTGTCCTGGCTGCTGTAAACAGTGCTGCCGTGAACAGTGGTGCGTGTGGCTTTTTTTTCCTCCCATATTTATTTGGCTGCACCGGGCCTTAGTTGTGGCACGTGGGATCTTCAGTCTTTGCTGTGGTGTGTGGAACCTCTAGCTGCAGCCTGTGGGATCTAGTTCCCTGACCAGGGATCGAACCCAGGCCCCCGGCCGTGCGAGTGTGGAGTCCTAGCCCCTGGACCACCAGGGAAGTCGAGTATCTTTCTTAATTAGAGTTCTGTATGGATATATGCCCAGGAGTAGGACTGCTGGATCAGTTGGTAGCTCTATTTTCGGTTTTCTGAGGAACCTCTGTGCTGTTTGACGAAGTGCGTGCATGCCGAGTCGCTTCACGCGTGTCTGGCTCTTTGCAGCCCTATGGACTGTAGCCCACCAGACTCCTCTGTCCATGCGTTCTCCAGGCAAGAATACTGCCATACCCTCCTCCCGGGGATGTGCCCGACCCAGGGATCAAACCACATCTCTTCGTCTCTTGCGCTGGCAGGTGGGTTCTTTACCACTAGCGCCACCTGGGAAGCCGTTTTCCACAGTGACTGCACCAGTTTATGTCCCACCGACAGCGTAGGAGGCTCCCTTTTCTCCACACCCGCTCCAGCATTTATTATCAGCAGACTTTTGATGATGGCTGTTCTGACTGGTGTGAGGGGATACCTCATTGTAGTTTTGACACTCATTTCTCTAGACCCTTATTAATCTTAAGTGCCCCAAACTGGAAAAAGGAGAATGAGTAAGTAGACCAGTACATTTAGACTGTGGGATACTGCTCAGTGATAAACAGGAATGCACCGTAGGGCTGTGCAACAAAGTGGATGAATCCCAGTTAACCAGCAGGACAGGACCCTGTACAGAGGAATGATGCGAGTATTATTCCACTTACATGACACCCTAGAACAGGCAGAATTCTTCTTTGGTGGGAACACTCCGAACAGTGTTACCTGGGATGCGGGGGGAGGGGATGGAATTAAGGACATAAGGGAGCTTCCTGGCGTGATGCTAACGTATTCTGCATCCTGATAGGGATTTGTGTTACACAGGTGCACCATTCATCCAAATGCACCAAATACGCTCAAGATTTGTCTATTTCATCGCATGTAAATGAATTTTACCTCGAAAAAGAGCAGAAGAACCACACACACATATTGAACTCTAGCTAACGTGCAGCACGATGGCGTGTTTGGGGCCAGGCGGTAAGGTATACACTCATGTGTGCCACTTCAGAAAGCATTAAAATGGAGGATAAAGGGATGAATAGATAGTGTGTGATAAAGCAGTGACAATGAAGCGTTCACTGAAGCATCTCAGAGATACGTGGGTATTCACCGTACAGTTCTTTCAACCGCTTGGTATGTTAGGAAATTTCCACAATAAAACATTGGAAATAATACCTATAAAGGCAAAGGTACTTCCTCACATGTGAGCACACGTTTCCCTCAGGAATAAATTTAAAATAAGAGTAGGCAGGAGACAAAGGGACTTGGAGTAAAGGGTACCACTAGCGTAAGTGGGTGTGTTTTGTTTTTTCCCTTAATGGTCCCTGGAGACCTAACCTACACGCACCAGTGTCTTCAAGTTTCGGCTCCCTTCCCCATTAAGTGTGGAAAGTGCAGGGAAGAATAGAGGAGAAACAAGAAAAGACGGAGATTCAAAACTCAGTTTGCATCACAGAGCAAAAAGAACGTCCACAGGACGACCGGAGTCTTTCGAAAGCAAGGTGAACGCCGCCTTGTGCAGTTCAGGCTGTGGCAGCGACGTCTGGGCGAGCGCTCGGCTCCGATGCACCCGCAGAGAGGGACGCGGGCGTCGTGGATGACACCGAGGCCGGGGACGAGGCAGCAGGCTCGGGAGCCACGGCAAGCCACGCACCTTGTAAACCCCGCTGTCACAACACCTCTCAGCAAGACAAGCGCCTCTTGGCAGAGGCGGCCCCGCCGGCGCTGGTTCAGCCTGGCAAACTCACCCAGAGGTAATCACCGTCAACCTTTACGGCGAACTTCAGTTTCCGCAGGCGGACGAGGGCGGGAGGAGAGCCGGAAATCTGGGAAACGCAGTGGACAACGCCGGCGATCTGTCCACACAGCAGCTCCTGGTGGTCCAGCAGGGTCTGGGGAGAGGAGTCAGTCCAGATGTGAGGCTGAAGGTCCTGAACTCCCGGGTCGGTCCTCAGAGTTGGGGTTGGCAGACTGCAGCCTGGAGGCCAGATCGGCTCTGCTGCCTGTTTCTCTCTATAATCTGTGAGCCCAGGATGGCTTTTACAGTTTTGTAAGGGTTGTCAAAATAACAACAAGGAAGAACACGTGACAGAGGCCTTGCGTGGCTTACAAAGGCTAAAGCATCGGCCCTTTTGAGGCCAAGCTGGCTGAACCCTGCCCGGAGTGTCACAGAACGCCCACAGTGGATGCAGGAGATGATGGCCCAGGACGGCATTCCTGTTCCCAGGATGACAGGCCTGCACACGTATCCCCATTCAGATACCCGTGGAGAGACCGGAGTAGTGCAGATTAATCCCCGCTCTGCAAGTCAGAGCACAATCACATGAGCAAACACACGGGCCTCCCGACCCACCTTCACGCTAGGTCAACCCCCGGGGGAGATAGCACGTGATGCCATGGAGAATGGAGCACTCGTGCCTCAAAGGGCTGAACTTGGACTCAGTCAAGGCTCTCTGAGAAGGCAACAGCACCCCACTCCAGTACCCTTGCCTGGAAAATCCCATGGACGGAGGAGCCTGGTGGGCTGCAGTGCATGGGGTTGCACAGAGTCAGACACGACTGAGCAACTTCACTTTCACTTTTCACTTTCATGCATTGGAGAAGGAAATGGCAACCCACTCCAGTGTTCTTGCCTGGAGAATTCCAGGGACGGGGGAGCCTGGTGGGCTGCCGTCTATGGGGTCACACAGAGTCGGACACGACTGAAGTGACTTAGCAGCAAGGCTCTAGATCATTTAGTTTAAAGGAAAGGCTCTGGGCAGAAAGCACCGAATGACCCCGTTGTGAGGAAGGGACCAGCCCAGCCCAGAGCGGGACACGTGCTGACGCTCCCCTGCATCAGGGACCCGGTGTCTTCAGTAATTCAGTGGCGCAGGGGAGAGAGGATGGGGGGAGTGGGCGAGCAGTGTCATATGATAAGAGGGACTTGAAACCCAACCACATGGGGTTTGTGGATCTTGTTTGGATGCTGATTAGGAGAAAAGGAAGGGAGAGAGAAAGGGAGAGGGAAGGAAGAGCTGAGTAACATCTCAGATAATAAAGGCGAAATGGGAACACAGACTATATAGGATGGTATTATTGTCACTAATGGCAACTTTCGCTGGGTGGGATGTTACCCAAATATGCCCTTTCCAGTTAGAGGTGTTCCCTGATGCTGGTGAGATGACACCACGTCTAGGATCTGCTTCAAATACTCCAGGGGGAAAAACAAGAGTAGGGAGGAGCTAGGCTAGCTCATAACAGGCTGGTCAGGTGGTGATCTCTGTTGAAGGCGGGCACACGAGGGCTGATGACTCACTCCTCTTTACTCTGGTATATGTTTGGAGTGTGTGCCACTTCAGAAAGCATTAAAATGGAGGATAAAGGGATGAATAGATAGTGTGTGATAAAGCAGTGACAATGAAGCGTTCACTGAAGCATCTCAGAGATACGTGGGTATTCACCGTACAGTTCTTTCAACCGCTTGGTATGTTAGGAAATTTCCACAATAAAACATTGGAAATAATACCTATAAAGGCAAAGGTACTTCCTCACATGTGAGCACACGTTTCCCTCAGGAATAAATTTAAAATAAGAGTAGGCAGGAGACAAAGGGACTTGGAGTAAAGGGTACCACTAGCGTAAGTGGGTGTGTTTTGTTTTTTCCCTTAATGGTCCCTGGAGACCTAACCTACACGCACCAGTGTCTTCAAGTTTCGGCTCCCTTCCCCATTAAGTGTGGAAAGTTCAGGGAAGAATAGAGGAGAAACAAGAAAAGACGGAGATTCAAAACTCAGTTTGCATCACAGAGCAAAAAGAACGTCCACAGGACGACCGGAGTCTTTCGAAAGCAAGGTGAACGCCGCCTTGTGCAGTTCAGGCTGTGGCAGCGACGTCTGGGCGAGCGCTCGGCTCCGATGCACCCGCAGAGAGGGACGCGGGCGTCGTGGATGACACCGAGGCCGGGGACGAGGCAGCAGGCTCGGGAGCCACGGCAAGCCACGCACCTTGTAAACCCCGCTGTCACGACACCTCTCAGCAAGACAAGCGCCTCTTGGCAGAGGCGGCCCCGCCGGCGCTGGTTCAGCCTGGCAAACTCACCCAGAGGTAATCACCGTCAACCTTTACGGCGAACTTCAGTTTCCGCAGGCGGACGAGGGCGGGAGGAGAGCCGGAAATCTGGGAAACGCAGTGGACAACGCCGGCGATCTGTCCACACAGCAGCTCCTGGTGGTCCAGCAGGGTCTGGGGAGAGGAGTCAGTCCAGATGTGAGGCTGAAGGTCCTGAACTCCCGGGTCGGTCCTCAGAGTTGGGGTTGGCAGACTGCAGCCTGGAGGCCAGATCGGCTCTGCTGCCTGTTTCTCTCTATAATCTGTGAGCCCAGGATGGCTTTTACAGTTTTGTAAGGGTTGTCAAAATAACAACAAGGAAGAACACGTGACAGAGGCCTTGCGTGGCTTACAAAGGCTAAAGCATCGGCCCTTTTGAGGCCAAGCTGGCTGAACCCTGCCCGGAGTGTCACAGAACGCCCACAGTGAATGCAGGAGATGATGGCCCAGGACGGCATTCCTGTTCCCAGGATTACAGGCCTGCACACGTATCCCCATTCAGATCCCCGTGGAGAGACCGGAGTAGTGCAGATTAATCCCCGCTCTGCAAGTCAGAGCACAATCACATGAGCAAACACACGGGCCTCCCGACCCACCTTCACGCTAGGTCAACCCCCGGGGGAGATAGCACGTGATGCCATGGAGAATGGAGCACTCGTGCCTCAAAGGGCTGAACTTGGACTCAGTCAAGGCTCTCTGAGAAGGCAACAGCACCCCACTCCAGTACCCTTGCCTGGAAAATCCCATGGACGGAGGAGCCTGGTGGGCTGCAGTGCATGGGGTTGCACAGAGTCAGACACGACTGAGCAACTTCACTTTCACTTTTCACTTTCATGCATTGGAGAAGGAAATGGCAACCCACTCCAGTGTTCTTGCCTGGAGAATTCCAGGGACGGGGGAGCCTGGTGGGCTGCCGTCTATGGGGTCACACAGAGTCGGACACGACTGAAGTGACTTAGCAGCAAGGCTCTAGATCATTTAGTTTAAAGGAAAGGCTCTGGGCAGAAAGCACCGAATGACCCCGTTGTGAGGAAGGGACCAGCCCAGCCCAGAGCGGGACACGTGCTGACGCTCCCCTGCATCAGGGACCCGGTGTCTTCAGTAATTCAGTGGCGCAGGGGAGAGAGGATGGGGGGAGTGGGCGAGCAGTGTCATATGATAAGAGGGACTTGAAACCCAACCACATGGGGTTTGTGGATCTTGTTTGGATGCTGATTAGGAGAAAAGGAAGGGAGAGAGAAAGGGAGAGGGAAGGAAGAGCTGAGTAACATCTCAGATAATAAAGGCGAAATGGGAACACAGACTATACAGGATGGTATTATTGTCACTAATGGCAACTTTCGCTGGGTGGGATGTTACCCAAATATGCCCTTTCCAGTTAGAGGTGTTCCCTGATGCTGGTGAGATGACACCACGTCTAGGATCTGCTTCAAATACTCCAGGGGGAAAAACAAGAGTAGGGAGGAGCTAGGCTAGCTCATAACAGGCTGGTCAGGTGGTGATCTCTGTTGAAGGCGGGCACACGAGGGCTGATGACTCACTCCTCTTTACTCTGGTATATGTTTGGAGAAACGTTTTTTCTTTTTTTTTTTCCCCAACGGAGCAGACAGAAAATCGTGACAGTAATAGAGAGGTAGAGAAGGCAGAAGTACTGGGCCGCTGGCTCGGGCATTTCCCCATCAGAGCAGCAACAAAGAATACAGCTGCGAGTTAGGGAGCAGGGCCCCCCTGGTGGTCCAGGGGTTACGAATCTGCCTGCCAGTGCAGGGGATGCAGGTTCGATCCCTGGCCTGGGAAGAGTCCACGTGCCTTGGAGCAACTAAGCCCACGTCCCACAGCTACTGAAGCCCATGCTCTAGAGCCCACGCTCTGCAACAAGAGACGCCACCGAAAGGAGTAGCCTGTGCACCGCAGCCAGAGGGCAGCCGCCACTGGTGCAACCAGAGAAAGCCTGTGTGCAGCAGAAAGACCCCGCGTAGCCAAAATCATAATCATCATCATAATCAAGAAAGAATGAGAGAGTAAAAGTGGCAAATGCCTGGATTATGCGAAGAAAACTGTCCAGATATAAACCCTTTGGAAGGTCATGGGGTCCCCACCGAGTGAGCCGAGTGGCTTACCTGCGGGGGATAAAAGTAACAGATGCCAGCTCGGGTTGGATCTCCTTCTCCCTTCACCTGGGAACCATCATAGAGGAAAAAATACTTCCACCTGCCAAGAGAAGAGAAAGGAGCCATGTTCCCTTCCATCCCGTGAGCAGGGCCTTGTAACACGCAGCTTCCGGTGGCCCAGCCCAAGACGGACTCACGCCTCGGTATCTGAAAAGCCTTCTGGGGGCCCCAGAGGAGAAGGAAGCTGAGAGCTACAAAGAGATAAGACCATTTCGTAAGTGCGGCCGACTCAAGCTAAAAACACGCCTCCATCCAGCCATCCGACCCTCTGCCCCAAAACGCAGCGAGCAGCGAAGGAAAACCAGTGTGCCCACAATGACGCCTCTTACTTGAGACACTGCGCCTTAACTCCGTACCCACAGTTGGGTAACGTGTCTTCTAAGATGCTGATAACGAAGTAGGTTAGGGATGTCTGAGCTGCCCTCACAACTGCTGGGCACGAGGCCTCCTGCCACTGTGTCGTTTAACACACGCTTGCCGAGGGCTTGTGGCGCGCGCTGCGTTCGCCAGCCCTGGGGCCTCGCGGGCAAAGGGACACAGGGAACGCGCGGTCTCCAGGCAGGAGAGCACGTCTGTAATGGGAAAGCGGGGGCGCCGCACCCCTCTCTGCCTGCCGAAACCGGAGTCCCAAGGATTTCCTGGGTGGTCTGCTGGTGAGGACGCCGCACTTCCACTGCAGGCCTGGGGCGCAGCTGCAACCCCTGGCTGAGGAAGTGAAGATCCCGCATGCCACCTGGCTCGGCCAAAAAAATTACAAAACAAAAACTAAAAGCCTCGCCCCTCCTTTGACAGGACCCCTCATCAAACTTCTGATTTCCTCTCCACAGAGGAAGCTCTCTTCTCAATTCCCACAACCCTCTGCTCTTCGCTAAAGACTCGGGGTCTCCTCTGCGGTATGACTATATTATCTCCTTAAGACCACGAGGCAAACTCCCCAGGCTGGCCCTGGGTTCAGCCTTTCAGTCTCCGAGAGCGTGCCCGTCAGGCCGGAGCAGTGACTGCACTCTTCTCCCCAACCCACACCCTCCCCCGCCGCCC
>SJYT01073146.1:227279-244631 GCA_006410635.1 Cephalophus harveyi | reverse complement strand
ACCCTCCCCGTGACAAGCAGTAACTGTTTCCAGCACATTCCGCTTGCCCGCGTTCTAGATCTCAACCTGCCACCGTCTTCAGGGCAAGAACAGGTCAAAAATGCCTCGGGTGCAGCTCAGAAACCCCATTGCCGGGTGGTGAGCCTCTTGTAATGTAACGTACAGAAACAGCACATCACTGTGTTGGGTACAATGTTATCCATCAGTTATGCTTCAGACAAAACGTCATAGAAAAAGATGGGATTTGTGGTTATCAGAGGCAGGGGGTGGGGGAAGTGGGGATCGGATGAAGGTAGTCAAAAGGTACAACCTTCCAGTTATAAGTAGTGCCAGTCAAAAGGTACAACTTTACAGTTATAAGTAGTGCCAGGGTTGTACAACTTTCCAGAAAGTTCTAACGTGTTGTTGCTGTTGTTTACTCACTGGCGCCGTCTCCGACTCCTTGCGACCCCGTGGACTGTAGCCTGCCAGGCTCCTCTGTCCATGGGATTCTCCAGGCAAGAATACTGGAGTGGGTTGCCATTTCTTCCTCTAGGGGATCTTCCCAGCTTAGGGATAGATCCCGCATCTCTTACATGCCCTGCATCGGCAGGAGGATTCTGTACTGCTGAGCCACCAGCAAAGTCCTGGTGTAACGTACAGTAAGATAAATGTAATTAACACTGCCGTATGTTATATATGAAAGTTGTTAAACAGTAAATCCTGAGTTCTCATTACAAGGAAAAAATTTTTCCTTTTATTTTGTATCTGTGTGAGATGATGGATGCTCACTAAACTGACTGCAATCTTTTCGTGATTATGTGAGTTACAGGGCTGAGTGTCAATTATACGTCAGTGAACTGGAAGCTTGTAGGTAGATAAATACATGAATGAATGAATGAAACCCCACTGCTGGGCTGGGCTCCATTCCACCTTTTCCTCATGTTCCCTGGGTGAAAGTGCCCCGACTCTTGACAGGCCCACAAAGAACACTTGAGTGTCACTTTGAACTGCACACATAGAAATGTCCTAAACTCTGCTCATTCTTTTGAAACCACGCCTCTCACTTTCCTCTCCTCGATTTAACATTCGCTGAACCAAATTCAGACAGGCCTAACCCACTTAGGGTTAAGAAGAGTTTCAGGCAGGTGTTCTGTAATACCCCTCAAGAGCCAGTCTGGCCAAACCTCTCCTCGTGGGGAAACTCCACACGGCCACCTCTGCCTGTCTCTCAAAAGCGAGGACTTGATCGCCTGTGGTACTGTCACGGCCCAGCTGCAGAATCCAGCCACGGCTATCCTTTCTGCAATCTACCAGCAGCGCTAGACCCTGCAAGAGGCTTGTGTGGTCACAACCCATCAGCTTCAGAGAGAAATGGCCCTTGATTAGTGGCTCTGAGGAAAATGGCTCCCCCCCGCTTAATAAAATTTAGACAATCCAGTTGGGGATTTTCAGTTCACCCAAAACATCTGTCCAGCAGCCTGGCAGGAACTAAACCCCCGCAGGCCCTGCTACTCACCAGGAGGCCAACTTGCTCTCTGTGGAGGTGGAGGCCGCCATTTACTCTCCGAGGGCCCTCATTCTCTTCATTTGGGTTTTCTTTTCCAGGCTGGCTTTATTCTCCCCAGCAGTGGCAATTCCTCCACGTCCCCAGTCTGCTGAATCCGGACGTGGGGCGTTTAGGTGTCTTCAGTCGCCCGCAGTCACTTGTCTGGTTTCCATTCAGCATGAAAGTGCTGCTTCCCTTCCCCGGAGGCTCTTCAGTCCCATCAGTACCTCCAGCCTCTCAGAAAGAATAAAAGAAAGCAAGACGATTGTTCCAGAAAGTCAAATCCACCAATCTGGTTCCATGAGCATCAGCTCTCTGGCCCTCTACAGAACGAACCTTTCAAAGCGCTCCTCCCCAGGGACGCCCCTGGACAGGCGAGATGCATTCTGAAGGCGGTGCCCTGAAACAGTGTCTAGCTTGTCTTCTTCAAAGCCATTCTGAAGACTTCTTTTTTAAAGTTTGAAGCTTCCTGTTCAAAGATCAGTCCCTTGGCCCTAAAATAAACACAAGGCATAGATTATTTCAGAATCCCATGAGTGAGCATGTGACCCAGCAGAGCTAAGCAAATGGTATGCTTCAAAAGAGCTTTCCAGAAAGTTGAAAAGTGTGTTTCAAGATCCAAAAGAGAGGGGAGCAAAACCTCAGAGTAAGTCCCACAGTTAACTTGTAAAAGTTATGTCACACGTAAGATAAAATTAAATAACCGGTGTGAAAAAGCTTTGGGTGTCAAGCACAGCAATACAAATGAAGCAGCTGCTGTAGTAATAATGGAACTCAGATTAAGGAACTGTCACCTCGACAGCCCCAAAAGTAGTCTAAAACATGTAGAATCCCAGAGCTAGGCGTGTTTCCAGAAGACAGAGAATTTAACAAGTGACATTCAAACTCCCACAAGAGGAGAGAAAACTCATGAAATTTCAAACTCAGAAAGGATGAGGGCATCACTTTAATCCTCTCTTGTACTCTCCTTCAGTAACTGCCTTGACTGTCTCTGGCTTCCTTCCTCCAGAGACAGGTCAGTGTTAAATTTATCCTTCCACCAAGCTGAAACTGGCCTTCAAGTAAACCCCACACTCTCCAGGAAAACAAAACAAGGTCTGATTCTTTGGTCACCTCAAATCTGTATTACCAACCGTCACTTTCTCCAAGCTCAGTGTCCCCAGGGACATAGTTTCAAATGCTTGCTCACCATCTGCCATCCTCTTGGGACACAAGTGAGTTTTGTTTTTTCTTTTTTAAGCTCCTTTGGTAGAAGTCCCTAGAGAGGACACCACTGAGTCTTTGGTGGCCTGTAAAACCTGTCTTTTCTCAGCTCTTGCTATCTTGGGGTGGGCCTCACTAGGGTCATACTCATGGCATCTGTGAAGCATATTAGGATGCCTATGGAAGCGGTATCTAAGCCCCCTGGGGCCAAGGACTGCATCCTGAAACCCCCATCCCTTGTTCCCAGAGGACTGGGCCGTCCTCTGCCAAGTTCCACTCGCGTATCTAAAAGGTCCAGAAGGAGCCGGTAATGGTCCAAGGGTAGGGCAACTGTTGGGACGCGGCCGCAGAAGTCTCTGGTGGGGGGCGGGGGGGCGGCGCTGATGTGTGGCCTCAGGGTCTGCAGAGCAGGCAAAGGGGCGGGACCGACCGCGATGGGCCGGGAAGCGATGGCTAACCGCAGGTGGCAGCGGGACGTGTCTGGCCTCAGCTTCAGGGAGCTGGCATTGGTGGACAAAAAGGCGCAGGGGTCAATCGGGGCCCGGGTCACAGCGAGGAGGGGCGCCCAGAAGCCGCCCTCCGCCGGGGTCCCCCCTCCCCCGCTTCGGTGTCCCTGCGCCGCCGGACACTGCCCACCCGCCGGAGTCGCCAGGCAGCCCCAGGGTCGGCGATCGGGCTTCCGGACCCGGTGGTCCCCGCAACTCCCGCCCGGTACCTGCGCGCGCGGCAGAGCGGCCCCAGGTCACGCGCCACCTGAGCCTACCGCCCCCGTGCAGTTCCCGCAGGACTGGCGCGCGCCGATGACGTAGGGGCGAGCGCGCCGTGACGTCAGAGGCCCATGGCGGCGGCGGCGCGAGAAGCCTGGCGGGCGGCGTCTCCGCGGAGAAGGCGCTCCGCGGCGCGGCGTCCGAAGCGGAGGGAGGCTGCGGCGGCTGCCGGGACCCCGGGAGCCGAGCCCGAGGTGGACGGCGGAGTCGTGCTTCGTCGCATCCAGGAGGCCAGGTAAGGACGGACTCGGTCCTGGGTCCAGACTTCACGTCCCTGGGAGTCTCCCCGAGCCCCAGTCTCGTCATTTGTCCCCTTTAACGCTCAGGGTTTCAGGGTTATGGGTGGAGGTTACGGAGGTGAAGAGCTCATTATTGTAGTAAGTACGCAATAACGTCTCTTACGGCAGTTGCAACTGCGTGGCCAATGGGCGTGAAAATAGTAATAGCACCTATATAGGCTTGTCTCGAGGGTTCAGTGAATTAGTAAGTGGCTGCACCATTCCGAGCAGTATATGGCGCGTGGTAAGCGCGCTACCCGTGTTCGGTGTGAATATAATGCTGATATCGGTCGTGAGTGGTTTTGCTCACCGGAGGGCCGCAGCCTGCACGCGTGATAGTCATTTTCACGAGTCTCATCATCGGTAAATTGAGGAGCTACTGCTCTGTGGCTGACACTGGCTTAAGCGCTTTCTATCGAGATGAACATCTCAGCCACGCTAGGGTCCCGATGGGGCGCCGAGTCTTGAAGAAAAACGGTTTCTAAATGTGTATAGAGCCAGGTTTCAAACCTTTGTCTTTGGTAACTTCAAGTTCAGTTCAGCTCAGTCATGTCGGACTCTGCGACCCCATGGACTGCAGCATGCCAAGCTTCCCTCTCCATTACCAACTCCCCGAGTTTACTTAAACTCATGTCCATTGAGTCGGTGATGCCATCCAACCATCTCATCCTCTGTCATCCCCTTCTCCCACCTTCAGTCTTTCCCAGCGTCAGGGTCTTTTCCAATGAATCAGTTCTTCACGGTAGGTGGCTATAGTATTGGAGTTTCAGTTTCAGCATCAGTCCTTCCAATGAATATTCAGGACTGATTTCCTTTAGGATGGACTGGTTGGATCTCCTTGCAGTCCAAGGGACTCTCAAGAGTCTTCTCCAACACCACAGTTCAAAAGCATCAGTTCTTCGGTGCTCAGCTTTCTTTATAGTCCAACTCTCACATCCATACATGACCACTGGAAAAACCATAGCTTTGACTAGACGGACCTTTGTTGGCAAAATAATGTCTCTGCTTTTTAATATGCTGTCTAGGTTGCTCATAACTTTTCTTCCAAGGAGTAAGCGTCTTTAATTTCATGGCTACAGTCACCATCTGCAGTGATTTTGGAGCCCCCCAGAATAAAGTCTGTTACTGTTTCCCCATCTATTTGCCATGAAGTGATGGGACCAGACGCCATGATCTTAGTGTTCTGAATGTTGAGTTTTAAACCAACTTTTTCACTCCCCTCTTTTCACTTTCATCAAGAGGCTCTTTAGTTCTTCTTCACCTTCTGCCATAAGGGTGGTGTCATCTGCATATCTGAGGTTATTGATATTTCTCCCAGCAATCTTGATTCCAGTTTGTGCTTCATCCAGCCCAGCGTTTTTCATGATGTACTCTGCATGTAAGTTAAATAAGCAGGGTGATGATATACAGCCTTGACGTACTCCTTTCCCTGTTTGGAACCAGGGAACTTCAGAACTTCTTTCAAAACTTTGGTAACTTCAAAGCTCTCCATTATTCTGGTTTATCCCACCCCCACCCCTCCATGCTTTGCTGTGTACTTTATATAGTGTTGAGGAGGAAAAGTCTACTCTTCTAGGTTCTTCTGGCTGCTCTAATAATCAGATTGACACAAAACAGATTAAGTCATGTCTGACTCTCTGGGATCCCATGAACTGCAGCATGCCAGGCTTCCCTGTCCTTCACCATCTCCCTGAGTTTGCTCAAACTCATGTCCATTGAGTTGGTGATGCCATCCTGCCATCCAACTATCTCATCCTCTCTCGCCCCCTTCTCCTATCCTCAGTCTTTCTCATCATCAGGGTCTTTTCCAAGGTATTGGAGCTTCAGCATCACTCCTTCCAATGAATATTCAGGGTTGATTTCCTTTAGGATTGACTGGTTTGATCTCCTTGCTGTCCAAGGGACTCTAAAGAGTCTTCTTCAGCACCAGACTTGGAAAACATCGTTTCTTTGGTGCTGAACCTTCTTTATGATCCAGCTCTCACATCGCTGCATGACTGCTGGAAAACCATGGCTTTGACTATATGTACCTTAATTGGGCTTCCCTTGTGGCTCAGTTGGTAAAGAATCCACCTGCAGTGCAGGAGACCTGGGTTCAATCCCTGGGTTGGGAAGATCTGCTGGAGAGCGGAACAGCTACCCACTCCAGTATTTTGGCCTGGAGAATGCATGGACTGTGTAGTCCGTGGTGTCACAAAGAGTCAGACATGACTGAGTGACTCTCAAAATGATCTCTGCTTTTTAATACTCTGTCTAGGTTTGTCATAGGTTTCCTGCCAAGACACAATTGTCCTCTAATTTTATGGCTATAGTCACCATCAGCAGTGATTTTAGAGCCTAAGAAGAGGAAATCTGTCACCCTTCCACCTTTTCGTCTTCTATTTGCCATGAAGTGATGGGACCGGATGCCATGATCTTAGTTTTTTTAATATTGAGTTTTAGGCTGGCTTTTTCACTCTCCTCCTTCACCCTCATCAAGAGGCTCTTTAGTTCCTCTTTACTTTCTGCCATTTGAGTGGTATCATCTGCATATCTTATCTGAGGTTGTTGATACTTCTCCCAGGGATCTTGATTCCAGCTTGTAACTCACCCAGGCCAGCATTTTGCTTGATGTGCTCTGTATATAAGTTAAATAAACAGGGTGACAGTAAACAGCCTTGTACTCCTTTCTCAATTCCGAGCCAGTCAGTTGTTCCATACGGGGTTCTAACTGTTGCTTTTTGACCTGCATACAGGTTTCTCAGGAGACAGGTAAGATGGTCTGGTATTCCTATCTCTATAAGAGTTTTCCACAGTTTGTTATGATCCACACAGTCAAAGGCTTTAGCATAGTCATTGAAACAGAGGTAGGTGTTTTTCTGGAATTCTTTGCTTCCTCTGTGATCCAGTGAATGTTGACAATTTGATCTCTGGTTCCTCTGCCTTTTCTAAACCCAGTTTGAACATCTGGAAGTTCTCGGTTCATGTAACATTGAAGCCTAGCTTGGAGGATTTTGAGCCTAACGTTACTAGCATGGGAGATGAATGCAGTTGTCCAGTGGTTTGAACGTTCTTTAGTACTGCCCTTCTTGGGAATTTGAATGAGGATTGACCTTTTCCAGTCCTGTGCCCACTGCTGGGTTTTCCAGATTTGCTCACCTATTGAGTGCAGCACTTTGATAGCCTCATCTTTTAGGGTTCTGAGTAGCTCTGCTGGCATTCCGTCACCTCCTCTAGCTTTACTGACAGCAGTGTTTCCCAAGGCCCACTTGACTTCACACTCCAGAATGTCTGGTTCTGAGTGAGAGGCTGTACTACTGTGGTTACCTGGTCGTCAGGATCTTTTTTGTGTTCTTATTTGTATTAAGATCTTCTGTGTTCTTCCCACCTCTTCCATCTCCTCTGCTTCTCTTAGGTCTTTACCGTTTCTGTCCTTTCTCGTGCCCACCTTTGGATGAAGTGTTCCTTTGATATTTCTGATTTTCTTGAGATCTCTCGTCTTTCCTCTTCTGTTGTCTTCCTGTTTCTCTGCACTGTCCATTGAAGAAGGCCTTCCTGTCCCTCTTTGCTCTCCTCTGGAACTCCATCTTTAGTTGGGTGAACCTTTCCCTCTCTCCCTTGCTTTTCACTTCTCTTCTTTCCTTAGCTATTTGTAAAGCCTCCTCAGACAACCGCTTGGCCTTCTTGCATTTCTTTTTCTTTGGAATGTTATTTCTCTCTCTTCTTGATATAGCATCCTAACAGGTATGAGGTGGTAACTCATGGTGGCTTTGACTTGCATTTCCCTACTATTTAGTGATGTTGAGCATCTTTTCATGAACCTGTTGGCCATCTGTATGTCTTCTTTGGAAAAAAGGTGTGTTCAGATCTTCTGCCCATATTTTAGTCGAATTGTTTGGGGTTTTTTTGCTGTTGTGTGTTCTCTATATGTTTTGGATATTAACCCCTTATCAGATATATGATTTGCAGGTATTGTCTCCCATTTACTATGTTGCCTTTTCATTTTGTCCATGGTCACATTTGCCATGCAGAAGCTTTATAGTTTGATGTAGTTCCACTTGTTTATTTTTGCTTTTGTTACTTGTACTTTTGGTGTTAGATTTAAAATATCACCACCAAAAAATTTTTAATAAATAGTGCCGGGTCCTGCCCCGGTTGGATCCAGGGTATCCAAAGTGTGATGGCATCGGCGAAGAGATTTAGAGAGAGAGATAAAGAAAGAATGTTGCTCTTAAAATAGAGAGAAAGAGGCTGATATTCCTGGGTTTACACAGAAAGCTAATAAAGCCCCAAGACAAGGGACTTGCTCTGTTCACGGAGGCCGCAGGCGCCCTCCCGGTCTCCCGAGGGAGTGAAGACGCAGAGCGCCTTCCTGTTCAGGACTTAGAAGCCCAGGCAGATAAGTGAACGCAGAGAGCCTCTATGCTCCAAGGGATCAGCCTGAAAAAGAGAGTAAGAGAGAGAAAGAAAGAAAAAAAGAAAGACACGGGAGACCAAGCTTCTTCGGTGAGCGAGGCCCATAACTTTATTTTCAAAGGGACTTTTATACCTTGACTTGTACATAGAGGGAAATGAAAGATGCAAGGTCATACAGAATCAGCCCAAACACTCCAGCAGTTTTGCCCTTATTGAAACCAGGATTTTTTCTGCATACCTTTCCCATAAACAATGTTATGTACATTATCATCTGGCCTTGGAGGCCTGTGGACATTTTATGACCCTCTTTTGATAAAGGCTGCTCAACCAGAAAACTTACTTTCCCTCAAAGTGTTTTTTCTTTATATTTCTAATCTACCTCAGCCTCAGAAAGTATCAAACAGAGTTACATTCTCATGGAGCAAAGGTGCAGTAAATTACAACAAAAAAAGAACCAGTTAGCTCAAAGGTCTGATGTGGTTAAATTCAAGGCTACTATTTGTTTTTCTTACATTCCAACTGTGTTAACTAATGCACTCCCAGGTGCACGGTGGACAAGAGGTATGGGAACTTAGCAGCAAGCATCGGCTCAGCAGTGAAACCCTACACCAGCACTACGCTAACAGTTTTTAACTCTTCGAAAGACTCTATATTTTTAGAATATTTTAGGCTTCCCGTGCCTCTCACAGTTGGGAGGCTATAAATAATCACATGTGTAGCTGCAAGAGTCTGGATAAACCTGTCAGACAAGCTAGAGAGCCATCAGAGGGGGTTTGAATTGAAACACTCCTATCATGTCCAGGACTTATTAACTAAAGCCCTAAGTTAACTTTTTCCAGAAAAAGGTGGTCGGGGATAGCCCCTTGTTAATGTCAGAAGAGTTGGTGAAAGATATAAAATAGTAAGACAGACAGATTCCGGTTTTGGGGTAGATGCTCGGGCAGGTCCAGGGGGTCCGTCAAGTCCTGAAGCCTTGCTTATCAGATCTCTTCCGCATGACCTTGTCATGGGTGGGATCTCCCGTGCTGGCTTCCAGCAAAATAGAAACAAGCCTCGCACATACTTGTGTCACGTTTACTGCCTGTGTTTTCTTCTAGTTTTATGGTTTCAGGTCTTTCTGAAAACATACCCAGTTGTGTTTGTCTGGCTGCACTGGTTCTTCGTTGCGGCGTGCTCCAGCTTATAATTGCGCGTGTGAGATCTAGTGCGCCGACCAGGCGTCAGACCCATGCCCCCTGCATGTGGAGTCTTAGCAACTCACCACCAAGGAAGTCCTGGTCTCAAGTCTTATATTTAAGTCTAAATCCGTTTGAGTTAAGCTTTGTGTATAGGGTAAGATAGTGGTCTAGTTTTATTTTTTTTTCCTAATGTGAATGTCAGTTTTTCCAAATGCAATTTATTGAAGAGACTGTCTTTTCCATTTTACATTCTTGGCTCCCTTGTTGTCAATTAACTGACCATAGATGGAGTGGATTTATTTCTATGCTCAGTTCTGTTCCACTGATCTATGTGTCTGTTTTTAAACCAAAGCTATACTGTTTTAATTACTATAGCTTTGTAATAGATTTGAAATCAGAGGGCATGGTAGCTCTAGCTTTGTTCTTCTTTTTCAAGATTGCTTTGGCTATTTGGGGTCTTTTGTGGTTCCATACAAAATTTAGAATTGTTTGTCCTGTTAAAAATACCTTGGGAATTTTGATGAGGATTGCATTGAATCTGTAAATTTCTTTGGGTAGCATGGACATTTTAACAACATTCATTGCAATCCATGATCAGGAAATATGTTTCCACTTATTTGTGTCTTCCTCAGTTTTCTTTGTTTAATATCTTGTCTTTTCCAGTATGCAAGTCTTTCATTTCCTTGGTTACATTTATTCTTAGGTATTTTATTCTTTTTTAGGTATAAAAATCTTTTTAATGCAGTTGTACATGAGGCTGTTTCTTTTTTTTTCTGATCAGTGTTTTTTATGGAAGTGTAGTTGATTTAAAGTGTTAATTTCTGTTGTACAGCAAAGTGATTCATTTATCATATATTAATATATACATTCTTTTTTATATATTCTTTTTGTTAGGTTTATCATAGGATATTGACTATAGTTCTCTGCACTGTGCAGTAGGGCCCTGTTGTTTATCCACTCTCTGTATAAACGTGTGTACCTGCTAACCCAGCCTCTCACTCCAGCCCTCTCCCACCGCCCTCTGCTTTGGGGCCACCAGCCTGTTCTCTGTGTCCATGAGTCTGATTTAGATTTATAGGCGAGTTCATCTGTGTCATATTTTAGATTTCACATATAACTGATACCACATGGTCTTTGTCTTTCTGACTTCCTTCACTTAGTATGGTAATCTCCGCTTCCAGCTGTGTTGCTGCACATGGTGTCTTTTTTATGGCTGAGTAGTATTCCATCACATGCGCACACGCACACACACACACACAGACACACACACACACGTCTTCTTTATGCATCTGTCAATTAACGCTTAGGTTGTTCCCATGTCTTGGCTGTTGTGAATGGTGCTGCTGTGAATATAGGTTTGTGTGTGTCTTTTTAAATTCTAGCTCTGTTCGGATATATGCCCAGCAGTGGGACTGCCGTATCATGTGGTTATCCTGTTCTGTTTCTTGAGGAACCTCGGTAAGGGTTTTCCACAGTGGCTGCAGCAACTGGCATTCCCACCAGCGGTGTGGGACGCCCCTTTCTCCATGCCATTCTCCGCATTCGATATTGGGAGACTTTTTAAAGCCATTCTGATTGATGTGAGGGGATAGATAGCTCATTGTGGGTTTGATTTGCACTTCGCTAATAATTAGCTGTGATGAGCATCTTCTCATGTGCCAATTGGCCATCTGTATTTCTTCTTTGAAAAAAGATCTGTTTAGGTCTTATGCCCATTTTTCAGTTGGATTGTTTCGTTTTTTCTTGTTTTGTGAGCTCCTTATGTATTTTGTAAATTAAACCCTTGTCAGTTGCATTGTTCACAGATATTGTATCCCATTCTTTAGGCTGCCTTTTCATTTGCTTGTGGTTTCCTTTGCTGTGCAAAAGCTTGAGTTTTTAAGCTTGATTAGATCCCATTTAGGGCTTCCCTTGTGGCTCAGCTGGTGAAGAATCTGCCTGCAGTGCGGGAGACCTGGGTTCAGTCGCTGGGTTGAGAAGATCCTCTGGAGAAGGGAAAGGCTACCCACTCTAGTATTCTGGCCTGGAGAATTCCATGGACTGTATAGTCCATGGGGTCTCAAAGAGTTGGACATGGCTTAGCAACTTTCACTTTACTTCACTTCATTTATTTTTTATTTCTATTGCCTTGAGAAATTGACCTAAGAAAACATTGGTATAAGTTATGTCAGAGAATATCTTGCCTGTGATATCTTCTAGGACTTTTATGGTGCCATGTATTATATTTAAGTCTTTAATCCATTTTGGGTTTCTTTTTGCGTATGGTGAGATGGTGTGTTCCAACATCACTGATTTGTGTGAGGCTGTCTGGCTTTCCCCACACCACTTGCTGAAGAAGCGGTCTTTCTCCCATCGTGTCTCATTGCTTCCTCTGCCAAGTGTTGCTTTGCCATAGACGTGTGGCTTTACCTGTGGGCTGTCTGTCCTGTTCTGTTGACCCCTGTGTCTGGTTCTGTGCTCTGCCACACTGTTTTGATTATCATAGCTTTGTAGCGTTATCTGACGTCTGGGAGGGTCATGCCTCCGGCTTTGTTCTTTTTCTTCTGGATTACTTTGGCAATTCTGGATCTTTATGATTCTGTTTAAATTTTCAGATTATTTGTTCTAGTTATGTGAAAAAATGTCATGGGTAACTTGATAGGGATCACCTTAAATCTGTGTATTACTTTGGGTAGTATGGACATTTTAATAATATTCTTCTAATCCAAGAGCATGGGGCATGAGTCATCTTGAATTTCCTTTATTAATGTTTTATACTTCTCAGTGTAAGTGTTTCACTTCCTTGATCAGGTTTATTCCAAAGTATTTTATTTTGGTGGTGGAGGGGGGCGAGGATGTGTAAGAGGATTTTTTTTGTTGTTTTTCCTTCATTCCCTGTATGATATTTATTTGTGTAAAGAAATGCGGTCAATTTCTGTATGTTAATCTTGTACCCTGCTACTGTGCTGAATTTATCAGTTCTAGTAGTTTTCGTGTGAGGTCTTTAGCATTTTCTATATACAGTATTGCATTATCTGCATATAATGACAATTTTATTGCTTCCTTCCCAATTTGAGTATCTTTTGTTTCTTTTCCTTGTTTGATTGCTGTGGCTAGCACTTCCAGTACTATAAAAGAAGAGGTGAGAGTGGGCATCCTTATCTTCTTCCAGGTATTAAGGGGAACGCTTTCAGCGTCTCACCAGTTAACATTATGTTGCCTTTGGGTTTGTCATAATGGGCTCCCCAGGTGGCACTCATGGTAGAGAATCCACCTGCCAGTGCAGAGGACGTTAGAGATGCGGGTGCAGTCCCTGGGAAGATCCCCTGGAGGAGGGCATGGCAACCCACTCCAGTATTCTTGCCTGGAGAATTCCATGGACAGAGGAGCCTGGAGGGCTACAGTCCACGGGATCACAGAGAGTCAGCCAGGACTGAGCGATTCACACTTCACTTGCCATAAGTAGCTTTCGTTATACTGAGATGTTTCCCTCTATACCCACTTTAGTAAGAGCTTTAAAAAAAATCATGAATGGATTTTGAATTTTGTCAAATGCTTTTTCTGTATCTAATAGATGATGATAACGTGTTTTTGTCTCTATGTAGTTTATCCCATTGATTGATTTTGCATACGTTGAGCCATCTTTGTGAACTTGGGATGAATCTCACTTGGGATCACAGAGAGTCAACCAGGACTGAGCGATTCACACTTCACTTGCCATAAGTAGCTTTCGTTATACTGAGATGTTTCCCTCTATACCCACTTTAGTAAGAGCTTTAAAAAAAATCATGAATGGATTTTGAATTTTGTCAAATGCTTTTTCTGTATCTAATAGATGATGATAACGTGTTTTTGTCTCTATGTAGTTTATCCCATTGATTGATTTTGCATACGTTGAGCCATCTTTGTGAACTTGGGATGAATCTCACTTGGATGCAGTGTGTAATCTTTTTATGTGTTGTTGGATTCAGTTAATATTTTGTTGAGCATTTTTACATCTATATTCATCAAAAATATTGGCCTATAATTTTCTTCTTTCCTTTTTCGTGATGACTCTGTCTGGTTTTTGTATCAGGGTAATGATGGTTTCATGGGATGTCTTTGGGAGTGTTGCTTCCTCTCCATTTTTTGGGAAGAGTTTGAGAAGGATTGGGCTTCCTTGGTGGCTCAGCTGGTAAAGAATCTGCCTGCAATGTGGGAGACCTGGATTCCACCCCTGGGTTGGGAAGGCTACCCGCTTCAGCATTCTGGCCTGGAGAATTCCATGGACTGTATATATAGACTATATAGAGACTATATATATATAGTCCACAGAGCTGCAAAGAGTCGAACACGACTGAGCAACTTTCACTTTACTTTCACTTCACTTAAGGATTGGTATCAGTTCTTCTTCTTGTGTTTGGTAGAATTTACCTTTGAAGCCCTCTGGTCCTGGACTTTTCTTTGTAGGGAGTTTTTAAATTACAGACTCTATTTCACTTCTGGTGGTCAGATTATTTCTTCTTGATTCAGTTTTGATGGGCCGTGTGTTTTTAGAAACTTACCCCTTCCTTCCAGGTTGTCAGCTTTGTTGGCACGTAATTGTCCATAGTATTCTGCTGTGTATTTCTGGCGTGTCTCCTTTTTCATTTCTTGTTTTGTTGGTTTGGGGTGTCACTCTGTTCATCTTGGTGAGCCTGGCTCAAGGCTTGTCAGCTGCGTTCATCCTTTCACAGAGCCGGATTTTGGTCTTGCCGAGTTTATCTGTGTTTTCCAGTCTCTCTTGTTTGTTTCCTCTCTGGCGTCTATTACTTTCTTCCTTCCGCTTTTAGGTCTGTTTGCTCTTTTTCTAATTCTTCTGCGTGATGAATTAGGTTCTTTATTTGAGGTTTTTCTTGTTTTTGAGGAAGGCCTGTGTTGCTGTGAACTTCCATCTAGGAGCTGCTTTTCCCGCATCGCGTGGGTTTTGTGTGGCTGTGCTTTCGTTCTCATTTGTCTGGAAGTGTTTCTAATTTCCTCTTTGGTTTCGTTGTTGACCCAGTAGTTTTTAGTAGCTTGTTGTTCAGTCCTCATGTACTCCGTTCGTTTTTTCCTCATTTCGTTTTCTGTGGTTATTTCCTAGTTTCATGCCATTTTGGTCAGGAAAGATGCTTGAGATAATTTCCATGCTCTTAGATTTGTTGAGGCTTGTCTTGTACCCTAGTATGTGGTGAATCCTAGAGAATGTTCCACGTGCAATTGAAAAGAATGTGTCCTCTGGGTATTTTTTGGATGTAATGTTCTAAAAATACCCATTAAGTCTTAACTGTCCTTTCTGCATCATTTCGTGTCTCTGTTACTTTCCTGCTGTGAGGGGCACGCTGGCTCTGCTGCTGTTGCTGGGTTTCTGTCAGTTTCTCCCCTGATGTCTGTCAGTGTTTGTTCTGGGTATGGGTGCCCCCATGTATGCAGTGCGTGCGTGTTGACGAGTGTAAATCTGCTTCTGTTGGTCCTTGTGTCCTCATATAGTGTCCTTCTGTATGTCCTTTGTTGTAGAGTCTGTTTTGTCTGATATTGGTGTTGCAACCCCTGCTTTCTCGTCACTTCCGTCTGCGTGAAATACCTTTTTCTGTCCCCACTCTCCGTCTGCATGTGTCCTTTGCCCTAAGGTGGGTCTCTTGTGACCAGTGTATTGCAGGCTTGTTTTTTGTTTAATCCAGTCTGCCGCTCTGTGTCTCTTAACTGCAGCATTTAGCCCTTTGGCTTTAAGGTAATGATCCACGGATATGCATTTACTGCCGCTTTAAACCTTGCTTTCCCTTTGATCTTATGTTTCTTTGCCCCTGTTGTTTCTCCTTTGTGTTGATGAGTCTCTTCTCTCTTGTGTTCTCTTCTTTTTGGTTCTTGTGATTCTGTTGTATGTTCTTGATTTGTGGTTACCCAGTTTTTCAAGGTTACCCTGTTTTCGTGTTAACCCCTTCCTGTATCTGCTTGTCTTAGACTGGTAATCATAAATAGGCTCAAACACATTATGCGGGGAAATAATCTACTTTCTTACTCTCCTTCCCCCCGTCTTATGATTTTGATTTCCTCTTTTATATCTTCATGTTCATCCTCCATTCTCTGTGGTTATCACAGTCACAGAAGGTTTTTATTTTTAAAAGTCTATTGACTGGCTTATATACGTGATTTACTTTCCCATTGTGATTTCCTCTTTATTAACATTTTCTTTAGGATAGGTTTAGTACTGCTGTATTTTTTTAGTTTTTGCTTATTTAAGAAATTCTCTATCTGTCTATTCTAAGTGATAATCTTGCTAGGTATCCTCAGTTACAGACCTTTCCCTTTTAGGACTTTGAATCTGTCTTATCACTGTAAGATAGATTTCTGGTCTGTAACATTTCTGTAGAGAAACTGTCTGATGGCCTTGTTGGGGTGGGGGGCGGGGTTCCCCTAAAATGTGTTGTTTAGTTGCTGAGTCATGTCCTAGTCTTTTCGACCCCGTGGACTGTAGCCTGCAGGCTCCTTTGTCCATGGGATTTCCCAGGCAAGAAGACTGGAGTGGGTTGCCATTTCCTGACCCAGGGGATCTTCCTGACCCAGGGGTCAAACTCATGTCTCTTACATTGGCAGGCCAGTTCTTTATCACTGAGCCGCCAGTTTTTGTCTTGCTGCCTTTAGAATCTCTCTTTATCTTTAGCTATCTTTAGCTTTTGCCATTTTTAAAATTATAGTGTGTCTTGGGGCTTCCCTGATGACTCATCAGTAAAGAATCTGCCTGTGGTGCAGGAAACATGAGATCGATTCCTTCCTGGACCTGGATATCTGCTTCCTTCTGTAGGTTTGTGAAGTTCTCAGTCATAATCTCTTGATATACATTTTTGATCCCCTTTTCTCTTTCTTTCCCTTCTGAAATCCCTGTTACGCATGCTTTGTATTATTCCGTAAGTCTTGTATATTGGTGTGTTTTCTCAGTTGGCTTTTTGTGAGTACGTGCAGAGGGGAAAAGGCTACAGCGGCGGGGGCCTGCCTCTCCCCTTACGCACGCCCCCACGACGCGGCCTGGCACACCCTTAGCTGTGGGTGCACCCGACTCCAGCCCTGTCCCAGCTGTTCCCACACGGCCAGCCCCAGTCCTCCCTAGGTCTGCTACACTTTGGAGAACAAGACGACAAGAAGGTAAACTAAGCAAGTCACTTTTACCTTAAAATTCTAAGGAATTTAAAAGTCTGGACCTCCTTTGCACACCTGTAGAGCCCTGTTCTTCCTCCCGTGCAGCTCTGCTGTGTTGTGTAATTGCCTGTTTTCCCATCTGTGTCTTTCAGAGACAGTTCTGTAAGGCCAGAGACAGTAGTTCGCTTAATGGCTATTAAGTCCACTTCCAGAAGGTACACACATGAACCCACGCAGGTTGAATGAATGAATGAACGAACAGATTTTCTTTTCCAGCCTCTCTGTCTCCGGTTGAGACTTAGTGGTTGGTTGGTTTGCTTGCTTTGCGGCTTTTTTTTTAACATTCATTTATTTATTTGGCTGCGTTTTGCTCTGTGTCGCGTGGGCTCTCTCGTGCTGTGCGATCTGAGCCAAGCTCAGTAGTTGCTTTGAGCGGGCTTAGTTTCCGCGAGGCACGTGGGGTCTCAGTTCCTGGACCAGGGATTGAACCCAAATCCCGAGCATTGCAAGGCCAACTCTGCTGGACCACCAGGGGAGTCCCGAGCCAGGTATTTCCGATGTAGAGAATGCACGTGTGGTCGCTGCCCATGGAGTTTCTCCCGGAACCCGGGGCAGGGGAACACCGGAGGAGTGGGTGGCAGAGAGCTCGGGGCTGCTCCGAGGCCTGGTCGGGGCGGCCCAGCAGGCAGCCCAGCCCAGGGTGCGAGGGCTGTGGCCATGGCGGGGCGCGGCTGGGAGCAGAGGCCCAGACGGCGCCAGCAGTGGGAGAGGAGGCCCTGTGGAAGCGGGGCGCCGCGCGGGACACGGGGCCTTTGGAGGAGCCGCTGAGGCATCGTGGAGTCAGCCGTGCCGGTGGCTGCTCCGGATGAAGGGCCTTCAGTGAGATGGTAGCA
>SJYT01073146.1:187864-226984 GCA_006410635.1 Cephalophus harveyi | reverse complement strand
ATTCCCGGGAAGCCAGTTGGTCTTCAGTCACTTTCTGGAGCTGGAGGAGCTATTGGACCTGGCATGCCTCGTGGCCCACCGCCTCCACTGGGACCTCTCTCTCCTTTTTCACCCGAGGGTCCGGAGGACCTTGAGTTAAAGTGATATTTTTCAGTGTCTGAGAATGTTCCCAATCTTTCAGCCTGAAATCGTTAATGATATTACTGTTTCATTTCTCCTTTTATTTCTGTTCCAAACGTGCTTTTTTTCAGAGACATAATTTCTGCTGATGCATTGTACACATGCTCTTTTATTTCACCTTCCGCCACTGTTGTTTTTGTTTTAATATTTATTTATTTTTGGCCGCACTGGGACCTCGTTGCTGCGGGGGCTCCTCTCTGGTTGCGGTGGGTGGGCTAGCTGCTCCGTGGCGTGTTGGATCTTCCCAGACCAGGGATCAACCCCAAGTCCCCTGCATTGGCAGATGGGTTCTGAGCCACTGGACCACCGGAGAGGTCCTCCTGCCGCTATTCTGATGACAGGTTCGAGAACCATAAACACAAGGAGAGAAAGGGCAGTCAGTCCAGCCTTGCAAGATGTCGTTTCTCTGGAAGGGCAAGGCCGTCTTTTGGAGTCAGGACACAAAGCTGCCACTGAGCAAGCATCAGAGGTCAGAGGTCATTCTGAGCAGCTGGCAGGGTTCTCCTGTTGCCTGGGAGAGCTGCCCCACTTCGGGAGCGGAAGCCCCGAGAGCCACGAGCTGCTGGGAACACTTCAGGGACTGCTTCGATGACTTGCTTCTGGCTGACTGAGGACTAGTGTGTGAGTCTCAGAGAGACTCTTGGGGCTGCTCTCCGAGGGGAACCCCCAAACTTCCCTGGCCTCTACCTCCAGGAACCCCACCAGGATCTTATGATGAAGAGCCATGGAAAATCACCTGGAGCCTCTGGCAGAAGGAAGAGAAGACTGTTTAAAATACACCCAGCGCGTTCTTCGTCATAAAGGCGCTTTTCTCTCCGGGGAAAACGCCGTCTGTCTGTGGCCTTTATTAAGTTCTGTTCCGCCTAGGCCTGCTCTGTTGATAGTTACCATCTTAGTGGAGGCTGGATTTTTGTCAAACGCTCTTTCTGCATCTGTGGAGATGGCCATAGGATTTATCCCTCGTTTTGGTAATGTGCTGTATTGCTTCGTTGGGTTTGCGTTCCTGGCATAAACCCCAGTTAATCGTGGTGTATGCTCCTTGTGATGTGTTGCTGAGTTTGGTCTCCTAGTGTTTTTGATGAGCAGTTTTGTGTCTGCGTTCATCAGGGTGTTGGCCTGTGATTTCCTTTCCTTACGGCATCCTTGTCTGGTTATGGTATCAGTGTTATGCTGGCCTCGTGAAGTGAGTTTGGAGTGTTCCCTCCTGTATTTTTGGAAGGGTTTGAGAAGGATCCCTATCAATTCTTCTTTGAATGTCTGGTAGAATTCACCAGTCAATTTAACTGGTCCTGGACTTCTTTTGGTTGGGAGGTTTTTAATTACTGATTCAGCTTCCTTACTAGTGATCAGTCTGTTCAGATTTTCTGTTTCTTCATAATTAAGTCTTGGAAAAGTATATTTCTAGGCATTTATCCATTTCGTCTGGGTCATCCAGTTTGTTGGCATTTAACTGTTCATAGTAGCCTCTTCTGATTCTGTATATTTCTGTGGTACCAGTTGTAATGTAGCCTCTCATTTCTGATTTTTATTTGAGCCTTTTTTTTTTTCTTGGTGAGTCTAGCTCATGGTTTGTCAATTTTGTTTATTTTTTCAAAGACCCAGCTCTTAGTTTTACTGATCTTCTCTACTGTCGCTTTTAAAGAATAGTTTATTATGTATAGAGTGATAGTGCATGTTGGCTGTGACGGGTCCCCTGCGCTGCTTGGGCTTTTCTCCAGCTGGCGGAGGGCGGGGCTGCTCTCCAGGTGTGTGCGGGCCTCTCACCGCAGTGGCTTCTCCTGCGCTGCAGCACAGGCTTCCGGGCGTGCGGGCTTCAGGAGTCCTGGCACGTGGGCTCAGGACTTGCGGCTCGAGGGCCCTGGATCGCAGGTTCAGGCCTGGAGCTGCTCCACGGCGCATGGGCTCTTCCTGGATCAGGGACGGAACCTGCGTCTCCTGCGTCGGCAGGCGGGTTCTTTACCACTGAGCCACCGGGGAAGCCCTCGGTTGTCTTTTAATCTGCATTACCTTCACGTCTGCTCTGCTCTTTCTTTCCTTCTACTTTGTTCTTTTTCTAGTTCCTGGGGGGGGAAAGTTGTTTGAGACGTTGTTTCTTGAGGGTTCTGGGTGTGAACATCCCTGCCCATGAAGTCTTGTTCTATCCCTGTTTTAACCAGTGTTTCTTCTGACAGAGGTATAGCTCTTCCCACTTGGCTCTGGTGCACAGTTGCATGGGATATCTTTTCTGTCCCTTCCATTTTCACTCTGTGTACCATCATGGCAGAAGTGATTCTCTTGTAGGCAGCATATAGATGGATGCTCTCAGTCCATTCAGCCACTCTGTCTTTTGATTGGAGAATCCACTCAGTTCATTTAACGATTGACTGGGTTTTGCCCTGGTTTGTGGAAACAGTTGACTTTAAGCCTCGACACTTGGTTTTGCCCCTTCTTCTACTTTCGCCTTGGGGTTGTCCGTAGCAACAGAGGCCGCTGACTGAGGCCTGCTCTGCGCGAGGCACCGTGCTGGGTGCTGCCCATCGCACCCCTGCCGCAGCCCTCTGTGATGTGCAGTTCTCACCCCGCTGTAGAGGTAAGGACACAGAAGTGTGGAGAGGCGAATCTCCAGGTTTAGCCACCGTTTGCAGAGCTGCCCCCGGGTGCCAAGACCCAGATGTGTCCCGGGAGTCGGGGGCCTCCTCGGGAAGCCCTCTCGCCCGCCCTCTCTGGGCCCCAGCGGCTCTGCTCTGGCCCTGTCCCCGGGCACCCTGCTCCAGGCTCAGGGGTGGACTCTGCGTCGGAGCGTGCGCCCCCCTCCCCACCTCCTGATCCCCGTCAGGAGGCAGTCCCTGTTAGGCAGCCCTGAAAAGGGCAAGAGGTGACCACGCCACTTTTTTTCTCAACAGGGAGGACCTGGTTATCTCTGATTTCTGGAGCTCAGCACTAGGTGGGTGCCATGGGGCTGGGGTGGGAGGAGGGCCTGACGGTGGCAAAGCAGGGGATCCAGCCCTCGTCGGGTGACGCCTGCTTCACGGCAGGGTGTCCATGCTGGGTTCTAATGCTGACTCCAACCCCCCTTAGAACTGTGTGTCTTTCGGCATTAACCCTGGTCCTCGGCTTCTGTATCTGGAATGGACATGAACACGTACATATTCTGTAGTGTAATTGTTTAAATGAAGTATTTCCTAAAGTGCGTGTGGTGCTGGCCTGCTGCACCGGAGGCAGCGGATGTTACTTGTCATTGTGCTCTTGAAATGTACGTTTATCCTGCTCGCTCCCCTGACCTTACATGGCTGTTATTATCTCTTCCTATACATGATGGGTGATAACACAAGTACGCCATAGTTATAGTCTTTATGGAGGGATTTTTGTTGTTTATTATCCATAATTTTTATTATTAAAATAATCAGTGATCAAACTTGTGCCCCCTGCAGTGGATGTGCAGAGTCCTAACCGCTGGACCACTAGGGAAGTCCCAATATCCATAATTTTTCATGCAAAAAGCTTTTTACCAAATTTAAGGTAATGTTCTTAGTGTGTATTTCCAGGGGTGGAAGTGGGCAACTTGCTATCCGCTTTCTGGTTGTTTTCCAGAAAGCGTTCACTGATTCTTTGAGCAGCATGGATGCGGAGAGCCAGCTCTCTATGTAGCCTTCTGTAGCCTGTGTCTTATTTCAAGGTGTCTTTGCTGACCAGTCAACGTTGGTATCTTATTAACGGGAACAGACATACGGCTGTTTGCTTTTTGTTTTGTTCTGCATACAGATCTGATCTACTGAATTCAGTGCCAGTGACAGAAAAGGAGATGAGAACTCACCGCCCTGTGAAACGATTTATTTTCCTTAGTCTCTAGACGCCCCAGCCTGTTTTTTAAATTTTTTACATGTTAAGTGTTCTTACACCCAGTTATTTATAAGATCATTTTGAGAGCTCTGCTCTTCAGTTCTTCTTTTATTAGAAAAGTAGTATTTCAGACCACAATTGCATGTACTGGTTGCCTCTTACTAAATTAGGATGAGTTAACACAGCATTAGATGGCCGTCGTGGCCGCGGATGAACCTGACTTTTGCTTAAAGCATTCCCTTAGTTGAGTCCGTGGGTACCCAGGCGCCGGCCACTGTCAGCTTGGGGTGGGCGCCGCTGCACACCCCCATGTGTGGCGGGTGGGAGGCCAGCAGCCCCTTATTTGGGGAGTGAAGGCTTCTGCGCCCTGCTCCCCAGGCCATGGATGGTTTAGTTACTGGGTCACAGCATGCCCTCTGACTATGCAGGGCCCGCTCTTTCAGAAACCATCACCGGGTGTCTCCGGAAACACGTGGAACAGCTGAGGGCCCCCGAGGGGCCTCTCTCGGAAGCCCTGGGACACCTGCATCTCGCCGCCCCCCCGGTGGAGGCAGATGCGGCCCCTGGCTCCGTCCCGGAAGAGACCCTGGTCCCAGGGACCTGTTGCTTCAAGTGTGTGTGTTACGGCGTCGGGAACTTCGCCCGCTGCGTCACAGCTAGAAGCCAGCTGGCGTTTCTGCTGCTCCTCCTGGAGCGGTGCCAGGTGAGTCTGCGTCCTTCACCGTCCCCCTCCTGGGTCTCATGCCCACGCTGACAGAGCCCCTCGTCGCCCTCTGCAGATTCCCAGGAGTCACTGCTGGGTGTACGACCCTCTGTTTAGTCAACTAGAAATCGCGGTCCTCAATGCCCTGGGCATGGTGGTTCTCGGGGAGAATGAGGTACGTGGTTAGGGGCGCGCAGGGCCCCGCACTCGGGGGCCTCTCGCACGGGGCTGGCCAGTCGCTCCCACGTGGACCTGTGTGGTCCTGTCAGAGGGAGAGACTAGGTGATGGCACCGTGTGCACTTTGCACGGTCCTCCTGAGGGCTGTGTGCCCGCTGTGCTCGGTGCTGGGCGTGTCGCTGCACAAGGGGGAGAGGGCACGGTCTCTGCACCTCGTGAAGCCCTTCTGCCAGGAGGTGTCCCATTCTGGGGCCAGGAGGCCGCAGCCCAGCCCCTGGCTGAGTTGTGGCTGAATCCTCAGGTAGTGGGGATCTGAGACCTCCAGAAAGAAGGCTCTCCAGAGGGGGTGGCTGCACCCCAAGGTAACGTTTGAAAAGACCCGAGTCCCGATGGGGAGCTGCAGAGAGTGACACAGGACAGCTCCCGAGGGCCCTGGCCCTGCCTCAGTCCAGAGCCGTCTGCATCCGCGGGGCACGTGTGTTCAGCAGGCGTGAGTTTTCCGGGCTTCTGGCGTCCCGATTTAGTCTCCTGTAATTCTGTAGCGTCGCCCGTGCCGCGCACGGCGCCCAGGGCGACGCAGGAGTGTCTCTCCCTTTGGTGCTTGAGGTCGCCGCCCCCTCCGCCTCCCGCCCTCCCAGCTACGCTAACCGCGGGGACTGGGGACATGCGCAGGCGGCCGTGTCGTGGGGTGAGGCCCGCACACCTCTGCACTCATCTTCCAGCGCTGAGCGTGGCTGGCTAGGACTAACCTGCCTCCAGCACTTGCTGTAAGACACGTGCTCACTCTGTGCGTGTTGGACCCCAGGAAGGGAAGCGGAGCGTGTGTGGGGAGCCCACCGTCTTCTACATGCCGCACTGCGGGACGGCGCTCTACAACAACCTGCTGTGGAGGAACTGGTCAGTGGACGCCCTTTCCAAGGTGGTCATTGTCGGCAACAGCTTCAGGGGGCTCGAGGAGAGGTGAGCGGGGGGCGCTGGGGTGAACCTGGTCCTCGAGTTCCCCCTGGACAGGGCTGGGCTGCGAGATGTCAGTCTGGATCATGCTGGGAAGCAGGGTCTCTGCAAATAATTTGTCCCTTCCCTTAGGGCAGCAGAGACGGCTTTTCTAGATGGGGGAAAACAGTCATTTCTTACAACTAACACGGTATCCTTGGCCTGTTTCACATGCACTGTTGTTTCTCCCTAAGGAGACAGGCAGTGACGGGGACGTTTACGCACATCCCCATTTGAAGATGTCTTGCTCTATTTAAGTCATCTTGCCTTGCTGAGTCGTAAGGGGAATGAACCTGGTCTCATACTGCCTGATCGTGTTTTCCACAATTTTGGTTTCTAGGTTGTTGACCAGGATTCTGCATAAACATTACCCATACGTTGCAAAGGTACCTGCCTGAGTGGAGGGGCTGGGGTGGACAGCCTGGCGAGCTGCGCGGTCTCCGTTACTGCGGAGTCCTGCCTTCACCTTAGTGGTGGGTGCTGGCGAGGGTCTGTGGTCCAGAAAGCTGTGTGTGAGTGCATCTCATTTTTCCTTCATTTCCTCTGTTCTCAGTATCTGATCCAGCTTACCACTGTCCTAGGGGACTCCAACTCACTGCACTAAGTGCTAAAAATACCTTATTCCTTAGTAACGCTGGAGTGATGAGTAAACCAGGACTCTAACTCGGGAGGGTGGGGCTTACTGGGCCTGTCAAGTTTGTTTCACTTTGGGATCTTTCTGCTCAGATTCTGACAGGCCTGGAGGAGCTAGCGTTCCCTCAGACCCCAAGGTACACGGACGTATTTAACGACACCTCCATCCACTGGTTTCCGGTAGAAAAGCTAACGCAGCTCCCCGTGGACACTTGGGCATTTCGGGAGGAGCCAGATTACCAGGACTGCGAGGACCTCGAGATCATCAGGAAGACAGAGGAGCCTCCCCGCGCTGACCCGAGCTCGCTGTGAGGGGCCCGGGGCGTAGGGAGTGCAGGGCGCCCTCTCACAGAGCAGGGAGGACGCCGGCTCTGGTGTAAGACGCCGTTTATTCCCCAGCGCGCCCCCGGCAGGCGCGCGGCCTACTTGGCCATGTCGATGAGGCTCTGCAGCGAGGTGGGCACCCAGGTCTTCTCGCCCTGCACGAACACCACGCCGCGGTCGATGTAGATGACGATGCGGCCGAAGGTGTACAGCTGCTTGCCCTCGTGCCGCTTCCCGATGACCGGCATGAAGACGATGTTGTGCTCCTCGGCCTTGGTCTCGATGAGGTCCTTGAAGTTCATGGGCACGGCGCTGGCGGCCACGCCGATGCCCCGCTGGGCCATGTTCTCAGCCTCGCGCCGCTCCTGCATGGCCTCGTACTGGAAGTCCTTCCTCCGCTCCGTGTGCGTGAGGTAGGCGATGTGCTCGCGCGCGCCCGGCTGCATGTAGGCACCGACATTGGAGGACACCGCCCTGTTCATGATGTCGAGAGCCTCGTTGAACTTGTCCTTAACGGATGGGTGCGCCAGCACTTGGTCCGAGAACATGGACTTCCAGCCCAGGTACCACTTGGTGATCTCCTCGTAATTGGGGCTGTTGCTCAGCCAGGAGCACAGCACCTGCAGCCACTTGGGGAAGAAGTGCTTTTCGAGAAGGCCCACCAGGCTGGAGACAGAGACCATCCCTTCCCAGTCAATGGCCCAGTAGAAGGCATCCATGTGCTGCTGGTGGGGGTTGATGACCAGCTCCCCGAGGCACATCCCCAGCTTGGGCACGATGTTCTTGACCATGAAGGCCTCCCAGGAGCCAGGGGTAAAGACGTCTTTCCAGGGCTGGAGGATGAGCTTGGCCGAGGAGTCGCTGGGATGCCACTTCTGCAGGGCGCTGGCCAGCTTGCTGCGGATGGGGGAGTAGAGCGGCTCCAGGCGCGCCTGCATGAGCGGCAGCCACGGGTGGACCCACGAGTGGATGGGCACCGTGTCCGTCAGCGGGTTCCAGCTCTCCACCTCCTTCTGTAGCTTGGGGAAGATGAGCTGCTCCAGGATGTTGTCCAGCACCCACACCGGGATGAGGGGCGCCCAGCTGTCGAGGAAGTCCACCATCGGGTCACAGTTCCTCGGCTGCCACTGCGCAACGATGCTCCGGACAAACGGCATCCAGACTTCCCAGATGAGCCTGTGGAAGGCGTCCGCTGAGAGGTCCTGCCCGCCGTGCGACAGCAGCTGGTCGTTCTCCAGGAGGCTCTTCCACTGGGAGATGGTCTCGATGCCGTACGTGCAGTCCTTGAGGGGGTCCCACTCCTTGAAGTAGTCCTTCATGAGCGGGTAGACGATGGCCACGGCCAGGTCCACGCGGTCGGACATCCGGTACTCCTCGTAGTACTTGTCCCGCAGCGTCTGGAAGACGCGGGCGCACTCGTCCAGGGTGAGCGGGTCACTGCAGCCGGGCTGCAGGCGCCGCTCGCACTCCTCCACGAGCGCCAGCACCTCGCTCAGGCTGGCGATGGCCCGCTGCTCCTGCTGCAGTGCGCCCGCCGCCTTCTCCAGCTCGTGCGTCAAGTTCACCACCACGTCCCGCTCGTACTGCAGCTGCCGGTCGTTGCGGATGATCTCCTGCTCCGTCAGCTCGATGAGCAGCTGCAGGTTGTGCTCCAGCTCGGGCAGCGTCACCCACAGAGCCCAGGTGCCCTAGCGGGGTAGGGGTGGACAGCTGGCTGTGGCCACGTTAGAATTTCTGGTTCATGCCTAATGACCAGAGGTTATTAAACACTCAACAACCCTGACAGTCATCAGCCTCTGTTCCCCATTTGCTAGGGCTTTCACCCCACACGTCCCCAAAGGCAGCTTTCAGAACCCTGAAACATAAGGCCAACACTATCAACAGATGTATCCGGGGGCCGAAACACAGATGTTGAAGGGCCCTCAAATGCCCAGTGCTAACTGAGGGGTCCAGAGGGGAGACTGTTCCAGGGGCTCAGGGTGGCCGAGGAGGAGGTCTGGGGTGTGAGAAGAAAGATGCCCACCAGTGTCCCCGGGAGAGCGGAGGTCAGACACACGTCCACCTCACTAAACACAGTATACAGTCTGTGTCATCCAGTAATAGGCTAAGCAGAAAAAACTGGATAGAAAGTAACAGTCCCAGCTGCCACTCTGTGACCTTGTCTGAAAAACGGGACGGGCTGAGGGGCCCCTGACCCACCAGGCAGCGGGACCTCCTGAGAGCTGAGTATTATCCAGGGGTAGGTAGCAAGTGAACAGTCAGCTGCCTCCTCCTGACACCACCTATACTGAGCGTGGTCCACAAACAATAACCCGGTGCCCTGGGTCCTTGCCGAGACCTAGAAGTGGAGCCTCGCTCCTGTTTTACAGGAGAGACGACGGGTTAACTCCTAAGTGTTAGAGGGGCCACCCAGCTCCGGCCGGGCAGATGCACCGAGGAGCCGCCAGCACAGCGGTGATGAGGTGGACCCGGCTCACGTGAGCCTCGTTCAGGGACAGCGCTGCTCAGCTGCAGCTGAGACGGGGGGCAGCTGCGGGCTAAGTAACTACGTGGCGGGGCTGAGACAAATCTGCGTCCTAGAGCCCCAGGAGTGAACTCGGACCCAGTGTGGGGCCCCCACTCACCGACATTGGAGGACACCGCCCTGTTCATGATGTCGAGAGCCTCGTTGAACTTGTCCTTAACGGATGGGTGCGCCAGCACTTGGTCGGAGAACATGGACTTCCAGCCCAGGTACCACTTGGTGATCTCCTCGTAATTGGGGCTGTTGCTCAGCCAGGAGCACAGCACCTGCAGCCACTTGGGGAAGAAGTGCTTTTCGAGAAGNATGATGTCGAGAGCCTCGTTGAACTTGTCCTTAACGGATGGGTGCGCCAGCACTTGGTCGGAGAACATGGACTTCCAGCCCAGGTACCACTTGGTGATCTCCTCGTAATTGGGGCTGTTGCTCAGCCAGGAGCACAGCACCTGCCCAGAGGAGGCAGGTGAGACGCCGGGGTCCGTCCACCTGCTCGTCTGGGGCCCGGTCTGCCAGCTGGTGACGCGTGCAGGGTTTCAGGGGCTGAATGGGGTCAGCTCAGCAGTGAAGGGCCCTGTGCGTACTCTGCGCCTGGGCCTCCCACCCCCACCCTTGGGCCCCACGTGGCAAGTGTTCAATAAAAGGTGCGCACTGTGGTCCTGCCTGTGTACTTCCTTCTTGAGTGGCCCCAGTCACCCCAGCTGTCCCCTGCGCCCCACGAGCTGACGCGGGCTCACCTGCAGCCACTTGGGGAAGAAGTGCTTTTCGAGAAGGCCCACCAGGCTGGAGACGGAGACCATCCCTTCCCAGTCGATGGCCCAGTAGAAGGCGTCCATGTGCTGCTGGTGGGGGTTGATGACCAGCTCCCCGAGGCACATCCCTGGAGAGAAAGCCAGCCTCAGGCACAGCCACTGTGCCCGCCTCCGGGCTGCTGTCAAAGGGCGAGTCTAAGCTCTCGATGTGGCAATCCTTAAAAACCATTTCCTTCCCTAACCCAGAAGTAGCTCTAAGTTTAGAAGCCAGTGGGACAAAAGTTTGAGGACCCCTGTGGCTGCCCTGTCACCAGAGGCCCAAACCAGAGCTCGGGAGGCAGGCAGAGGCTGACCCGGACGAGGCAGAAAGGCCCGGGTACGCTTGGACTCCAGGCACCTCTCGGGGGAAGTCCGCGCTGGATGCGGCTGTGCTGTGGGTGTGTGTCCCCGGCTCCTTACCCAGCTTGGGCACGATGTTCTTGACCATGAAGGCCTCCCAGGAGCCGGGGGTAAAGACGTCTTTCCAGGGCTGGAGGATGAGCTTGGCCGAGGAGTCGCTGGGATGCCACTTCTGCAGGGCGCTGGCCAGCTTGCTGCGGATGGGGGAGTAGAGCGGCTCCAGGCGCGCCTGCATGAGCGGCAGCCACGGGTGGACCCACGAGTGGATGGGCACCGTGTCCGTCAGCGGGTTCCAGCTCTCCACCTGCAGGGGGAGCGCAAGGGGCCTGAGTTCACGCAGCCTGTGGGGCAGGCAGACGATGCCCTCCTGGCTGAGCAAGCGTGTGGGGGGCCACAGTCTCCATTCCCCCAAGACACGGTTATTCACCCACCAGTACACCACACTATTTGTATTAAATCTCGGAAACGGCACAATTCTAAGTCACTGAGGAAACCAAGTAAATCAATTCCCTACAAAGGGGGCTTCGAGGAACAGCTTTGAGGCTGGAGCTGCCGTGACAGCCACTGAAGACAACTGCTGCCCGAGCCCCGGCCCCCCATCTCCCGAGGGCCCACCTCCTTCTGCAGCTTGGGGAAGATGAGCTGCTCCAGGATGTTGTCCAGCACCCACACGGGGATGAGGGGCGCCCAGCTGTCGAGGAAGTCCACCATCGGGTCACAGTTCCTCGGCTGCCACTGCGCAACAATGCTCCGGACAAACGGCATCCAGACTTCCCAGATGAGCCTGCGGGTGGGGGGCGGGGGTGTGCTGGTTACATGCCCAGCTGGTCCCACTACCCACTGCCCCCTCCGGCCCCCACCTCTGGGGCAGGACTGCAGACATCCAACAGCAGGGCCCTCCCGTCAGGAAACCATCGGCCGGCCCACAGCTCTCGTGGCTCCCACTCGGCCTCGGGCGTTTCCTGGGTGTCCCTGCCTCCCTGGTGGGGCGGCTGCGGGCACTTCCCCACGTGGGGCTCTACTGCAGAGCTGACCCCTCGGGTTCCGGCTTCAGCATCACCCTCCCGAGACCTGTACCTCCACCTGCACCCGTACGTGCGCACACAGGTGGCACCCTTGCCATTCATGCTCAGCCTGGCTGTATCTGTCCACTGTTACCACCCGCCTTGTCCCTTCCTGGAGACCAGCCCAGCCTCACTCCCGGGTGAGCCTGGCAAGGACAGGCAGATCCTCAGCACACACAAGGGGAGGGTGAGCAGGTGGGCAAATCTACGTTCCCAGAGCGGCACCCACAGGCACCTGGGGCCCACACAGCCCGAGCCCTGCCGCCCGGCCAGGAGCACTCCCCCATTGCTCCCAGGAGCACTTAGATGGGTGAATCTAAGTTTCCAGAGTGGCGCCCGCAGGTACCCAGGGGGCCACACGGGCCAAGCCCCGCCGCCCAGCCGGGAGTGCTCCTCCGCCACCCCCAGAAGCACCTGTGGAAGGCGTCTGCTGAGAGGTCCTGCCCGCCATGCGACAGCAGCTGGTCGTTCTCCAGGAGGCTCTTCCACTGGGAGATGGTCTCGATGCCGTACGTGCAGTCCTGAGGAGGAAGACACGGCGGCTGAGCGCAGCCGGCCGCCCCTCGCCCTCCGGACCGCCGGGAGCCCGGGCTGCCCCAGGCGAGAGGCGGCGCGGCGGTCTCCCCTGCCCGCTCACCTTGAGGGGGTCCCACTCCTTGAAGTAGTCCTTCATGAGCGGGTAGACGATGGCCACGGCCAGGTCCACGCGGTCGGACATCCGGTACTCCTCGTAGTACTTGTCCCGCAGCGTCTGGAAGACGCGGGCGCACTCGTCCAGGGTGAGCGGGTCACTGCAGCCGGGCTGCAGGCGGCGCGCACACTCTTCCACGAGTGCCAGCACCTCGCTCAGGCTGGCGATGGCCCGCTGCTCCTGCTGCAGCGCGCCCGCCGCCTTCTCCAGCTCGTGCGTCAAGTTCACCACCACGTCCCGCTCGTACTGCAGCTGCCGGTCGTTGCGGATGATCTCCTGCTCCGTGAGCTCGATGAGCAGCTGCAGGTTGTGCTCCAGCTCGGGCAGCGCGAAGCCGGGCGCCCGGGCCTCCTTGCCGGGCAGGGGTGGCGGCTGCGCCGGCGGCGGGAGCCCGTCCTCCGGGACGCTGTGCTTGTGGCTGATCTGGCTGTAGCTGTAGTAGACCTTCTGCTCCCGGCCGGTCATGTCTATGACCTGGGGAGGGTGGAGGGGCCCAGGGGTGAGCGTGCGCCACCGCTGCCCCGTAGGATGCGCACCGAAGCCCGCGGAGGGCGCCACGCTCGTGGGAGCCTGTGAGCACTGCTCAGCGGAGCTGGGGAAGGGCTCAGCAGAGGCCAGGGACCCGACCACCAGGGACAGACGGACAAGCCCTCCCCTGGGGCCTCTGGACAGACTAGACGGAATACTGATGACATGTGAATGGGACTATGTCATTGAGATGAAGCTCTATTTTCATACAAGAGTAGAGGCTGTACCGATTAAAGCAGGCAATAAAACAACGAACACAGTCAAAAATATCTTGGTAAAAAATGCACATTTCAACAAAAAGACCTGAAAGATATACATCAGAGGTGTGAAAACTGGTCATTTATGGGAAATAAAATGATGTTAATACTTTTGCCTCCATTTCGCAATTGTCTACAAGGTACTGCGTACTGCACTGTAGTAAGAGTTGTTCTGTTTTTTAATGTAAAAACATGAAACACAAAACCCACAAAGGCAACCAAGGAAATGAGGTGATTTCAGTGTCTGGGGACGACTGAGGAATGAGAACAGGATGGTACTGAAACGGAAGTACCGCCGTCACTTGAGCCAAGACTGCGACCCGGGACCACCTGAACTGGAACACCCAGGAAGCTGTTCACCTCCGCTCCAGCCCTCGGCCGCCCAGACCCAAGGCCGCAAAGGCTCCAGCTGCGACCTGGACGCCGCACTTCCTGCCAGGTCCCCAGATGACCTGCCACCTGACCTTGGAGAACCCACTGAACCCTCAGTTCTGTGACACACGGTGACCTCCTGCAGCAGACACCTGTCACCTCTGTCCCCTGGGGCGGTGACGGGAAGGCCTCTCAGGCTGCACATGCCTGGGGCCGAAAGTCAAGTCACCGTAAGAGGCCACGTGGGGATGCCCCGAGCGCCCCTCCTGCTCAGAGGCTGAAAGAGCTTCCAGTGCGACCTGGCGACCGCACTTCTAGGAATCGAGCCTTAAGAACTGTCCCCAGCACAGACAAGGCTTCATGCGCAGAGTAACCTGCCCCAGACGGACCCAGCGATGTTCAAGGTCTAGCAATAGAACAGCAGGAACTGGCAGCCTTAGCACCGTCGTGGAGGGGGTGAGGGGGGCGAAGACGAGCCCGAGCGCAGGGAATGGACCAAGGCTGCTACCCTGTGGGGTAACTGCGTGTCTCCCAGACCCCCGTCCAGGGCGGGCATCTATGGGCACCTACCTTGACCTGAGAAAGCTCCTTCTGGGGAGCGGTGAGCTTCTTACTAATCCTGCCCTTGGCTTTCAGCTCTTCCACGGTCTTGTAAGAATACTTGGGCTTCTTCTTGCTTCCGCTAGGGTCTTTCCTCCACTGGCTCAGCTCCTTCTGAAATTCCTGAGTCAGAGGGACACGGTCCATCAGAAGACGAAAGGGCCGCTGAGACCTCCACACGGTTCCGTGCTGAGGACGGTGCTGTGTGACGCGGACCTTCGAGGAGGCTGCCTGACACCCACTCCCCGCTACAAAGGCGAGGCCCTGTCCCCACACCCCCATTTCTGACCACACTGGTTACTCGGGTACTGTGTTCCCTGTTGATGGCGGGACACCAGCCTCTGGCCCGTGCTGGGGCACAGCGTGAGCTCGACCCCGGAACCCCCGGACACTGGCTGAGCTAACGAACGAGCAGACAGACCCACCCCGACCGACAGGCGCACAGGCCAGCCAGCCACCTCCTGACCCACCTCCTCGGCCTCCTCTTCCGAGTCGACCACGGGGAAGTCCTGCAGGGGCTGGGTGCTGCGCTCCGAGCCGTACGCCCCCACCGCGCCTTTGCCCTTCCTCTGCTTGGCTTCGATTGGGTTAATGATGCCTGACGGATTTCAGAGAGACAGACTCGCCGTCACTGCCGTCGTGTGGGTGTGCCACGTGCGGAGACCCGCTCCCTGGTCCTCCCACGGGACAGCACGCCGCCCAGAGGGGAGCCGTTCCTGCCCGCCCCACGTGGCCCTGCTGCCGATTTGCAGAGCAGTGTGCCCGACAGGAGCGCGCGCAGGCCCTGCGTGGCCGCTTCCACCACGGTCACGCACTCAGCAGACGGGAGTGTTTATAACCGACTCTGGCCTACCCTGTTCGCCTGGAAGCCGATTACTATGGGAAGGATATGTTGATTCTGACTGAAGAGAGGGGGAGCCACCATTTAAACTCCATCTGTTTTCTTATTATATTATATATATATACACACGCTTCCCTGGTGGCTCAGCTGGTAAAGAATCTGCCTGCAGTGCAGGAGACCAGGGTTCGATCCCTGGGTCGGGAAGATCCCCTGGAGAAGGGCCTGGCAACCCACTCCAGTATGCTTGCCTGGAGAATTCCAGAGCAAAGGGGCCTGGTGGCTACAGTCCATAGGGTCACAGAGTCGGACATGACTGAGCGACAATCCCTCATCACGCATACATATTACATTCGTATAATATTTCATATTGGTAGTTCCTATCTCCTACGCTTGCTCTGCTCTATACTATGTTTGTGCCTTGAAAATAAATGCATTTTTCTTGTAAAAAAGTTTACAAACAGGACTACAGCATTTCTGTGAAGAATTGCCCCCACCCCAAACTTCCCACCACACCCTTTCCAGCTCGTACTGTTGAGCTCCCAAATTAGAACAGCCTTCCCTCTCACTCCAGGCCACCCTTCCAGTCTCCACTCAGGTCCATGGATGCTTCATGCAGCTAAGTTCCCTATCCTGCCCCTTTGTGAGCAGAGCCAGGGACAGCAACATGAACAAGGAGAGTGGGCTGTGCTGTGGAGACAGCTTCCAGAATAAGGCAGCGGGGGGGCTGACCGGGGCAGGCGTTGTCAGCTAACCCAGTCCCTGCCAATCTCCTAAACTGTAGCTTATCTACAACCTAGGAGAAATTGTCTGATTTTTAAACACTGGCAACTGATCTGACTTTTCAGAAACACTGGGCAGACCAGAAAGAAGCTTGTTTTCAGCCCATCAGGCTGTATTAAGCCTGACCTCTCCCCCATGCTGAAATACGGCATCTTATGTAACCTGAGTTTTGATGAAGTGCAGAGCTTAGAGCACAACTGTCACATTCTGGCAGAAAAGCAACAGAGCAGGGCCAAGGCAGAGCGCGCCCTCCCTGCCCCTGCCCGCCCCCAGCGCCCATGGGCGGGCACCACACCTTGAGCGTTCTTCCCCAGGCCCCTTCCGGGCACGTAGCCCATTTTCTGAAGAAGCTTCTGTCCGATTCCTTTCGTGTGTCTTTCCCAGCTGCCGAAATCCATGAAAGACTTGGTTCCTCCTGCAAAACCTTTCTGGCTGGGCTTAAAATTGCCACCCTGAAAACAAAGAAGGAAAAACCTAAGCAAGCAAGCCTGGCTGATGCGGCTGTGGCCGGGCAGTCACGGCGCACGGGGAGAAGCGCCCTATGAACCACAAGGAGCCCGGCGACGTCTCCGGACAGCGCCAAGACTGCCCGGCGCAGCCGCCCCTGGGGAACCTGCCCCCACGGGGAGAGGCCCGCACGCCCGGCCCCGGCAGGTGCCAGGGCCACAGCGACCTTCTGGGGACGTTCCGAAGGTCACAGCCCTTCAATAAGGATGCTACCGTCTTTAACTTCTTTGGTCCGAAATCCTTAGGAAATTCCTCCTGCTTCACGGGTTTCTCTTCGTCGTCGGAGTCCTCCAGCTCCGCCTCCTCTGCCGCCCCTTTTTTGAGCCCCGCGCTGATGAAGTTGACAGGGGCCGAGTAGTCGCGGGCCCTGCGGGCAAACACAAGGGGGTCTGTAAGAACTCTCTCAGGCCAAGGTCACTGGCCTGAGAGCTCCTCAGAGCAGGCCTCGTGGGATCCATTTTAAAAGAGCAGCTCTGACTCCTATCCTCAGTGCCCCAGACCCGGCTCCCTGTAATCACATTCGACACTTTGACCTGACGTCTCAACTCTGTGACTTCAGACTTACCAGTGACAGCATAGAGTTGACTAAAAATTCTAAGTATGATGTGACTGTCCACCTTTCCTTTTAGTTAATCATTAAAAAAATCCAAAAAGCAAAAACTATAACTTGAGGACTTTCCTGGTCGTCCACTGGTTAAGAATCTGCCTGCCCGCACAGGGGACAGAGGTTCACTCTGGCCTAGGAAGATCCCACATGCCATGGGCAGCTAAGCCCAGGCACCTTCTAGCCCACGCTCCGCAACTGAAGAAGCCACCATGATGAGAAGCCCAGGCAACTAGAGAGCAGCCCCGTCTCAGCTAGAGGAAGCCCGCGCAACAAAGACCCAGTGCGGCCAAAAGTTAATTAATATTAAAAAACAATAACTTGATAAATTCGATTAAGGCAGAAAAGGTTTAAGAAATAAAGCCTGTTCACAGTACTAGTAAAATGGAGGAACACTTTCAAACATCAGTAATCATAATACCTGATGATAATAAACATAAATAGGAAGTCGTCAAACAGGAGATAGCAAGAGTGAACACTGACATTTCAGGAATCAATGAACTAAAATGGGCTGGAATGGGTGTATTTAATTCAGATGACCATTATATCCACTACTGTGGGCAAGAATCCCTTAAAAGAGATGAAGCAGCCATCACAGTCAACAAGAGAGTCCCAAACGCAGTGCCTGGGTGCAGCCTCGAAACGACAGAATGATCTCTGCTCGTTTCCAAGGCAAACCGTTCAATATCCCAGTAATCCAAGGCTATGCCTCGACCAGTAAAGCTGAAGAAGCCGAAGTTGAACAGTTCTATGATGACCTATAAGACCTTCTAGAACTAACACCAAAATAAGATGTCCTTTTCATCACACGGGACTGGAATGTAAAAGTAGGAAGACAAGAGACAGCCAGAGCAGCAGCCGAGTCTGGCCTTGGAGTACAAAAATGAAGCAGGGCAAGGGCTAACAGGATTCTGCCAAGAGAATGCACTGATCAGAGCAAACATCCATTTTCAACAACACAAGAGACGACTCTACACATGGACACCACCAAACGGTCAAAACCGAAATCAGATGGATTATATTCTTTGCAGCTGAAGATGGAGAAGCTGTATACAGTTAGCAAAAACAAGACCAGGAGCTGACTGTGGCTCAGATCATGAACACATTACAAAATTCAGACTTAAATTGAAGACAGTAGGGAAAACCATTCAGTATGACCTAAATCAAATACCTTAATGATTATACAGTGGAAGTGACAAAGATTCAAGCGATTAGATCTGAAAGTCTAATCGCCATAGATTTGATCTACGGAGCGCCACAGATTAGATTTATGGATTGCCATAGATCAAATTAGATCTATTAGATCTCCAATAGCCTCAAGAACTATGGATGGAGGTTTGTAACGCTGAACAGGAGGCAGTGATCAAGACCATCCCCAAGAAAAAGAAATGCAAAAAGCCAAAATGGTTGTCTGAGGAGGGCTTACAAATAGCTAAGAAAAGAAGAGAAGCAAAAGGCAAAGGAGAAGAGGAAAGATATACCCATCTGAATGCAGAGTTCCAAAAAACAGCAAGGAGAGGTAAGAAAGCCTTCCTAAGTGAACAATGCAAAGAAATAGAAAAAAACAACAGAATGGGAAAGACTAGCGATCTCTTCAAGAAAATTAGAGATACCAAGGGAAATTTCTGTGCAAAGACGGGCACAATAAAGGACAGAAATGGTATGGACCTAACAGAAGCAGAAGATATTAAGAAGAGGTGACCAGAATACACAGAAGAACTGTACAAAAAGGATCTTCATGACCCAGATAACCACGATGGTGTGATCACTCACCTAGAGCCAGACATCCTGGAATGCAAAACCAAGGGGCCTTAGGAAGCATCACTACGAACAATGTTAGTGGAGGTGATGGAATTCCAGTTGAGTTATTTCAAATGCTAAAAGATGATGCTGTTAAAGTGCTGCATTTAATATGCCAACAAATTTGGAAAACTCAGCAGTGACCATGGGACTGGAAAAGGTCGGTTTTCATTCCAATTCCAAAGAAAGGCAAGGCCAAAGAAAGCTCAAACCAAAATCACTGCAGATGGTGATTGCAGCCATGAAATTAAAAGACACTTACTCCTTAGAAGAAAAGTTATGACCAACCTAGATAGCATATTCTAAAGTAGAGACATTACTTTGCCAACTAAGGTCGGTCTAGCCAAGGCTATGGTTTTTCCTGTGGTCATGTATGGATGTGAGAGTTGGACTGTAAAGTAGGTTGAGCGCCGAAGAATCGATGCTTTTGAACTGTGGTGTTGGAGAAGACTCTTCTTGAGAGTCCCTTGGACTGCAAGGGGATCCAACCAGTCCATTCTGAAGGAGATCAGCCCTGGGTGTTCATTGGAAGGAATGATGCCGAAGCTGAAACTCCAGTACTTTGGCCACCTCATGCGAAGAGTTGACTCATTGGAAAAGACTCTGATGCTGGCAGGAGGAGAAGGGGACGACAGAGGATGAGATGGCTGGATGGCATCACTGACTCGATGGACGTGAGTCTGAGTGAACTCCGGGAGATGGTGATGGACAGGGAGGCCTGGCGTGCTGCGATTCATGGGGTCGCAGAGTCGGACACGACCGAGTGACTGAACTGAACTGAACCACACAATTGCCCTCATTTCACGTGATAGCAAAGTAATGCTCAAAATTCTCAAAGCCAGGCTTCAACAATACGTGAACTGAGAACTGCCAGATGTTCAAGCTGGATTTCGAAAAGGCAGAGGAACCAGAGATCAAATTGCCGACATCCACTGGATCATAGAAAAAGCAAGAGAGTTCCAGAAAAAAACATCTACTTCAGCATTATTGATTACACTAAATCTTTGTTGTGGATCACAACAAACTGTGGAAAATTCTTAAGCGATAGGAATACCAGACCACCCGACCTGCTTCCTGAGAAATCCGTATGCAGGACATTAAGCAACAGTTAGAACTGGACATGGAACAATGGACTGGTTCCAAACTGGGAAAGGACTATGTCAAGGCTGTATATTGTCACCCTGCTTATTTAACTTATGTGCAGAGCACATCATGCAAAATGCCAGGCTGGAAGAAGCACAAGCTGGAATCAAGACTGCCGGGAGAAATATCAATAACCTCAGATTTGCAGTTGACACCATCCTTATGGCAGAAAGTGAAGAGGAACTAAAGAGCCTCTTGATGAAGGTGAAAGAGGAGAGTGAAAAAGTTGGCTTGAAACTCCAGCTTCAAAGCTTAAAACTCAACGATCAGCTCTTAAAAGTAATGGAAATAAAAACAAAAATAAACAAATGGAACCCAATTAATCTCAAAAGCTTTTGCACACCAAAGGAAACCATAAACAAAACGAAAAGACAACTCACAAACTGGGAGAAAATATTTGCAAAAGATGCGACCAACAAGGGATTAATCTCCAAAATCTACAAACAGTTCAGGCAGCTCAGTATTTTTTTTAAAAAACCCAATCACAAAACGGGCAGAAGCCCTAAGTAGACATTTTTCCAAAGACACACAGCTGGCCAAGAGGCAAATGAAAAGATGCCCAACACTGCTAGTAAGAGAAACGCAAATCAAAACTTCAATAAGATATCACCTCACACCAATCAGAATGGCCATCATCAAAAAATCTACAAACAACAAACGCTAGAGAGGGCGTGGAGGAAAGGGGACCCTCCTACACTGTTGGTGGGAACGTTAGTTGGTGCCGCCACTGGGGAGACAGTATGAGATGCCTTAAGAGCAGAGCCACCATTCGATCCAGGAACCACTCCTGGGTATACACCCGTGGAAAACCATAATTCAAGAAGATCTGCGCACCCCAGGACCTCCTGGACAGTCCCGTCGTTAAGAATCAGCCTTGCGATGCTCGGGACACAGGCTTGATCCTTAGCTGGGGAAACTTAAATCCCATAATAAGCAGGGCAAGTCAGTCCTCACGCCACAACTACGGAGCTCGTGTGCCGCAACTAAGATCCAATGCAGCCAAATAAATAAATACTGAAAAAGATAACAGGCATCCCAGTGCCCACTGCAGCACTATTTACCACAGCCAGGACGTGGGAGCAGCCCAATGTCCCTCAACAGATGGATGGATAAGGATGCGGAGCAATCATATATACGATGGAATATTACTTGGTCATTAAAAATAATGAAATAATGCCACCTGCAGCAACATACGTGGGCCGAGAGACTGCATTACTAAGTGAACTGCGACAGAGAAAGACAAACATGGGCTATGTGGAATCTGATGTTCCAAAGGACACAAATGAGCTTGTTTCCAAGGCAGAAACAGACTCACAGATCTCAAAATCAAGCTTGTGGCTGCCAAAGGGAAAGTGTGGGGGGAGGGATAAATTAAAGAGATCAGGGTTAACACACACACACACACATACACACACACGTATGAAACAGACAAGGACCTACCGTGCAGCACAGAGAACTCTACTCAATACTGTGTAACAACCGATGTAGGAAAGGGGTCTGAAAAAGAGCGTCTCTCCACGTATTTCTATGTATATACTTATAAAGAGAAATATATACGTATAACGGATTCACTTTGCCCTACACATGAAACTAACACAACATTTAAGTAAACGACACCATCCCCCCTGCCCCCCGCAAAAATTTGTTTCGGACACTATTTCAAGTACAAAAATCAAATAAGAAAAGACACTCATAAATCCATATAATAAATATAATACACTTAAGGGAGATTATACGACTGGAAAGTATATTAGCAATTTTATCAATCATTCTTAAAAAAGCTCGTGTTCATTAAATGTAGTTATGAAAACTAAAATAGCTAAGAAATTAACTCTGTGAGATGGAAAGTACTGATTTTATCCGATCGCCTTAAGAATAGTACTTACAGTAAGTTCTTAATCACAGCTCTCCTTTGTATAAACCGGAGCTGATAGCTCTGTATTGTGTGGTTAAAGAAGAGTGAAAAGAATCCGTTGAAAAAGCCCGGGAATACTGCAACATAAGGTGATGCTTTCTAAAATGACTAACCTAGGAAATAAACTTCCCTGTGGCAGTAAGATCCACAGAGGAATTTTACCCTAAGAGATGACATATGAGAGCCCAACTCCAGATCAGACAGACCCCAACGCTCACAGCTCAGCTGCGTGACTCGCCGCTATTTCCTAATCTGTGAAACTTACCCCATTTTACACCTGGTGCCTCTCTCAGCAGGTCAGTGAGACCAGGCCCGTGGGGACCCGCAGGTCCTGGCTGCTGTTACTGTCTCACAATCGTACATTCCTGCCCTGTGAACGGATCTCTGCTCTTTCTCCCTGTCTCTTTTGTGAAAAATGTACAGTCTCAACGGGCTGGAGCGTCCAGGCCTCAGGTGGGGACCCACAGACAAACCTCAGGCTGCTACATACCCTGCTCAAACACGCTGCAGCCCCCACACACGACTTCACACCAAGGCGGCGGCGGCTTTCAGCCTGAACCCCCAGCCCGCGGCTGCCTCCCGGCCCAGTCTCCACCACCTCTCCCCGGACCACCGCCCAGGCCTCATCACACAGCCCCACTTCCTCTCTGGCTTCACAGGGTCCTCTGCACACACACTCCCCCCGCCATGTCTTGCCCCCTCTGCACAGACCACAGTCCCCTCCTTTCCCTCTCCCCCGTCTCCCCACAAGACCACTCACACCCTCCTGGACGCCTTGCTCTCCCATCAAGGGGCTCTGCTCCCTCCTGCCCCCCACCACTCAATCTTCCCTGACATCCCAGAACAGGTCAAACACCCGGAAAAGTACTCCCCCTCCGGTCCTACGTCAGTTACAAACTTCCAGTTGTGAGCCTGCCTTCATCCTCCGGGGTCTGGGCTCCTGGAAGGGAAGGACTGGGGCTGCAGCACAAGGCTTTAGATACATGATCGCTCACTCGTGATCGGTCAGTGAGAGAGCAGCGCTCTGTCCGAAGGAGGAACTGGGCTCCCTGGCTGAGGTCGCAGCTAAGGGGCTCGGGGAGGCCGGGAGAGAAGCGTACTTAGCGGGGTAGCTCCCCAACGCCTGGGGAAAGCGGTCCGCGCCAGCCATACCGTTTGCCTCCAAAGCTGGGCCTCTCCTCATCCGAGTCTCGCTCTGCCCACACTCCGTAGGTGGCCTCTTCCTTGGTCTGCCAGTGGCGCTGCCGGTTGGGGTTGAATTCATTCTGGAGATCCCAGTCGGTGATCTCAAAGTTCTCCCGCTCGTCCTCGTCATCATCCATGTGGCCTTCCCCGTCCCGGTACAGGTGGGACAGCGACATGGCCCGTCACTGAAGGTAGGCAGGGAAAAGGCACAGTCTGTGACAAGTCCTGGGGCGGCAGCAGAAGGCTGCCCTCACAACTTCCTCCAAACTAAAATCCACTGAATTCACTGTTACAATTCAATAAAGCAGACGCTAAAAACGTATTTTACAAAACAGGTACCAAAACAGAATAAAAAAGACCAGTCCAAACAGTCCACGTGGTTAAGAACATATTTCCTTCTCAATGTTGTCAAACATCACCCACACTCACATACAAACCATGTAAAAACAATTTAAGGATGTTATTCTACCGATGATTGCCTCACAAATGAGGCAAACATCTTCCTGGTTATTATTTTTTTCTATTGCTGAGTGAAGAGTTTCATCTGAACTTATAACAGTTGAGCAAAGTGATTTCTTTTTTTTTTTTTTAGAAAACACTTATATATGACCCTCAGGTTTTCCTCCCCAGACAGGAACCTCTTTTGAGGCACTAGAAGGCAGCGGTGATTATGAATACGACCTTAAAACAGCACATCTGTGAACCCGAATGCAGCAATGGACTCAGGGTAGCTGGGTGATGAGATTCAGCTGTCTCTTAAGTGGATTACCTTAGAGAAGGCTTGTGCGGCAGAATCAATAAGATGGCTCTTTCAAAACACTGAGCTCACAGTAAGTGCTTGTTACTCTAGTCCCAGGATTAGGTCTAAGGCACCTCCTATTACTGGACTAGCATGGAGCAAAGTGATTGTGAAAGCAGGTGCTGAAATCACACAGCCCGAGTCCAAATCCCCACTCTACCTGGTACTCAACGCATGAATACTAAACGCAGACCAAGTGCCAAGCATGGGGCACCGCAACGCAATACCTTAGACGCATGACAGCGCTGTGGCCTCTGTCCAGCGGCTGCCAAAAGCAGGCTTCAGGGACAGCCGACTCGCAACACTTCTAAGGCGAGTTCAAACTCTGGTCCGCTCTGTGGGAAAGTTTTCCCTACCTACTCTACTCAACTCACTGGTGCAATGGTTGGGTCCTGCCGGTCCCACGTCATCCAGGCGCGAAAAAGGGGGGGAATACTCTCAGAGGAGGCGGGGTGTCCCAGGTACACGGGCGTCGCCGATCACCGCCGCCTCCTCGGGCACAGGGCAGGGTAAAAAGCACGGAGCGGCCACGAGTTACAGAGCCCCCAGGAGGTGCTAAGTAAGCCCTCGCTGGACGCCTCCGGCCGATGATCTAATACAGGCATCAAGACGCCTCTACGAGGGAGCTCCTGCTGGCGCCTTCGAACCTCAGACTTAAGTAAAACGGGGCTGGGAAAGTAACTTCCCTAGGTTCCGCGCTGGTGAGGCTTGACGCCAGGGGGAACCGCAGCCAGGGCTCGGCGTCTCCCCGCCGCGCCGCCCAGGCCCCGCGGGGGAGGCTCGGGGTCCCAGTCGGCCCGGAGACGCCGAGCGGCCCCGCCGCGGCCGAGCTGTCCGCGAAGGCAAGAGCGACCGGCGAGGCCGAGGCCCGCTCCCGCGACCGGAGCCCCCTCTCCTACCGGCGGGCTGCCCCCGCGGCCCCCGCCCGCCCACTCCCGGGCCCAGCTCACCGCGCTCCGGCTCCGCGGACCAGACCCCGCGCCCCGCTCGGCGCGAGAAGCGCGCCCCCGAGCCGCCGGAACGCGCATGGGCGCACCAGAGATGACGTCACGCCCGCGGATATGACGCGCTCGTTGCCACGGCAGCAGTGGGACGCTGGGGCGGCTTTGGATTCCGAGCGTTTGAGTTACTGATATGGTGAAGGTTTTCGCGGCCGAGAACGGCTAAGGGCTGTTTTTCTGTTGTTTTTTGTCGCGCTCACTTCGTGGTGACGCCCGCCTCTGACGCCTGGTACGGATGTCGCCGAGCCGCCCTGGCGAGGGAGACTCCTTTGTCAGCCTGAGATTCTAAATCTGCAAAATGGGGATAAAAAACTAGCTCCTGGGAGAGTTGAGCATGAGACATTTGCGGTGGGGTGGGGACGGGACATGACATTCAAATAGGAATAATGAAGGTCAAGACTGTCTCCTTTTTTTTTTTTTTTTTTTTTTTTTTTTAAGACTGTCTCCTGAATCTTCGGGTCTCTCAGTATAAGCACCGTCGTGGGCCCGGAGCGGTTGCCTTATACAGGAGTTTGATTAAGTGAAGGATTAACTGGGCAAACTCTAGAACTCCCAAGTATTCTGCCAGGCAGTCTCTGCATTCTCTTCCTTTCCAACGGGTTGGTAAATAAATCCGTTCACTGATCTAATAAAAATGTACCTAGTGCCTACAATGTGCTAGGCTCCGGGGATCAAAGGAACTGACAAGCAGGGACACTCCTAGAGAACCCCTCACCAGCTCTGGATTCCGCGTCAGCACACAGGCTCTAGAGTTCCAATCTCAGCTCCACCACTTAACAACTGTGAACCCAGGCAAGGCACTGATTACCTTTCTTGAAGCAAAATGGTTGCGATCAAATAGGCAAGCAATTAAAACAGTATCTGGTACATAACAGATGCTTAGGGAGTGTTAGCTGCTAATTTTACCTTTTATTTTCTCTCACTCTGTATGATGAAAAGACCTAAGCTCAGTTCAGTTCAGTTCAGTCGCTCAGTAGTGTCCGAGTCTTTGCGACCCCATGGACTGCAGCACACCAGGCCTCCCTGTCCATCGCCAACTCCCCAAGTTTACTCAAACTCATGTCCATTGAGTCTGTGATTCCATCCAACCATCTCATCCTCTCCTCCCGCCTTCAATCTTTCCCAGCATCAGGGTCTTCAAATGAGTCAGTTCTCTGCATCCGGTGGCCCAAGTATTGGAGTTTCAGCTTCAGCATCAGTCCTTCCAATGAATATTCAGGACTGATTTCCTTTAAGATGGACTGGTTGGATCTCCTTGCAGTCCAAGAGACTCTCAAGAGTCTTCTCCAACACCACAGTTCAAAAGCATCCATTCTTCAGCACTCAACTTTCTTCACAGTCCGACTCTCACATCCATACATGACCACAGGAAAAGCCATAGCTTTCACCAGATGAGCCTTTGTTAGCAAAGTAATGTCTCTGCTTTTGAATATGCTATCTAGCTTGGTCATAACTTTTCTTCCAAGGAGCAAGCGTCTTTTAATTTCATGGCTTCAGTCACCATCAGCAGTGATTTTGGAGCCCCCACAAATAAAGTCTGTCACTGTTTCCACTGTTTCTCCAACTACTTGCCAGGAAGTGATGGGACCGGATGCCATGATCTTAGTTTTCTGAATGCTGAGTTTTAAGCCAACATTTTTACTCTCCTCTTCCACTTTCATCAAGAGGCTCTTTAGTTCTTCGCTTTCTGCCATAAGGGTGGTGTCATCTGCATATCTGAGGTTATTGATATTTTCCCCAGCAGATTCCAGCTTGTGCTTTATCCAGCCCAGCTGTATGTACTCTGCATATAAGTTAAATAAGCAGGGTGGCAATATAGAGCTTTGACGTACTCCTTTCCTGATTTGAAACCAGTCTCTTGTTCCATGTCTAGTTCTAACTGTTGTTTCCTGACCTGCATATAGATTTCTCAGGAGGCAGGTCAGGTGGTCTGGTGTTCCCATCTCTTGAAGAATTTTCCACAGTTTGTTGTGACCCACACAGTCAAAGGTTTTCACACACTCAATAAAGCAGAAGCAGATGTTTTTCTGGAACTCGCTTGCTTTTTCAATGATCCAACAGATGTTGGCCATTTGATCTCTGGTTCCTCTGCCTTTTCTAAACCCAGCTTGAACATCTGGAAGTTCACCAGTCATGTATTGTTGAAGCCTGGCTTGGAGAATTTTGAGCATTACTTTGCTAGCATGTGAGATGAGTGCAATTGTGTGGTAGTCTGGGCATTTTTTGGCATTGTCTTTCTTTGGGATTGGAATGAAAACCGACCTTTTCCAGTCCCGTGGTCACTGCTGAATTTTCCAAATTTGTTGGCATATCGAGTATAGCACTTTAACAGCATCATCTTTTAGCATTTGAAATAACTCAACTGGAATTTCATCACCTCCACTAGCTTTGTTCATAGTAATGCTTCCTAAGGCCCACTTGACTTAACATTCCAGAATGTCTGGCTCTAGGTGAATGATCACACCATCGTGTTAATCTGGGTCATTAAGATCTTTTTTGTATAGTTCTTCTGTGTATTCTTGCCACATTTTCTAAATATCTTCTGCTTCCGTTAGGTCCACACCATTTCTGTCCTTTATTGTGCTCATCTGTGCATGAAAATTTCCCTTGGTATCTCTCATTTTCTTGAAGAGATATCTAACCTTTCTCATTCTATTGTTTTCCTCTATTCCTTTGCATTGATCACTGAGGAGGGCATTCTTATCTCTCCTTGCTATTCTTTGGAACTATGCATTCAAATGGGTATACCTTTCCTTTTCTCCTTTGCCTTTCACTTCTCTTCTTTTCGTAGCTGTTTGTAAGGCCTCCTCAGACAACCATTTTGCCTTTTTGCATTTCTTTTTCTTGGGGATGGCCTTGATCACAAACCTCCATCCATAATTCTTCAGGCACTCTATCAGATCTAACCCCTTGAATATATTTGTCACTTTCACTGTATAATTGTAAGGGATTTGATTTAGGTCATACCTGAATGGTCTAGTGGTTTTCCCTACTTTCTTTAAGTCTGAATTTGGCAATAAGGAGTTCATGATCTGAGCCACAGTCAGCTTCCGCTCTTGTTTTTGCTGACTGTATAGAGCTTCTCCATCTTTGGATGCAAAGAATATAATCTATCAGATTTCGGTATTGACCATCTGGTGATGTCCATGTGCAGAATCTTCTCTTGTGTTGTTGGAAGAGGGCGTTTGCTGTGACCAGTGCGCTCTCGTGGCAAAGCTCTATTAGCCTCTGCCCTGCTTCATTCGGTACTCCAAGGCCAAATTTGCCTGTTACTCCAGGTGTTTCTTGACTTACTACTTTTGCATTTCAGTCCCCTATAATGAAAAGGACATCTTTTGGGGGTGTTAGTTCTAGAAGGTCTTGTAGGTCTTCATAGAGCTATTCAACTTCAGCTTTTTCAACATTACTGGTTGAGGCATAGGCCTGGATTACTGTAATATTGAATGGTTTGCCTTGGAAATGAACAGAGATCATTCTGTCGTTTTTGAGGTTGCATCCAAGTACTGCATTTCAGACTCTTTTTGTTGACTATGATGGCTACTCCATTTCTTCTAAGGGACTCTTGCTCACAGTAGTAGATATAATGGTCATCTGGGTTAAATTCACCCATTCCAGTCCATTTTAGTTTGCTGATTCCTAAAATGTCGATGTTCACTCTTGCCATCTCCTGTTAGACCACTTCCAATTTGCCTTGATTCATGAAGCTAACATTCCAGGTTCCTATGCAATATTGCTCTTTACAGTATTGGACTTTACTTCCATCATCAGTTGCATCCACAACTGGGTGTTCTTTTTGCTTTGGCTCCATCTCTTCATTCTTTCTGGAGTTATTCTCCACTGATCTCCATATTGGGCACCTACCAACCTGGGGAGTTCCTCTTTCAGTGTCCTATCTTTTTGCCATTTCATACTGTTTATGGTGTTCTCAAGGCAAGAATACTGGTTTGCCATTCCCTTCTCCAGTAAAGACCCAAGAGGCATTGTTAATGTATACACAGAACAATGGACTTGGAGTCAAAAGATGTGAGTCTAAATTCCCATGGTCCTGAATTAAACAAGAACCTACAGGAAGCCAATTACTTGGGAAAGGGGTCTGTGTCTCTGTATCCCCAATGACATGTCTTATCCATGTGCCAGACAGATAGATACTACATAGCATGCACTCAGGAAAGGATCTACAAAGTGAGGTTTTAGTAGAGGAGAAGGCCAGAGGGAGCAAGTCTTAGAGACTGAAGGCCCACTAAGGAGCAGAGAGAGGGAAACACGGAGACAAGATAAACCATTCTGAGCCTGGGTCTGAAAATGTACTTGCTTCTGTTTATAGGTCAAAACCAAAAATAAATGTAAGCCTGGCTTCTCTGTAGCCATGTCCACAGCTTTACAGCAGACTTTATGAATCTGTAATTACTTTGATCTCGAGGGATTGATGCCAGTGGATTTACTTCAACAAATGGACCCTACGACGTGGTTTCTGGAGAAGGAAACTTTGTGGATGGTCGTGGGGTCATTGAGAATACAGGCTCTGATCAAGTGATCAGAGTGTATGTGTCCCCTAGAATGGGGCGAATGGAAATCTTCAATAGGATGTCCTGAGAAGATCGAAGCATCAATCCTGTGATTTCTGCCAAGGTGCATAACCTGAATGGACCCATGAGGATACACAAGACAAACCCCCGGTAAGGGGATTTGTATGAAACAACTGCTCTGGGGCTTCCCTGGTGGTCCAGTGGTAAAGCATCCACCTGCCAATGCAGGAGACGCCGGTTCGATCCCTGGTCCTGATCCAGGAAGATCCCACACGTCGTGGAGCAACGAAGCACTTGGCATCACAACTGCTCAGCCTGTGCTCCAGAGCCTGGGAGCCGCAACTACTTAAGCCCACGGGCCCCAGACCCTCTGCTCGAGAGCAAGAGAAGCCACGGAAATGAGAAGTCAGGGCACCTCAGTTAAAGTAGCCCCCGCCCTCCACCTGAGAAAAGCCCTTGCAGAAAAGACCCGGCACCACCAAAAATAAACCAATGTTTTAAAAGAACTGGTCTGCAACCTCCAAAAGTGCCAAGGGAGTAAAAGGTAAAGAAAAACCCTAGAATTGTTCCAGACCAAAGGAAACTGAAGGGACATGACAACTAAAAGCAGCAGATGCTTCTGAACTGGATCTTTTGGCGAGAAAGGAAGTTACGGGGGCAACTGTCAAAACCCCAGTGCGGGCTGAGGGCTCCACGGTGGTGGTGCGTCCATGTTCGTTTCTTGCTGTTGACGATTGTCCTGCGGTTACACTGGAGAATGTCTTTGTTAGCTGGAAATACTAGAGTATTTAGGGGGTGATAGGATGTCACATAGGCAACTTATTCTCAAATGATTAAAATAAAAAAAAATATCTTCTCCCTGAATATTCATTGGGAGGGCTGGTGCTGAAGCTGTAATATTTTGGCAACCTGATGAGACGAGCCAACTCAAAGGAAAAGACCTTGATGCTGGGAAAGATGGAGGGCAGGAGAAGGGGGCGACAGAGGATGAGATGGTTGGATGGCATCATCGACTCAGTGGACACGAGTCTGAGCCAACTCCGGGAGACGATGAAGGACAGGGAAGCCTGGCACACTGCAGCCCACGGGGTCGCAAAGAGCCAGACACGACTGGGCGACTAGACATCACGACAACAATGTACTTAGAATTTTTTTAAAAAGTGAAGGTTCTGGAGTAAAACTTCAAGGACCCAAATAATCTCCCCTTGGTTTCTTAGACCTGGGCAGGTTATTTCACTTCTCTACACCTCAGTTCCCATCTCTGGGAACTGGCGTATTATTTTTGTTTGGCTGGAGAGCAAGTGGGATCTTAGTTCCTTGAGCAAGGATCAAACCTGCACCCCCTGTGATGCGAGCACAAAGTCTTAATCACTGGACAACCAGGGAAGTCCCTCCCATCTCTAAAATAAGGATAAAGCTAGCACTGCTCTGAAAGGCAGTTCCCAAGGCCAAAATAAAAAGCAGGAGAGAGAGAGCTAATTAATGCATGTAAGAAGCTCCTGGCTCAGTCAGATCTACTTTGATTTAGAAGACAATCGCATCTCTCTGCATGGACGGTCTTGAGCCTCAAGGACAAGTGGTTTTTCCAGATTTTTGGATTCAAGTGCACACAGCCTCCAGAAAAGCCAGGAGGGAGGTGGCCAGAGGTTTAGTTTGAGGATTCTCAGATCCAGTCTGGTCTCCCAGAATTCCCCAGATAAAACCCTTCATTTGGGACCCAGGGGATCCAGGCCCATGTCTAGATTCCCAATGAGGTGCTCAGACATGTAGCCTTGCCAGGAGTTGCCAGGCAACAAGGTTCCTCGGCAGAAGCCTGGCAGGGCTCTCGAACACTCATTGGTCCGTTTCTTCCCTTTTCACAGAAGAGGCGGCAGAGGAGGCCACGCCCTACGAGAGGTACCAGGGTCACACAGGGTGTTTAAGGGCGGTGCCAGACAAGCGCTTTCTCCGCTGCACCGTGCCTGCCCCATCCCACATCGATTCTGTCCACTTAACTTGAGCGAATAATGTATAGACTGACTCCTGTCTGTTCAGGGTCACAAAGAATAAAAGCTCTGCACATGTCATCTCGATTCCCCAACCTTCCAAGGTAATTTCTGTAATATTTCCACAGGGGTCCACACTCCTAATCACCCGCTTAGGCCACTCACACCATACAGAACTGTTTCTATACTGCCTTCAAAAGATTTGGGGGGGGTGGGAATCCTGAGTTACAACTTTAAACAGGTTGGTACCATAGAAACAATCTGTAAGTGGCATTTCAAAGATGATATATTTAAAGTCTAGCACAAGTACTTTTTCTGGGACACTGACATTCTACAGTGGCACATGGCTGAGTCTTAATTTGAGTTCTGTCACAAAAATATATATATCATGTCCTGAGCTTGGCAGAACTGAAGACCAAGATGAGCTGAGACTAGCAAATGTGGTTTCCTTTTAAGTGTTTCTTACAGATGGTTTCTCCCCTACTTATCTTTCACGAATCTGTGAGCACTGTCCTGAGATAGCTGAGAGGAGCTTCTGCAGGCCTGGGGCGTTACTGTGTAGCAAGTATCTTCAAAAGGCGATACAGGTGAGGTGAGGGGAAATGACACTGCGCCGGCTCCAGGTATGACCCTCAACCGTGTGGCATCTGCTGGCGGAGGCAGGGGCTGGAGGCGGCTCTCATGTAAGAAGTCTCGCTATCCTGAGACCGCCATCCACAACGAAGTCCAGACTGGCATGTGGAGAGGGTACCCGAGAGTGATGCCTGCAGATGATCCAACACCTGAGCCCAGGCACCAGACACTCGGATGCAGGCGCCTACAGTGGCCCATCTGACTAGCGTGACAAGCCCCGGCCACCGTCTGACTACGAGGACCACCGGCGTTGCTCTAGTTGACTCCCAGAACTGAGAGGTTGCACAAGGCATGGTTTTAAGTCCTGAAGCCAGGGGCCGGTTAGTCACACAGCGAGGAATGGGCGGAACCATGGATGAGCCTGGATGCCTTCCGGGACGCTGACATTCCACAGCAGCACAAGGCTGAGTCTGATTTTCAGTTTTTGTCACAAAAGAACACATATCGTGGCCTCAGCTTGACAGAACAGAAGATCCAGACCAGCCTGAGATGGGCAAAAAGTAGCTGAGACCACAACCCTCGAGGGTCATGAGCTTCCTGCGCCCACGACTCCGGCAGCAGCCCACCCACTGCCGTCTCCAGACCGGGAAGACACAGCTGCTTCCCTCTGTGAGCTCATCACTTTCCAGGCATCACACCCACCTCACCCACCAGCCCCTCCCAATAAACCCAGGAAGTTTTAACTTCCCCCTTTTACAGACGAAGAAACAGGGGTGCAAGCCACATAGCTGGTACTCTGGCCCGACTCCAAAAAGCCCTACCCCACGCCACCATGAGTCACTGCCTTCCCAAAGCCACACTACCGTCATGGGAATGAAGGAAAGAGGGTGTGAGTAAACCATTTAACCCTTAAAGATAAGAAACTGTTCTGAGCCTGGTCGATCGCTAAGCATTTGGGGGATTGTCAAGGACCAACTCAGCAGGTTTGGAGAGAGTTCAAATGCTGCAGATGACAGAGTAAGGAGGGGACCAGCTCCTGGGAGCTCGCCTCCTGAAATGGAATGTCCTTTACTAGAAGGCGTGTCTTTGGATACCTAGGACCCCGGCCCACAGAAGGCCAGAGAGTCTGTGCTAACCCTGTGATTCATGGGGGGAGGGTCTTGGGTCATGCTGTTCTCATCAGGCCTCTGGAAGGGCTGGAGACAAGAGTAACTCAGGTCAGCGCCTTCGTGACTGACGCCCAGTAAAAAAATGCTGGCCACCAAGCCGCAGGCGAGCCTTCCTGGCCGGCGACACTTCACCCATGTCATCACACGTCCTTGGCGGGAGAAGCGAGTGCGTTTGTTAAGACTCCACTAGGAGAGGGTGTCTGAGGGCTTGTGTGTAGGCCCTCCTGGACTTCTCTGCGCCTTCTGCCCCTTTGCTGACTTTAGTTTTGAGCATTTGTTTGGCCGTGTCAGGCCTTCACTGCAGCGTGCAGGATCTTTCACTGCAGTGCCGGGCTCTAGAGTGCGCAGGCTCAGTAGCTGTTCTATGTGGGATCTTAGGTCCTCAAGTTCCCACGGATCCAACCCGCCTTCCCTGCATCCCAAGGCGCATTCCTAACCACTGGACCACCAGGGAAGCCCCTCCTTGCTGATTTTAATTCATGTCCTTTCACTATAATAAACCATTAACTGTGAGTCCACCAGGCTTGCGGAATTCCATGAGTTCTAGCCAACCGCAGAACCCGGGGGCGGCCCTGGGATCCCCGACGTGGGAGTTCAGCTGGGCCCTTGCATGGACCTATCCTCCAGCTTTTGCTCTTCATTAGTCCACCTGACAAAACTCAACACAGAGGGGAAAAAAATCTATTCACTCTCTAAAGTAAGTGTTAAAGGTGCTCAGTCGTGTCCGACTCTTTGCGACCCTGTGGACGGTAGCCTGCCCGGCTCCTCTGTCCATGGGATTTCCCAGGCAAGAATACTGGAGTGGGTAGCCATTCCCTTCTCCAGAGGATCTTCCCAACCCCGGGATGGAACGCGGGTCCCCTGCATTGGCAGGCAGATTCTTGACCATCTGAGCCACCAGGGAAGCTCTCTGTAAAGTACGGCACAGACAAATGAGTCCCTGTTCAGTTTATTCAAATAATATATATATAATTTTTTTTTTCCTCTGTGAAACTGAGTAGAACCAAGGAAGAATAAAAGAAAGCCTCATATATTAAATTCTTAAATAGATTCTTTGACTTCAAAAGTAAGGGTCAACAGGAGAGGCACAGGCGGTGGGCCCTGACCCAGACACAAAGACGCCACGGCAGTCCTGCGAATTGAGGAGGACGGCACATCCATTTCTTAAAAAACCAAAAACAAGTTCTCGAGGGAAAAATATAAAATAACCTACGTTTCAAAAGCTGGACTACTTTTACACTCTTGGCTCTCTACCCCGGACTGTCCTAAGACAGAGTATCTCAAGGTTAAGTTTCCAATGACACAGCTTTTGCAAACATATATGCAAAGACATTCCTCGTGAGCAGTCCTGTTTCGGCGGTTAATAGCAAGCAATATGCTTGGATTAGAGGATTCGATTTCCACTCGAATGCAAAGTTTCTCCTCTTCTGGCAAACAAAACCACGTGCCGAGATCTGAAAGGGGGAAAAAAAAAAAAAAACAGAAACGGGCGTTAGGCCCCAGAGTCATGATTCCGAAATAGCTCTTGTGTATTTATACGTGTGACGGCTGGACGGATGGTCTGCATGTACTCACATAAGCCTGTGGGATTTTCCTATAGCATCCCAGATGGCCGAAGAGAATCTACATTTAAAAATGTCTCCTGGGTTCTTACCCACAGCTCAGCCTCAAAGATACACTTTCCTGACTTAATGAGGAGCAAATGGCAGTGATGAAAAGTGCCAGTGAATTTCTGGAGGGCAGGGGAGGAAGTGTGTGTTCAAGGGCAACTCCCTACCAGGAATTAGCTAAAGCACCCAGTTTCTGGTACGTCGTCTGAACATTAAAGTGGGGAACAGATCTGGGTTTCATCAAAGGTTCAGGATGCTACTAAAGAACCCGCAGAAAGAGAGCAAGGGGGATCGAGTTGGGGAGAAACCCAGCAAAGGCTGCTTTCAACGCGAGGCTTCTTAGGGACAAAGCAGAAGTCCTGGATTTTAGCACAACTCAAGATGGGAACCCTGGTAATGGTGGTGACTTAAGTGTCTCTCCAGCCTTGGGGGGCTTGGTGCTAAGGGGATTTCAAGAAAAACAAGCAAACATGCTGATTATTTAAAAAGAAGGCAAGGAGACTAAAAATAGGCTCGAGGCTAGAAGCTCTGTTACAGTTTAAAAGCAGCAGCAGAGTAAATACCCAGGCAAGTTGGTCCTGGCCTCCGAGTCCCCCCAGGTTTCCTTGCGCCTGATCAGAGAAGGAGGAGTGTAAGGAAGCGAGTTCAGTGGCTGGAGCCTTAGCTCTGGGGCCCATGGCCCGGGCCCAGCACTCCCACCTGGGGCAGGTCACTTCAACTCACAACCACCCTTGCAAGCGGAACAGGGGCGAATCCCCTTCTCCAGACAGGGAAACGGACGCCAGCAGGAGTCCAGCCTGGAGTCCATTCTGAAATATTCGACTTCCCGAGATCAGAACCTGTTTTCCTGTCCCCCTGGCAAAACACGGATTAAAATCGTCTGTTAAAAGCAGACTCTGGGGGAGATGACTTTTGGCGGCTGTATGACCTTGAGCAAGTCCAAGCCCTTCTCTGGGCTTTGGTTTTTCTTCTCCGTAAAATTGGGGACCTGCCTCCCAGGGATGCTGAGGATAAGAGGAGTAATGGCTGAGGACCACTTGGGCCAGGGCAAGCGGGCTATTCTTAGACCAGGGCCGCCTGTGACTATTATTAGAACGTTAATTGCTTTGGGCCAACCTGATGCTGTTTACAGAAGCCAGGCTGCCCAACAACAGCCTGTGCAAATCAGTCTATAGAGTCCCCCCATCACACTGGTCCTTTGTGCGCCCCGCGCAATGACAGAGGAACCTGTTTCTTGTTGTTTCACCATTGATCCCCGCTGCCACCCAGATCCAGAGCTAGGAGACCAAGCCTTGATTCTATAGATAGCTCCCAAGCCATCGCCATGGAAACCTAGACGGGCTGGGTTAGTCCACCTTGGTAGCCTCTCCCAGACCCAGGGAGGCTCAGGAAGGAACAAGCTTTTCAGAAAAGCGGCTTGTCTCAGAAGTGGTGGGAGACCCCAGGAAGTCACAGACCCACCTGGAAATCATGAGCTTCCTAGGTGGGAGGAGGTGCTGTTCGGGTTCACCTGGAGGAAGACGACACACAGAGGAAGGGTCACGGCAGGTTGGGGTGCCAGGGTCTCGCTGCCCCGAGGTTCAGCCCTCAGCGCCACTGAATTGCGAACACACTCCCTCACTGAGCTACTGTGAACACAACTTGTTCAGCCGCTCAGTCGTGTCCAGCGCTTTGCGACCCCATGGACCGCAGCACGCCAGGCTCCCGCATCCTTCACCATCTTCCAGAGCTTGCTCAGACTCATGGCCATCGAGCTGGTGATGCCATCCAACACCTCATTTTCTGTCGTCCCCTTCTCCTCCTGCCTTCAGTCTTGCCCAGCATCGAAGAACATGACATGACAGACCCCCTCCTATTCCCCCCTGCCTCACATTCTAGTGGGGAGAGCCTGCCTGCTCAGCCAATGCGTCTGTACAGAATTATTAAATCCAGGCAACACAGTGGGCTGATGAGTGACGGGTGCTGGGGCGCCTTCAAACAAAGTGGTTCACAGAGGCCCCTGCAGAGGGATGACATTTCAGGTGTGGTGTAATGAAAGATGTGGGCTTCCCAGGCCGTGCTGGTGGTGAAGAACATGCCTGCCAACGCAAGTAGGCATGAGAGACACGGGCTCCATCCCTGGAAGATCCCCTGGAGGAGGGCACCGCAACCCACTGCAGTATTCTCGTCTGGAGAATCCCACGGGCAGAGGAGCCTGGTGCGCAAGGAGCAGGACGTGAGTAAAGTGACTTAGCACACGTGTGCCTAAGAAGAAACCTATGTCTTTACCCTGGTCCAGGCATCAAGCTCCTAGAACCCTTGCAATCTCCCTAGTGATAAAAAGCGTCTTTTGTCTGCAAATGAGATGACGGGGTGGTTAGGGCCCCTGAGCTTCAGGGTGGAGGCTTGGTCACCCATGATTAAGGGGTTGGAAATTGCAGTGCCCGGTGCCCCTACCCAAACCTCTGGAGAGCAATGAATAACAAATGGTCAACGATTTAATCAACCATGCCTACTTAATGCGTGCATGCTCAATCGTGTCCGACTCCCTGCAACCTCATAGACTGTAGCCCTCCAAGCCCCTCTGTCCATGCGGTTTTTCAGGCAAGAATACTGGAGTGGGTTGCCGTTTCCTCCTCCGGGGGAATCTTCCGGACCCAGGGGTCCAACCCACGTCTCCGGTATCTCCTGCACTGGCAGGTGGATCCTTACCACTGGGCCACCTGGGGAGCCCACGTACCCACCACTTAATGAACCCTCCAGAAACATTCCTGAAGGATGAGGCTCAGAGAGCTGTAGGGCTGGTGGACAGGTGACAGAAAGGTGGGCAGTGTGGGCATCTGAAGAGAGGGTACTCTTGTGGGGTGGGGCCCTTAACCTGGGGGGTTAGAGGCTACGTCTGGAAATCAGTGTCAGAATTGAACTGCGTTGTGCAACAGCTAGCTGGTGTCTGGACATCCAGGTTGTTGGTGTTGGAAATCACCCCATGAGCAAAGATCTAGAAGACGAAACGAGGCCAGCTGTGCACGGATGTGGATAGCAAAGCATTCCCGGCAGAGGGAACAGCAGAGCCCTGGGAAGGAGAGGGTGTGTGGAGTTTAGGAAGTCAGTACTCATTTTTTGCATGAGCTGCAATTCTGATGTGTGAGCTGCTTTGTTTTGCTGGCTTCCAACTCTCCCATTTTTTTCATTGCCCAAGGACATTTTGGATGGCTACATAGTATCCTAGGCCTCTGTATAATGTACACACCACCATTACTCAACTGTTGCCTACAGCTATTTCCAAGTTTTAGAGGATCCTGCATGAGGTCATGTGTGTATGGGGGGTGGAGACAGTGGAGGAGAAGAGGGTGGGAAGTAGGAATTTGATATAACTCGCGGGGTAGCTCTCCTGAGGGCGGGACTGCTCACGATGACAAGCATATGCCATCCCTTTATTTTTGGTCCTAATAGAGCAAAACACACAGTCCCACACAGTGCAAGAGAATGTAAACTGGCCAACTCTTTTGTAAGACAATTTTAGCCTTGTAGTTGAAGAGTCTTAATAAGGACGCTCCCAGGGACTTCCCTGGTTGCCCAGTGGTTAAGACTTAGCCTTCCAACGGTGCAGCTTTCATCACTGGTTGAGAAGCTAAGATCAAATGCCTTGCGGCCAAAAATCCAAACCATAAATGAGAAGCAATATTGTAACAAAATTCAATAAAGACTTTAAAAATGGTCTACCCATTCCACTCCCTAAAATGTCTTCTAAGGGAATGAGTCCACAGAGCCCTCCACCCCTCACCCCACAGAAGAGAAGCAAAACCGGAACCTGACACCATTCAAAATACTGCAAAAACTGCAAGCCATCTTAGGACAACAGTTAAGTAATTGGTGGCAGAGAATGCATTCCAGAGGAAACTATGGAGTCACCCAGAATGGCCACAGTAAATCCCCCAGGATGAAAAAATACTAAGAAAGCAAAACAAAGCAGCTCACACTATGCAATTGCAAGGAATACAAAAATGAATATCCAAGTGGGTCCCCCCAAAAAAACTATATGTAAAAATGAAAAGAGTTTCAGATTGTGGTTAATCCCCCTCAGTCCACTTCTGTTTGTTGTTCTTGTTACATCTTCTTTGAGTTAAAACAAATAGCAAATTAGTACTGACTGATTCTGGCAACATCTTTTTTCACAGTGGCATGAGATGGCTTTCTGGTTCCCGTGCAGGGAGCATTGGACTCCACGCCAGAAGGTCCACATGTACGGGCCCCCGGCAGTGAAAATGTGTGAGTTTCATAACTAAAGTGGAAATTGGCACAGGATGGTTCGCCTTTTATTGGCTAACACACACACACACAAACTGAAACTACTGATTTTAGCATCAGGACAATTCATTAAAAAAGGAAGCACTTTCGGGACTTCCCTGGCATTCCCGTGGTTAACACTCCGAGCTCTCACTGCAGGGGGCTCAGGTTAGATCCCTGGTCTGGGAACTAAGATCTCACATGCGTTGGCATGGCCGAGAATCAATCAATTAAAAAAGAAAAAAAATTTTTTTTTTTAAAGGAACACCTGAGCACCCAAAGCAGGATGGCTGGATGGCTTAATGTCAGTCCCAGGAGCAGTTTTTTCTGACAAGATCCAGGGACAGACTCCCATGGACGCACGCAGGACGCAGGGAAGGCCAGGCATGGGGACGCGTGTGGGAC